>OY986986.1:14082526-14613526 GCA_963920545.1 Lepidium didymum | reverse complement strand
CTTTAGACGTCGTTAAACCGTCGCTGATCTTCTTCAAACAAGTTCTCATCTGTAACATTTGCGTTTGGGATATAACTGATCAGAGCTTTCTTCATCAGCAAGAAAGAGTTTTTGATACAGTTTTTCAAAGAGAGAAAATCATACCGAGTTTGTGCTGATGGTTTTGTATTCAATTTGTAGTAGTCGATGATGATTCGTTGATTCTCTAGGGATTTTATCTTCCCGGAGATCGATTCTCTGTGAGATTTTGAGTATCAGAACTTAGAATTCGAGAAACGAATCAAAACAGAGGAGACTTGAAACGGAAGCAAACACTAACCTCAGAGCTCAGGCGTGAAATCGGATCAGATGATATTGGCGGAAAATCAACAGAAGAGAACTCTGTTGATTTCTTCTCTCTGTTTCTCGATGATTTCTTGTTTCTCAAACAATCTCTGTTGAAATTCACTGGAGGGTCTGTTCCGTCACTGATTTCCCATAGAGTTGCAGCTAGCTTTCTCGCTGAAGGACAGCTTTTCTGAAACTGATGATCTATAGCAAGTTTTTCCGGTGATAAAGATAAGAGTACAGGAGTTTTAGCGGCAGAGATAGACTTAACCGGAGTTCCTGAACCACCACCGTCGTCTTGAACAGCTCTTTTTCCGACGAAAATTGCGCGTTTGAAACAGTTTTTACGAGCAAGAGAAGAAGAAGATGAAGAAGAAGAACCTCTCTTCCTAATCTTACAACCTCTCTTTCGTTCCATATTTTAATCAAAAAAACAAAATTGTATGAAGAATTGAAAAAAAAATTGGAGCTTTTTATAAGAAGTAGGACATGAGATTAATCATCTGAGCAGTTTCTGGAAGATGTTGTGTCTTTTAAATCTGTTAAGAAGGACTTTAAAGTGAGTGAAAGAGATAATACAAAAAGAGAAAGTTTCAGATGATGTTTTATTTTATTTGTTCTTTTGCTTTTTGAAGTAAATTTTGATAAGTGTAATGAGAAAGATAGATCGGATTCTAAATTCCTTTGAGAACGTTGAAAAAAGAGAAGTTTGAATCTGGGAAATTGTGTTATTTTTCTTGGGAGAAGATAGAAAAAAGATGAAGGAAGACGAAAGAGATTTGTAGAGACAGTGTGTGTTTGTGTGCGTTGTCTGATTAATGTAAACAATGTTTTCCAATTTTGTCAAATTTTTTATTTGGTTTGAAATATATTTCCACAATTATTTAATACTGCCTGTTAAATATTGTTGCCGTTAACTCATTAATGCAACAATGACTTGTGAAAAGGCATCATGGAATCCATCAATCCAAATTAGTGCTTTCTAACTAAAAAGTCAAACCGAACACGGGTTTAGATACTTGTTTGGTCCAATTAAACCGGATTTAATTTCTTCTATAAATTGATTTTTTGTGTGAGCTAATTGGATGATTTATAATTTAATTTCATCTTTAAAACTCTTTACTGATTATTTTTTTAATTTATTATCGAGTTGCTTTTAGTCTGGTGGTTACAATGATGCAGCTAATGATTTGGCATCAGAATTCGATTTCTACCCACTACATTATAGTATCTTCAAAAAAAATTTTAAGAGTGAATTTTAGTCTGTCATAATTATCTTTATGAGACCACATATAACTATTATACTTAAAAAAAAGTTAGGTCTTAAGTTCAAATCCATAATGCAAATCATAAATTCTATAAAACAAAATTCCACGGTTATTTAAAGTCGAATTTCGATGTGATTGACCGAATATTAGACAACAAATAGTTTTTTTTTTCTTTAAGATTTACAGAAATTTTCTTAGATATATGTTTTAACAATTAAAATACAACCATAATCCACAAACTCAAACCAAAAATAATTGTTTTTTTCAGAATTTAAAAGAAAAATTTGTAAATAGAATTTGGTATATTTGTGTTTGGCGTTTGGAAGAGAGGCACATGGTGAGTACAATAATAATAAAATGTACAGTTATGGAACATCCCAAGAGATGCCTTCTCTGTCAGTCAAATCAAATCCATCTTCAAAGATCCTTTAACTCCATTCTAAATTTTAGATAATATACCAATTTTATTTATTTTAATACGAGTAAATAAATGTGAGACTAAAAGGGTCCCACGACTATACAAGAAATATAAAACATAGATGAACGGTTCTGATTAAAGTCGGTCCAACTCTGTTCCTCTCTTTATTCTTTAAATCTTTAGTCTTTGACTACTACTCCTAAATCACATGCACATGACAAATTATGTCATACTATACTCTTTTTCTGCAATTATTCAAAAATATTACCATCTCTTACACCAATTTACCTCAGCTCCATAACCCATTCCTCGTACTTTGATATTATTTACTTCAAATGTCTGCTTTCTCTCTTGATCAAACGATTTTTTTAGGAAAAATATATGTAATTAAATACTCTTTCTATCTCGTGATCTTTTATGTTTAAGTTAGATGCACAACGATTAATTTTTTTTGTGAAATTATTTAAAATATTCTGATATTAATATATTGTAATTAATAATGTAGTTAATATGAATATGAATACGAAGTAGGGTTGCCAAGAAGCAAGCGGTCAGTTGGTTTGTCTCTGATTTAGCTAGTTACCAGGTGATGAGTTTGAATCTCACCAGATCTAGTTTGGACATTTAGGTTATGGATTAGACTTTGTTGATCCAAATCTAATAAGTAAGGTTGACAAAAAAATAATTTGAAGTAAGGTTAAATGAGAAAAATATATCAATTTTGGTGTTGGAAATCTAAAAACATTAAATATTTTGAACAAAAATTTAACCCTAAAACATTTTTTTTTTGCTGTCAATTTATTTATATTGCATTTTCGTAACAAACTGTCGAATGAAATCCGGGCAAGATTGATACAAACACCAATTATGTTGCGAGTCCTGTGTTATAGATCTAGCTAAAAGGTCTGCGCACTGATTAGCTTGCCTTGATTTGTACTTGAAACTAACAGAGTGAAACATAGCCTTCCAGTTCGTAGCCGTTTGTAGATAATGAGATAATCGAACATGTTGAATTGTATCCGCGAAGGCATTATTGATATTTTGATTATCTCCTTCAAACATTATTTATTACGAGACATATGGAGTATTTATTTTGGAACGTGGTTTTCTTTTTTTTAAAGGAATATTTCTTCAGACCAAAAAAAATATATATATATTCAAAACTTCCATTTTCTCGTAAGTAAGTAATATGAGTCACTCAATTGCGCGAAATGGTCCCATGGTATAGTGGTTAGGACATTGGACTCTGAATCCAGTAATCTCGGTGGGACCTTTTTAATCCCTCTTTTTTAAATCTTTCGAGAATTTTAGCTAATGGGCCAATTATGGGCTCAGTACTGTCATTAGTCGTTTCCAATTTTGATTGAGCAGAAGAAAAAAAATGGCTTCAAATGTTCACCACCTCACTAATAGATATCAACCACAAGAAACCAAGTACATTTGACAACAAAGTTCAGAATTCAACCAATTTAAAGCTTCTGAAATCTGTAAAACCATTATTAAGAAGATTAAAGATCACTAAGCATTTGCTTTTTCTTTCTCTAAAGTGTGAACACTCTACTCTGTTGTAACATTGGAGTTTCAGTTCTCTGCTTTACTCCCACTTTGACTCTCCTCCCAATCCGATCTCAACTTCCATTGGAAGATCAATCACTACACTCTTGCTTTTGTTATTTCCTGTTTTCTTCTTATTGTTATTATCTCGAGTCTCTATAACTTTCACCAAACCTGTTTCTTGAACGATGTTTCTCTTCTTCTTCTTCTCAATAATGTCTCCAGACCCCCTTGTCCCATTCTCCCGAGAAAAGAATTCTGCAAATGAAGTTTCAGCATCATCAATAGCATCAAGTTCTTCCTTTGGACTATCCCTTTTCAGTTTCTTCTTAGCATTACTATCCTTCTTTTCTGTTTCAACTTGATCTACAATTGGGTTGCTCTTAGACTTCTTCTTTTTGCTCTTTTTATCCTCATTGTTGGCTTCTTCTTCTTCTTTTTCTTTTTCTGACTTGTTTCTCTTGGAGCTCTTCTTGCTTTTCCCATCTACTTTAGATTGTTCTTCTTCTGCTGCTTTGTTGGAATACGCATCAGAGGTTTCTTCATCGATATCAAATTGAACATGCTTTTCATTCCTAGTGCTTTTTTCTAAGGGTTTGGCATTGAATACATTCACTGAAGAACAAAGCAACTTTCTCACCTGCAACGTCAAAAACATAATTTCTCATTCTTATTTGATTTTCCCCACGCAGACTAACCAGAAGTACAAAAAAGTGGTTTTACCTTCTTAGCTGACTTATCATTATCAGAGATTGGGTTTCCTCGAATATTCAGGTTTCGCAAGCAAGATAGTGTACCCAAAACCTATCATTACGGAACACACAATCTTGACAGTTAATTATTAGATCAACGCAAAAAATTGTCTCAGGCTAGAGAAGGTGGAAAGTCTGCTTTCACTTGTATGAATGCATTGTACCTCTATATCAGAGACTTTCGTGATTATATTGTTTCCCACATCCAAAGTCAATAGTCTTTTGTTGAGCGCTAGTTCTGCCGGGAGAGTCTGAACAATTAAGTGTAAAGGAAATAAGCATTAGGGATATAAAGAAAAGATTGTGGAAAAGCTGATGTGATCATTAGATTATAGCAATGGAAGTAAGATCACCTTAATTTCATTATTGGCGAGTCGTAGCTCTTTCAAATTAGAGCATGACTTGAGAGAAGAGCCAATAGTTTTTATTCTGCAATTCGACAAAGAAATCTAAAACCGGGGATTAGAAAAGGATCAGCTTAGCTGGGTTCTGAAAATGAAATTAATTACTGCTTACCTTAGAAATGTTTTTCAACTTTGAAAGCGAATCACCGATATCACTTATCGGGTTCCTAGACAAAACTGCATCAATCCATAACGAAACAACAAAGATTAGATAAGTGAAATTAGGTAATATAAAAAGAGTAACATGTTGATCTGATTGATGTTAGAACATACCAAGACTGTTCAAGTCTTGTAGTAAATTTAGCTTGCAAATGGAGGAGATTTCATTGTCTACAAGAAGTGAAACAAGTTAAACAATAAAGGTTAATTATCACTAGTAGCTTGAAGATGCAAAGACAAAAACACATTGATTTGTGTCGCACAAAACTCACCATTTAAAATCACAGCCCGCAAACTGACAAGAGAAGAGATCTCATTCATAGATTTGAGCTTATTCTTTCCAGCATTGAGCACCTGATATCAAAAAACATCACACACATTTACTCGTTTTCTGTCAAAAGAAAAGCTTACACATGTTCATATGCAGATAAACAAAAATGATAATAAAGGGAAAATTCAAAAATGATTCCAGTGGAACTTGCCGTAAGCTTAGCTAGTGCTTCAATTCCATTTAAACCCTGCAATTTATTTTCCACAACCGAAAGCCACTTCAAATTTACACAAGATTTGAGTCCCTAAAACCAATGAAACATGAACATAAGCTCTAGAAAGTCAAAAACATAAAAATAAAGACCACAACTTTTTGGATGATATATATGCTTATGAGACTGTCAATCAACCTGAAGATCAGTGAGATTGTTGAAACGAAGATCGAGCTTCTCCAAGTTTTTGAATTTGCTCAAACAAGACACCTAAAGATACAATCAGACAATTAGGATTCCGTTCAAGTTTTTACCATGGGATACGAGTTTTATAAACAGAACTCACATCGGTGAGTGCTTTGTGGCCAAGATTAAGTTCCTTGACGGAATCGGGGTTGTGTGTGTTCTTCTCTTTCAGTACTTGTTCAACTGTTAACGAACTCATCGCCGTCTTCGTCTTTTCCTTTTCGTAAGAAAAGCCCTAGTCTTTCTTCTCCTGGGTTCAGTCTCTCTCTCAATCTAGTGAAAAGATTGTCTCTGTTCCCGACCGTGACAAGGTTTTACCGATAAAACCCCAGACTTTTCTGTTGTTTATAAATTTGACCCGGGTTTTATTAAGAGAATCAGAGATACCCTCAAAAGAAAACCCTAATCCCCAAATTTATAATTGCTGATCTGAGGAAATCCAACCAATGAAATCCAACTAAACCAAAAATTCAATATCAAGACCGAACCAAGTATTGCCTCAAATTTTCATCAGTTAGTGCTTAGCAACACAAACATATTTATACTAAAAATAGCACAAGAACAGATGAATTCAGAGAAACCAAATTGTATTTCATCAAATAAGCTTTTCTCCATGTTACAGGCATTACAACATAGTTAAGTGAAGAAACCAAAGATAAAAATCTGGCATTGTTTGAATAGAAAGTTAGATTAGTGTTTCTCATGAGATGTATTTTTCCTGTTGCTCATGCAAAAGCTTTGCAGAAGATTTGGCGTCCAAGTAGAGTGATGTTACTTCTTCTATATCAGCCTGTAAAAGTTGAAATAACAACATCAATGATTTAGACATAACATTCAGATTGTTAACATTTGCTTTATTGTTTCTAAGATTCATAAGTAAAAGTAACCTTGCAGATATTGTCACGTCCATTCATTTTCGCCACGATGCTGGCAGGAGACAGAAGCTGCACCGCATGCCTGAAAGTGAAAGGGTTTATAGATTAAAAAACTGAGATCTTGCATAAAAAAGACTATAAAGACAAGTTTAGTCTTAAACACCTTAGTGATGTTCTTTGTCCAATCTCCCCAAGTAGAACCAAGCATTCTTCATCCACGGTTAATTCTTCCACTTGCGCACGAATAGCTATAATCTGGCCACATAACAAATCTGTTAGATGTTGTTTGATATCCAAAAAAACAAAAAAACTAAACGAGAGTAACCTGTATCATTTCAGAGGGATTATAGGTTTGAGTTCGAATAATGACCAGCCGATCCAATAAGTCAATAGGGACTCCATGGGGACTGGGCATATCAGTCCCTCTGCAAATGAAGTAAAACACAGTACTAAATTAACCGAAACTCACAAGAATCCAAAGAATGAAAAATTCTACCAAGCTCTAGATCGTCTCCTCACCTTACGTTGCAAACACCTCTATTTGTAGCAAATATAACTATGGGCGATAATGAACTCTCAAGAGCACGGTTTAGGTATGAGAAACACTCCATATCAAGCATATGAACCTGAAGTATTGTGATTCAAGAAAGTTAAATTCTTATTGATCCTGAGTAGCAAGATCAATGTGGTGGATTGAGAAAAACTCATATAGGAAATGACCTCGTCGATAAATAGAACTCCTGGAACAAGCTCTGCCACGCCTTCATCTATATAACGGTTCACAACCTGCAATTAGCATACAGATACCATATAATAATATCAGACCTTACACGAGAGAAGTAAAATTTAGACAAAAATAAACCATGCTCTTGTGAATATCACCTTGTTAATTTCTTGCCGAAGCTTATCAGTGATCTCAGTCTTCCGGGGTTTCATCATTTGGCCCATCAATGAAAGTATATCTTGGCCACCTTGAGGTCGAGCATTTGCTGCATCCAGATCTTGGAGCGTGACATCCTATCCACAACGAGATTTTTTTAAGAATACACCATAAAGAAACTTTTGTTTTTTTGTTTTATAAGAACACATCCTATCTGAGTAAGAGTGATAAGCAACAAAGATGATAGTAACTGCTACACAGAAGGGAGAGTTCTTGGGGTATGCAAAAGTTCATAGAAGGTAAACCTGCACTATCTCTTTCTTTTTGTGAACCTCTCCTTTGGGAAGTGGAACATATTCTTCTGCTTCCAGATCAAATTCAGTGGCAAAAGCATCACTTCTACCTACCCGTTTGACAGCTCCACTGTTTGCTTCGATGTATATTACATCTCCTACAGCTACCTGAGAGTCGATCAGTAAATATAACCAGAAACCAATCAGAATGACACAGTATTCAGCAACTTCACTAAACACAATTGTCCATACAGAGTGATACACTTAGAAAACAAAACCTATGAAAAGAATACAAGATTTTGGATCATAATTCATAACTTTAGGAAAACATATCACATCCAAAACATAGCAGCACTTGCCAATAACTCAAAGAACTGACCTTTTCCTTAATCAAGGCATCGTATATAGTGGGATCCAATTTAAGTTGTTTGGTTCCTTTGACTGTCTTGAGTGCAATGATAACATGGCTGATGCTTTTACCATAGCCTCCAGTGAGGCTTTCAGTTTCTTCTGGGGACAGCTCAGTGACCTAGAAATCAAGAAACATACTCCTAGTGTAAGAACACAGTAAAAGAAACCACAGATAATGAAACATACTCCTAGTGTAAGAATTCACAGTAAAAGAAACCACAGATAGCAACACACCTCCCCTTCATAGACTTCTTTGGTTTCCTTGATACGTAGACCAATGGCACGTCTAAAATTCTCCATGAGAACCTCTGTTTTCTTAACTTCTGATGAGTAAACCTCAGATCCAACCATTGGACAGAATGGAACCTGCAAGCACGAAACAATCCAGATAACATAAGCTAAAAGTTAGATAAAAATGTGTCTTACAATGAGACATGTGGACATATAGAACAAAGAAGATGCAAAATGAAGACATCCGTGATTACCTTACTTCCTAGCTCTTGGGAAATTCCAAGAGCCAATGCTGTTTTCCCGGTTCCAGGAGGTCCAGCTAGCAAAAGAGCCTTGCCCGCCATTTTCTTTTGCTTAATCATGTCCACTACAAGACCAGCTGCCTCTCTAGCCTCAAGTTGGCCAACAAACCCAGCTGCCAATGTTATGGGAATACCAGTTGGCTAGAAAAGGAGACACAACATTAGCAACGAATATGGTGCTAGTCGTACGTGCTAGTAGCTATAGAAAGAGATCACACTTATGCTTGAGAAATTACAGCCAACAAAAGAGCACAGATAACGTGGAAGCACCATTAAGGCGAGGCAAGGGCCTCAAAGCATCCTTCAGAATATTATTTCATAATGGATACTTAAAAATTGGATCTTTGCAAATGAAAACTAGGGTTTCGTTGCGTTTGAACAGAAAAGAGTCTAGGAGTATACCAAACGAAGCAATTGCTTCCTTAAGCCAAATCAACTTTGACCAATATGAGCATGCTGTAAGATGCATTCTCCCCAGAAAAGTCGAAACCTTGTGCTAGAACCGAAAAGAGTCTCTCAGAGTACCTAAGGAAGCAATTATCTTAAAAATACTACAAAATCTAAGAACTTTAAACCCTAACTAAACCCTCAACGCCAAACTCGAACAAACTCGAAGAAATACTAGCTTACTACTGAAATTTACTAAGTAGAAGAGAGGTTTTCGGAGGGGCAGATAGAGAGAGAGTGAAAAAGAAGAACCTCGAGGCCAAGACCTTTGATATGGGTGTGAGTAGCGACCCGCTGTTTCTTAGCAGTGGACTGAATTTCTTCAATCTTTACTTTCTCCATCTTCGTCAACTGTTACTGTGTGCTTTCGTGACGATTATTCGAGGCTTATATTTCCAACGACGACTACGACGGCGGAAGAGTTGAGCGGCTCTGAGTTTTGAAGTTTTTCTCTCGTTCTAAATGGCCTAAACCCCTTTCTCTATGTCAAATCTTTGTTGCAGCAAAAGGCCTTAATTTCTCTTAAACTTACGAAATCACCCCCAGACTTCTTTTTAAAACTATAATGTCCAAATAATAAAAAAGTCTTCTTTCTGGTCAATCTTTCTCTCCATACACAACAATAATAGGATAAGCATTTTGATTGCTTCTTTCTTCTCTTGGAACGAACTAGAGAGAAGCTGTCTCATTCTCGCACTCTTGCTCATGGAGACCCTCACGATTCCCGCCACTTCTCGGTTTCCCGGCGGCTACATTCCTCCGCCGCACGTGAGGCTTGCTCTGCCGTATCATCTTCGGAAACCACCTAACAGGAACCCCCCACGCTTGTCCGCATCTAACGCCGCTTCTCGCTCCGGTGACTATTATCTACAATGAATATTCCAGCTCAGATTATTTTAATTTCTTCGCTTTGGGGAAAATTTAATGTCTTTTGCTGTTTTATTTTTAGTGAGTGAGCTTGTGGAGGAAGATGTGATGCAAATGTTCTTGAAAGACAGAGAAGAAAATGGAGATTTCATTTCCAAAGTTTCTGATAGGCTCTGGTTAAAGGAAGTGCTCGAATCTATTGATTATAATTCTAATGGAGCCTCTTCAACTCTTGGACTAGATAATCAGGTAATCAGATACTTGTTAATGCGCACCAATCAATGATTTTGAGAATTTAAAGTTGTTTCTTTAATATGGTATTTAGCAAATGTGGCTAATTTTCCTTTTAGCTATAAGTTAGCTTTACTATGTGTTGACGAACAGTTTGAGAGATATATCATCTTGTAGCAACTATATACAGCTTTGCGAGTTGCTACAGTTTTATGAAATTTAGTGTTGGTTTGATCAAACCATTTCTAGATATCACAAAATTTATAGCTTTCATGAACGCAATCTCCTACTTGGAACTTTTACTTTGCTTGGTATAGCTGCTTTGTTAATGTCTTTATATTCTATATGCAGGTGAGCTCAAATGACGGCCCAGATGATGATGATGATGATGAAAGTGGTTTCTTGAAACTTAAACCAACCCAAGAGTGGATTGTTGGGGAAAATGATTCCGCTCCAATGAATAAAAAAGCTTTAGCTAAGGTGGGTTATCGCATTTTGAATATCCTAGTTCTCTGTCTTCATTTCACACACCCTTCTCATTGCAATATTGTGCTGTGCTTTTACTTCCCGACAACCTTTGCGTTTGATTGCAGGCATTACGTGATGACAGCGAGAGAAGGAAGAAACTAAATTTTCTGAAATATGAAGCTGTATGATTATTCCTTTCAGTATGTTTCTTAATTAGTATGCCAGTCAAATCTTTATGATTCAAGAGTACTCTATTGTGGAAATTGGCTGTTCAGTATGTAATGCAGGTAGTTAATCTGTATAATTTACTTATAGAGCTTACTTTGGAAATTGTGTTTGTCTTTTATTTTGTAGCTGAAGCGTGAACTGATGTACCTGTCTATTGTAATTGGAACCGGGTGCAGTGGATATTGCTTACTAGCTTTATCAGCCCAGGCAAGCTCTGCCAAAACTCTAACTAGTTTATTCAATGGCGTCTCTATCCTCCCTCATTTAACTAGTCATGAGAAAATGTGTTTGAATGAATATTGTGTCATGTGACAGGCTGCAGTCAGTTATGCAGTTGGAGTTCTTTTCAGGTTAGTTGTGTATTTTAATGGCTGTAGAAAAATAGACATGGACATTGTAAGTTGAAGGTTCGGCAACATGCTTGCTCATGCACTCCTGTATTCCTAACTAAATCCGATTCCAGTGCAGTTGCTTGTACCTTCAGCTTTTGTGCGGATACGCTGATGGTGTTTCACGTGAAGATGTTCCTGATATCTTCCTGAAAAAAAAGTCTAAAAAGTAACGACCTTTAGAATTCTACAGTCTGGTCACATTTTCATGGAATTGTTCCCATTACCCTCTTAATGTGCTTTTTTGTAATGTTGGGACTCAGAATTGGAATTAGAAGTGAAGACCTTGAGGACTTTCTGGAGAGGACAACCAGGGGCAGCGGTATGGCTCTCTCATCTCCACGGTTGATGATTCCAGCTGCAATTTATGCTTTGTGGGTACTTTCTCACAAGTATCTCCAGAATGACTTGTTCGACTTTCAGGTAGCTAATTTTAGCTAAATTGCTTATCTAACTTACGCCCCCAACTCAAAATAGGGAAACTCTGAAGTCTTTCGTGTCCTCTTACAATTTTCACCTTGCTTATCCACATAACACTAGATGAGAGGATCCTTTGCATCTGCTAGTGGGTCGTTACCCAAACATTAGCGGTTGAAAGCTTAAAATCGAATACTTATGAAGTTTACATATACTTTTTATGTCTGGTTACTCCGATAATCGCTTTCTTTCCACGTGTTTTGACAAGTTTTAAACCTCTTTTATTCTCCACAATGGTTGTGTCTTGCAGATAGTTCCAGCCATGGTTGGTTTATTTGTCTACAAAGCTGCAGCTCTAGTTCAAGTATACAGAGACAACCAAGATCTTCAGTTCATCTTCCCAGACGACTAACTACAAAGTTCACAAAGTATATACCGCCCTTCCGGCAATGGACCACAGAACCGTGGATTTGTGAATTGTTTTGGTATATATTCTCAGAGTAAAACAGAAACTGGACTCATAACTCATCAGGTAAGGGCGGAGAATGTAGGTAGTGTGAGTTGTAGTTCAAAACGGCCTCGTTTGGATTTTCTCAAAGCTACCTTGTACTTTTGTAATTTCTTAGTCAATCTTGTCTTGCTCTTGTTTCACATTAAGTTCATAAATTTTATCATGAAACAGCTAAATTTATATACATTAACCAGGCGGAAGCATGTAGTCACCTTTTTGCCCCATGCCCAAAAAAAAAAATCATTGTATATAAGTGAAACATTGCTTATTATACACACTCAAAGGATCCAACCTCATCGGCCATATAATACAAGTGTAAAATAAGAAAGATTAGCAGCAAAAACTAAGGTCAAGACAAAATGTAAATTACTCTTTTGAAAGGTATTATCACCTGGTGGAAAAACCGGAAAAAATTTGGTATTGTCACCTATTCTTCTTTCTGCACAATATCCGATTCTCTTAAAGCTTCTCTTTCTCCAACTTTCATCAAATGTGATTCCCGCAAATACATGTTACAACAAAGAGAGTATAGAGTTCAAGACCGTAAACTCCATCCACGAACAGCCAATTCACGCCGTATTCTCATTGCTGCTTCTGCTGTGTCATTCAGCGGCGGATAACTCCAACTTTCCGACATCTATAAAACCATTTTAAACCAAACCAGATCAAAGACAATTGTGAAGACATGGAGGATATACCAGAACTTTCACCAGAAGAGACCTCTCTAGTCTTTAATAGGATCCATTTCCATACAGAGAAAAAGGAGCAAAGATGATACTTACATCTTCGAAACCTGTAAATGAGCGGACTACTCCTCGCTCCCTCAAAGATTTTTGGAATTCTGCGATCTTCCATTTACAGCGATCAGCTCCAGCAACATACACTGGTTTCCTGTAGCAGAGAAGGAATATTCAGAATTTAGTTTCCGTAGTTGGAAAACAATAAGTAGAGTTATCTAAGTATCTTATGTACCCTGTGCTACAGGCTTCGCTTATTAGACTGACAGAATCTGCTGTCACCACAAAGGCATCACCCCAAGCTAGATGTCCCATGTAGGGATTTGGTTCTGAATTAGCATTTAGATAACCATTAGATCTTTCCGTGATTGCATTGTACTTGTGCACAAAGCTGAAGAAAACTTTGCTGTGGATTATCGGTACCTTGGCCATTCCATATGAAAATTTTCGGGTTATTTCCAAGTTCTTTATAAATTACTCGTGAAACCTGCGTGCATAGCACAAAACTAGGTAAAACTCAAGAAGAACAATAGTGATAAGCCTATAACTCCTTTGGGTAGAAAAAGAAATAAGTGTTACGAGACCTTTGCAGGGGTTTTGTAGGAAAGAGCAATTCTGACACTTCCACAAGTATCAAGGACACTAAGAAGGTAGTCTGTTAGCTGCTTTGCAAGGTCTGCTCCATACCGACAGTTACCTGTTCCGAGATAAGGGGAAAAAAAGAAGAAGACAATAACATAAAAGCTTCAGTATTCAAAGGAAAAGGTACTCAGGTGTTATATAATGGAGATGTAAAAACGTCTTTAGTAACTTTAAAGAGTAACAGAACCTACGTCTAGGCCAGCCAATGTTAACCACAACTAAGGGCTTTGGAAGAGCAGCAAATTCATCATGCCAGGCACTAGCTGATTTACGAAGAGAGGCATAATCGATCTGGTGTAGAGCTCCAGTAGTCAAGACCTGAATATAGGTGTGTCCATTCACATTATTTACAAATGAAATATCCACAATAAGGTTCATCTACAGTGATTGAGTATAATGGAGACGAGATGGTACTTACTACATGATCCTCCGGAGGTTCACGTGGAGTTATCCACCTACGCATAAATCTAGGAACCTGCTCTTGCGCTTCAGGGGTTAAAGGATAGTAGTCATGACAAGGCGTGATCACCATATCAAACCTATTTAAATGAGATCTAGGATGTTGTATCTACAGATATGAAGACCATATAGAAATGTTTTAGAGTTCACAGGATCTAGCACAAAATGCTATTTTCTTAGAATCACAGGATTTAGGAACACAATTTTTCCTAATACATTGAATTGTACTTCAACGCTAAATCTACTGTGCCTTCAGTAACATAAGAACCAGGTTAAATCTTAAAGTACTACCTGAACAAGAAAGAGGTGTTCAGAAGCCAAACGCCTTATCGAGCTAGCAATAGAAATTGTATCTCTCCCACATGCAATCACCACCAATGGGCCATCCCTGTGAAAAGAAATAAAATCGCTGAGCTGAATGTGCAATACCATTTCCTTAATCCATGGAGAAACAGAAATTCGTACAACGGGATCCAAAGGCATGCACTCAGGTTTCCATGCGATCGAGTATTACTTGCAATTGCAACTCATACAAACGCAATAAGGTCCAAATGAACTATCACCACAAAGTAATCAATAGCTCACGAACTCTCAGAGAAATAACATACTTTTCATAGGTCTCACGGGCCATGGTCACAATGCTCTTCACATCAGCCTCTAGGATAGATGACAAACCTACACCGCCACCATTCTCTGAGGGTATGGAGGAAATGTATTTACTTTGTTTGGACCCAACCATCATTCGGGAGTAGAGGTAAATATGCCTGAGGATAAAGTCCAACTTCTTGTGAAGACTAACAGGGAGCCAGTGCAACCATTCATTTATCCCTCCTTTAGGCCTTGTCACTCGCTTACATTAAAAAAATTAAACAAATAGATAATCTCAGCGAAGCAAAAATTAACAAGTTGGATGTAAATGCCAAGACTATTGATGATCAATAAACTGGAAAAGGCACACAACAAAACAGTAATATATGCATCCAAACTGACCCTAAAAGCATAATGAATCCACTTCCTCTGTTACTAATTACAGAACTTATAATACTAGCAACTTCACAGACCCACCAATTTCTAGATTCCATCAAAATTCACATAATTCCTCCTCATCTGAACATTCAGACTAGCAAATATGTTACCTCATCCTACAGAACAGCATTATTTCTTCTACAGTGACCGTATTTGCCTCAAGAAGTAGTAAAGTTTAAGAATTTCCAATCATATTAGACTTAATAAGCTATATAATAGTTGAAGACCTGATTAAACAACAGGGCAAAAGAAATTAATCCGTTGCCGTCAAAGAGTCCTATCTGATAGCAATCATTAATCTCACTATCAAATCATGTTCCTAGCAAAATCAACTGATTTAGAAATAGAGATTTCGGGTATAGTATCACATAAATAGTTGAAGATATGAAAGTAGATGCTAGAGCCGGAAACTAAAAACGTGGATCAAACTTACATAGAGTATGTGATTTTCCGCTAAGCCGAGGGCGCGAACGAGACCAATACACTGATTCTCAGAGCCAGGAAAACCGTTTCCAATGACGACGGCGCGTCTGACGACGTTCTGGGCTCCGCCTTGTTCGAAAATCTCAGGTACACCGGTAGATAGACTGGGTGGATCCGGCAATAGGATTGGCCTCATGCCGGTTAGATTTGATATCGAATCAGATCAAAAATCCTAGAAAAACCGCACGAGATTCGGGGATTGATCTCAACTGTATAGATACGCGAGAGAGAGAGGTCGTGCTTTTTGACAAAGTTGCCAAAGGTCAGAAAGAATTGGCAAATTAAACCCCAAATAACAGAAAAAAAGAAGGCCAAGGTTATAAATACGGACTGAGATGGAAAAGCATAATTAAAAAAAAACCTCTCCATTCTCTCTCTAAAAATCGATAATTTTCTCGAAAGAATCCACTTCCGATAAATCTCTGGTGATATCCCACCGTATCAGTCAAACACAACGACAAAATCTACAGTTAGTCTTCGAGCCTTTTGTGGTAATCGATACGCCCAATCAACCCTAACTCAGCTCCAAATCAAACTTCAAGAAATCAACTCGAATATCATGCAACTAAAAAGTCAAATCAACAAGACGATATTGGAGATTTTCAGTACTTTATCCACCACTCAAATTTCCCATAACCCGCGTATTATTCTAGAAGCTACCTTATCATGTACCCGCAGCTGCTGGAAGATCTCAGATCGATGGATATAGCAGAGGATGCAACGATCGATCTTCCGCTTTCCGGGAACTACCACACAACGCTGGCGAAATAACATATTCTGATAGGTAAGCTACTCAATCTGAGAATACAGAACATGACTAGGTTGATGATGAGTTTACCTAGAATCTGGCGATTGCAAATTAGAATCACCGGAATGGTGTTAGGTAAGGACTTGTTCCAATTCTGATTCCAATAGGAGGATGAGCTCAACGAGGTTTTAAAGTTTAAATACTGGAACTTCGAATACTGGGGGGTAGTGGTTGCTAAACTAGAAAAGAACTTTAATCCGGAGAAACTAAACTTTGTCCTATTGTGGATTAGGCTATTGGAAATTCCGATAGAACAATTCACAGCAGACTTCTTTAGAGCCACCACTGAATCCATATGAGAAGTAATAGAAGTAGAATATGACTCGGAAAAGACGCATCTTCTCCCTTTCATAAGGGTGAAGATCCTTTTCAACATCAACCACTCGGTAAGACAAAGTCGTATTTTCCGACTGCCCACTAGTGAAACGATCAGGATTAAGATCGCCTTTGAACGAGTATAGAAGCTCTGCACCCACTATAACAGACTAACACATTCGGATGAGAAATGCTCATTTACTCCGTCCTTTAAAGAATTAGCAGAAGATGCGACCAATAACAAGGATAACGAAGAAATTAACTCGGATGGGGGGGAAAATCCCAACCAAACATCTCAACCAACGAGCTCAACAGGTAGATTCCGAGATGACAAGAGATCGATGGAGATAGAGATGGTGGATGTTGAGACCAAAACTAAGCCGCCAAAGGTTGATGGAAAGGTACAACTTGAAGTAATTTCGATATTAGTGGACAATAACTCAGAACTAATCTTGCCACAAAGTCTTAAACGCAACATTGAATCCATCTCCCAAGTGGCCAAGACTAAGCCGAAGGAGGGAGACACTCTCAAAGGACTCCTTATCGATAGCGAAAGCTCTTTGATCTTAAATGAACTCGGACCAAAGAGTTGCAGCTATAAGACTTACAAAAAACAGAGAACTAATTCTCCCACATGTTCTCGTACCTGTGAAGGAAATCAGAAACTCTCACTTGGTCTGGTGACTATCTAGAAGCACCTAATGCTCAATGAGCATTGTGAGTTGGAACTGTCAGGGAGTGGGGAGCACTCTGACAGTTCAACGTCTCAAGAAAATACGGAAGCTCATATTTCTTTACATTCTGTTCCTCATAGAAACGAAGAATGAACATGATAAACTGGAAAATATTAAAAATTGACATGGATATGACCACTTGTTTACAGTAGAGCTGGTAGGAACCAGTGGGGGACTGGCTCTATTATGGAAAACGCACTTGAAGCAACAGATTATCCATGTCAATGCTAACTACATTGACACTACCTTTTACATTGGAGATTTATTAGTTAAGGCCACTTTTGTTCACAGACATCCGATGACTCATTTCCAAACTGATGTGTGGCAGAAAATACAGACCTTTACTGCAGTCCGTGGAGTATCATGGTTTCTGGTAAGGGATTTCAACGAGATTTACGATAATAGTGAAAATCAGGTGGCCCCTTAAGACCAAAAATTTCATTTCGGAGAATTAGATCCTTCCTTAGAAACTGTTATCTCTGTGAACTACCAAGCATTGGCCCCCGTTTCTTTTGGATGAGTTCTAGAGGTAGCCAATGGATACAATGTCGCCTGGACCATAGCTTTGGTAACTTGGAATGGTCTCATCATTTCTCACGATCGCTCACTGCTTACTTGCCAATCATGGGCTCATGCCACAAACCTTTACACACTAAAATCATGACAGAAAACATGGATTTTCACAAACACTTTTGTTTTGACAAAAGATGGATCCAAAGGAGAGGTTTTACAAAGCTAGTTAAAGAGAGCTGGTCTCGATCCACTGCCTTCCAACACACCACAACCTTTGATTGTATTGTGGACTGTAGGAAGTCGATCTGCAAATGGAAACAACGGACTTCAACTAACTCTATAGTCCACATTGATAGTATTAGAGCTACCCTGGATTATGAGATGGCGAAGCCAGCTCCGGACACAAATCTTCTTAGTCAACTCAAATCGGAACTAGCTATATACTACAAAGAGGAGGAAACATTCTGGAAGAAAAAAAGCAAACTTAGGTGGCTAAAGGATGGAGACCAAAACTCTAAATTCTTCCACAACTATGTTAAAGGCAAGAAAACAAAGAACAAGCTTCTATGTCTCGGTGATACTCATGGTTATTTACACTTTGAGGAAGGCTCCAAATGAGAGATTGCAGCGGACTACTTTTGGAACCTTTTCCGGACTTCCTCCCCTAATGGTATTCAAGAGGCGCTTCAAGGACTTCATCCCAAAGTAACTGAGGCCATGAACCAGGAGCTACTAAAACAGGTCACTTCGGCAGAAATTAAGGCTGTTGCTTTCAGCATCAGAGGCGACAGCTCTCCCGGTCCGAATGGAACGACCAAAAAATTCTTCCAGACTTACTAGGACATCATAGGGGATAGGATTATACACGATGTTCAGAATGCCTTTACAAATGGATAGTTCCCCAAGGAATGGAACTCTACAAATATCGCTCTAATTCCCAAAACTACCAACCCAACTGAGATGAAAGACCTTCGGCCAATCAGTCTCTGCTCGGTCCTCTATAAAATTATTTCGAAAGTAATAACTAAGAGACTTCAAGGAATGCTCCCCTCCAATATCTCGGAAACGCAAGGGGCTTTCACCACGGGGAGACTAATCTCTGATAACATCCTAATCGCCCATGAGATCATGCATCATCTGAACACACACCAAGAGGGACAAAAAAGATACATGGCAATCAAAACTGACATGTCTAAGGCGTATGATAGACTGAAATGGAGTTTTCTAGCTGAAATACTCAAGAAGCTTGGTTTCCACCATAATTGGATCAGACTGGTTATGTTCTGTGTTACTTCTGTCACATTCTAGTGGAGCACATTAAAAGGTACTAGGAATATTCCTTGGGTCTCGTGGAACAATATGTGTAAATCAAAGATGGAGGGAGAACTGGGGTTCAAAGACATTGCAAAGTTCAACCAGGCCCTACTAGCAAAACAAGCGTGGAGAATTCTCAGTAAACCTGACACGCTGCTAGCAAGAACCTACCGAGCACGATATTTCAGAGATTCCTCAATTCTGAGCTGTGGTTTGGGGAAAAAACCATCATATGCTTGGCGAAGCATTTGTCATGGTCGAGATCTACTTGAAAAGGGACTAATGAGACAAATTAGAAATGGCAAGAATACCTATGTGTGGACTACCAAATGGATTTTTGATCATCAACTGCGACACCCAATAAGCAAGGATTCAATATTTAATGTCTGTCTTAAAGCATCAGACTTAATCTCTGATGGTGATTGGAATCAACAAAAAGTATATGACACTTTTATGGGAATGGATGCCAAGCATGTACTAGAATTCCCACCAAATACTAAAGCGGAAAACTCATGGATCTGGAGTTATAATACCTCGGGGTATTACACAATGAGAAGTGGTAATTGGCTTCTTAAAAAACAAGTCGACTCTACTCCATATTCTGGCATGAATTGTCATGATTATCTTACTGCAATGAAAGCCAAAATATGGAACCTCCACGCTCCGAAGAAAGTCATCATCTTCCTTTGGCGAGCAATCTCAGGGGCTTTGGCTGTGAAAGCAAGATTCAAAACCAGAACTGTGGTACAGAATGATCAGTGTCTTATCTATGGACGTGAACCTGAAACCATCAACCATTGCCTCTTTTTATGCTCTCCTGCAAAATTACTCTTAGCAGTGGTGTCAACCCCCATCCTCCAAAATGGGCTACTCTCAATCCTCATTAGACACTAACATGGCTTTCCTCATGAACAAAGGTGCACAACATAATACAACGTCGAGTCCAACCGTGACATTTCCAAGGATTCTCTGGGCTATTTGGAAGGCAAGGAATTGCCATGTAGTTCAGGGTCAACCACCAGACCTTCAAGAGGCATTCTGTGGAGCTAGTCAAGAAGCCAAGGACTGGATTAAGCGAACCACAAACATTGACAAGGAGCAACAACCGACATAACCACCACGAGTCCAGAGCAGATACATGAATGATCATGGGATGTAGCAAAGTGAACTGGAAAGTGAAATGGTCACCATTACACAACTTACATGGCGCAACCTTTGTTATCACCAAGGAATCCGGCTCACCCTGGCTACATGCACGACATGTCATTGCCAATGCCCCATCTTTCATAAACTTGGCCTTTAAAGGGCTTATTTGGGTACTAGAGTCGATCTTAGAACTGCAACTTGGTCGGGTGATGGTGGCGATTGATGATAAAACCATCTATAAGGTTCAAGTGTCTTGGGCCCCTTATCGGTGTCATTACTTTAGGAAACAGATTTAGAATGAGTGGACTTGGACTTTAGGCCAACTTGCTTCTAAACCCTTCATTAGCCATTTCGTCTTGGGCCATAACATATCTAAGCCCAGCTGAATTTGATCATTCTTCTTCCCACCCCTTTAGCTTCCTCCTTTTTGTCGCTTCCCCTTGTCGCCATAACCTCCACATAGGCAATCATTCAGCTGGTTTTCCCTTCGGCCTAACCTGACAATCATTACCTCGAGACGGGTTCCCTTTGCGCCTGTTGCACGCTATCACGGGAAGAGATCAAGCGACGCTTCGGGATTACATTACCACAAGTGACATAGATTTTTGGTTTTCGAAAATTTTAATCTTCTCGGGCCACAGTTTTGACACACTACATCACACCTTGAGCTATTGACGAAAGTGACGCCTCGTGTACACTCATCCTTTTCGTAAATCGAGATAACCACGCCCAATACTTGATTCTGTTGGCCAATCATCTTTAAGCGGTTCATACTCAAACAAGGGACTATAAAGGAAGACTGGTGAGATTGACATAAACATCAGAACATCACAAGAGCTACTCGATAAGACCAGATCATGGACAACAATCTTTGGCAAACCATCAACCAATTTGACCTCGGACGATCTGATCCCCTATAGTCCTCCCTGCAGCTATGTATGATAACACATTGCAAAGGAACCGGAACAACTTCTTCGTGAGACCGCTTACCCGATAGAACATAACATCCAAGAGCTTATAGAGGATCTCCCTAAAGACTGGGGACTTCAAGGTTCGGTCAAAGGCCGAATGATTGGAAGGGAAATCGCACAATTCTTCTTTGCAACGTCAGAAGACCTTGATTCTATCCTAAGGATGCAACCACTCATTTATAATGGGTGTCTTGTCGCAGCTCAAAAGTGGCTGGACCACCCTCCACCAAATTTCCTCACCAAGATACAATTGTGGGTCCAACTCCGGAATCTCCCACTACAATATGCATTAGAAGAGGCAGTTCGCAAGATTGCACGCAATGTAGGTGAAGTATTGGAGGTTGATCTACACGACTACTCGGTGACTAGACCATTTATGATCAGAACCAAGGTACACTTCAATATTGTGAATCGACTGAAATTTTACAACACAGTGAACTGCGACAATGACGACAGCTTCCAGGTTCAATTCTACTATGAATGGGTCTCACGGTTCTACTTTAACTGCCAAAGGGTCACACACACCACAATTTTCTGCCACCACATTCTCACAGCCATCCTTTGGCGAATACACACAATGGCATTTTGAGCACAGAGAGTGATACCTCCTCGGAGAACCCGAGGCTTCATGTCAGGCTCAATTGCCACACAGCCCACCTCACCAGTCACGGAAGGGACCTTGAACCACGAAGATTCGACTGCTACCGTCCCTATCACAGTGGAGGATGTGTTTCACAATCCCAATGATACTTTTATGGCGGAAGTTAACGCTCTTCCATCGGACTTGGACATCAACACACAAGCCAGTCCTATGCAGGAAACCATGCCACCAACAAAAGCAACCATTGGGACTGTGTGGCGAGGCAGTTGGACTCTCAGCAGCCACGTGACTGAAACCGGACCCTCTCTGATCTCACAACAACGCTGAAGGTCTATACTCATAACGGCAACCTAGCCCACCAACTCCGACGAGTTCTTACTTAATTTTATGTCAGTCTATGTCCTCTTCTAGCTATAATCTCAAGTAGAGTGGAGTCAGTAATTCTTTTTCAGGGTTGAGTCCATCTCCCCTTCTATCCTTGTGACGTATTCTAGTTAGCTTCGGTTCCAAGTTAAGTCCAAGTGTATGCACTTGGTTCAATCTATGTAAGACTCGCTTTGGTTCAATTTCAGTTAATGACGTTTGGGGAAAAAAAAAATACTGACTGAGATGTAAGTTTTTCCTTAACGCGAAACCGACTCGCCAGACCAGAATCCGAATCCAAATCCGCCGGAGAGCCGAATAGCTTATAACGCAAATTACACGCCGCTGTTTTGATCTCCTCCGTCGTACAGTTTTAGGGTTCTGCGAAGTCTAATATCATCGATTGAAAAGACAAGAGATAATCTCTAAGAAATCGGTTCGATCAGGAGAAGTTTTTAATATGAGACACGGTGAAAGAGGAAGAGCCAACAAGAAGATGAAGTACGGTGGGAAGGATGATCAAAAAATGAAGAACATCCAAAACGCCGAAGAATACTATGATGATGGTGATGAAGATTCTCGTGATGGTGAAGGATAGGAAAAGAAAAGGGATTTTACCAAATTGGAGATAAAGCTAGATCATGAAAACAGGCCATTGTGGGCTTGTGCTGATGGAAGGATTTTCTTGGAGACATTTTCTCCTCTCTATAAACAAGCTTATGATTTTCTTATCGCCATAGCTGAACCCGTTTGCAGGCCAGAGTCAATGCACGAGTATAATCTAACCCCACACTCTCTGTATGCTGCTGTTTCCGTTGGTCTTGAGACCGAAACTGTTATTTATGTTTTGAATAAACTTTCTAAGACTAAGTTACCCAAGGAGATGATTGATTTCATCCATGCTTCTACTGCCAATTATGGGAAAGTGAAGCTGGTATTGAAGAAGAATCGATATTTTATTGAATCCCCATTCCCTGAGGTGTTGAAAAGACTTCTTAGTGATGATGTTATAAACCGAGCTAGATTTGATGGATTCACTATTGGAAAAACAAGTGGGGAACTTGAAGCAGGGCCTGGAGAGCTGTTGAATGAAGCAGAATTGGCAGCAGCAGCAGAAGAGAAAAAAACTCTCTCATTTGAGATAGACCCTTCACAGGTGGAGAACGTAAAGCAGCGTTGCTTGCCAATTGCCTTGAATTACCCTATGTTAGAGGAATATGACTTCCGGAATGACAATGTTAATCCTGATCTTGACATGGAACTAAAGCCCCATGCACAACCGAGGCCATACCAGGAATAAAGTTCGAGCAAAATGTTTGGGAATGGACGAGCAAGATCTGAGATTATAGTGTTGCCTTGTGGTGCTGGTAAATCTCTAGTTGGTGTATCTGCCGCGGCTCGAATAAAGAAGAGTTGTCTTTGTTTGGCGACGAATGCTGTCTCTGTGGATCAGTGGGCCTTCCAGTTTAAGTTGTGGTCTACTATAAGAGATGACCAAATATGCCGTTTTACTTCTGATAGTAAAGAACGATTCCGTGGAAATGCTGGTGTTGTTGTGACAACCTATAATATGGTTGCCTTTGGTGGCAAACGATTTGAGGAATCAGAAAAGATTATCGAAGAAATGAGAAACAGAGAGTGGGGGTTGTTGCCAATGGACGAGGTGCACGTGGTTCCGAATCATATGTTTAGGAAAGTTATCAAAATCACAAAATCTCACTGCAAGCTAGGACTTACAGCCACTCTTGTGAGAGAAGATGATAGGTTTACAGATTTAAATTTCCTCATTGGCCCAAAACTATATGAAGCCAATTGGCTAGATTTAGTTAAAGGAGGCTTTATTGCAAATGTTCAGTGTGCTGAAGTATGGTGTCCTATGAAAAAAGAGTTTTTCGCAGAATATCTGAAGAAAGAGAACTCTAAGAAAAAACAGGCACTTGATGTCATGAACCCTAACAAGTTCAGAGCCTGTGAGTTTTTGATACGTTTCCATGAACAGCAACGTGGGGATAAAATCATCGTCTTTGCAGATAATCTTTTTGCACTTACAGAGTATGCAATGAAACTCCGGAAACCGATGATCTATGGTGCAATGAGCCATGGCGAACGAATGGAGATTCTCCAAAAGTTTAAAACCAGTAAAGATGTAAACACTGTCTTCTTGTCAAAAGTTGGTGATAACTCCATAGATATCCCTGAAGCTAATGTGATCATCCAGATTTCATCACATGCTGGGTCTAGACGTCAAGAGGCTCAACGTTTGGGTCGTATTCTTAGGGCTAACGGTAAACTTGAAGATAGAATGGCTGGTAGAAAAGAAGAATACAATGCATTCTTACCCTTGCTTCTACAGATACACAGGAAATGTATTATTCAACAAAAAGACAGCAGTTCTTGATCGACCGGATACAGCTTTAAGGTAATAACAAGTCTACCACCTCCTGACGCTGGTTCAACATTGAGCTACCACAGTCAAGAAGAACAGTTGTCCCTTCTGAGAAAAGTGTTGAATGCTGGAGACGATCTGGTTGGTCTGGAGCAAGCCGAAGAAGACACAGACGGTATGGCTCTCCAAAAGGCGAGACGAAGCATGGGATCAATGAGTGCAATGTCCGGTGCAAAGGGAATGGTCTACATGGAATACGGCCGTCACAAATCTCCTGGTCAACAATTGAAGAAACCTAAAGATCCTACCAAACGACATCAGCTCTTTAAAAAACGTTTCGTGTGAGGTACAAAAAGTGTTTTCAACTTTTGCTTTATCTGATCAGAATAACATGCCTGCATTCGTTTTCAATCACGGTGGTACTTCATCAAGAATGACTCCTTACTCATCTCAAAACCAGAGCCCTCTTTCATCGGCCTTTCAAAGTCCCATCCCGTCTTACCAAGTCAGTCCATCTTCTTCATCTTTCCCAAGTCCTTCTCGTGGTGAACCAAATAACTACATCTCCTCCACAATGTTCCCTTTCCTTAGAAATGGTGGCATTCCTTCCTCTCTGCCTTCCCTCAGAATCTCAAACAGTTGCCCAGTTACTCCACCTGTCTCATCCCCAACTTCTAAGAACCCTAAACCATTACCTAATTGGGAAGCCATTGCTAAGCAATCCATGGCCATTGCAAAACACTCAATGGCATCTTTTAATTATCCTTTCTATGCGGCTTCTGCACCTGCTAGTCCTACACATCGCCAGTTTCATACCCCAGAAACTATACCTGAATGTGATGAGTCTGACTCTTCCACTGTTGATTCTGGTCATTGGATAAGTTTTCAGAAGTTTGCACAACAACAGCCATTCTCTGCCAACGTTTCGTGTGAGGTACAAAAAGTGTTTTCAACTTTTGCTTTATCTGATCAGAATAACATGTACTACTATTTTTGTACTTCTTGTGACACATTTGATTTAATTCAATCGTATATAAGGGATGGAAATAGAAAAATAAGATTAGCAGAATATACTTTATAGCTCAAGCTCATCGGTTGAAGATAGATTCAACTAGATGATGGATCTTATTCAATTCGGTATAAAAGAGATTCTTGGTTTGGTTTGGTTTGTTTCTTAACATTTTAGTGGCATATATTCACAATTTATTTGTTACATTGATGAGAACATAGACAGAGGATAACGGGAAAAAACTGCTAAAATGGAACTGTTATTAAAACAAAACAAAAATCAAACTCAGATGAACAACATTGATAATGAATATGTAGTCATTACAGATGCAAGTATACAAAAGACAAAGCAAATAAACGTTCCGGAAACTCACTCAAGTGACTAAATCTACAAGACAAGACAAGTGTTGTGTATCATTCTGACATTTATACAAGAGTTTACATAAGTGAGAAGGACCATGACATTGTGTAACTCCAATCTCAAGAGTTCATTTTCATGACAGAACCAAGACTGAAAAGAGAAACGATGCTACTGAGTTAATTTACAAAAACAGTGGCTTGTTTCTGGTTTAAATAACATTACCTTTGATAAGGCCATTGAGATTAAGATCTGCATGACGGTAAACTGATGCCTCCGCAAAAAGATGCGATTATTATGTACAGCACGAGAACTATCAAGCATGTTAACATTACCCTGTCGAACACAAACAATAAGAATAGCAGATTTGATTGAAATGGACAAATTTAACTAAAAGTAACCGAGATCCTTACAACAGCTTAGCATTTTTCATCCAAAGAGCTCGACGAAGGCGTTTAGATTGTTTTCTGAAGTGAAATGCACTATCTTGCATTGTTGCTGTTTTATCAACAAGAAGCTCAATCCTATCACCTCTCTCCATTATTTTCTCAATGTTCTCTACCATGACGGATCGAATCTGCAAAACACGACCACAGAATCAATGAGAGAACTAACTTTTTCGACCAAAGATATCAGATAAGGATATTTAGGAGCACATGAGCAGTGGAACAAGCTGAATACTTTCACCAAA
Source organism: Lepidium didymum (assembly GCA_963920545.1). Classification (NCBI taxonomy): domain Eukaryota; kingdom Viridiplantae; phylum Streptophyta; class Magnoliopsida; order Brassicales; family Brassicaceae; genus Lepidium; species Lepidium didymum. The sequence goes on along the minus strand of OY986986.1, from coordinate 14,586,811 downwards.
GACAGATTCAAAGAAGCATGTGAGCCAAGTAGACACAATCTAGAGATCATAAGAAGAAACAATTTACCTCACTCACTTCTCCTCTAACACGATTGAGAGTATCTACACTAGGATTACTAGAGAAGAACTCCATCTGCTGATGTAAAACCCTTGAGAATTCATCATTCATTGCATAAGCTGGCGCAGAATGAGCCACTCTTCCGTAGTTTTTCATGAATCTCATATGAATATCTTCCAAATACGAAAATGGAATCCTCCCTAAATCACCAACACCAAACATCAGTTTCACAGAGAGGAAACACATCAACACTAAAAATCACAAGATTTCTATACGCACAGCAAACCAAAACGCAGTAATAATCAATTAAAAAGTCTTCAATTTATGACACGAATTCTAGATTGCGGACCAACATACATACGATTCTCTGAAACTTTTTCCAGTGATCAGCCAGAAAAATTGGAGAATTCCAATTCCTTCTTCACAAGACATGATAATTCAGAAAAAGGGGGGGAAAAGGCTTACTTCCAAAAGTATCGTTGGCCATACAGAGAAAGATAAGACCATCAGATCTAAGAATATGGAAGATGTAACGGTCTTGGGAAAAACAAAGTCTTTCATCAGCGCTTTCCGGCGAAAGTTTCTCAAGGATCCGCCGCACCACGGTGCCTGCGTTTCCCGTAACAGCACTGAATTCGGCTAAGACCACCGTACCCCTCGCCACAACCGCATATATAATTGCCATCGCAGGACCTTCAATCGGGCTGATTCGTCGTGAAGTAGTGTGGATCAACGTGATCCGGCGACTTTAAGTTTCAACGCCTAAAGTTTGCTGCTTTCCCGAGCAGAAAATACAAGTTATATGCCAGAAGCAAAGCAACGTTTTGAACACTTTACCAATTTCGATTTTCGGTTTGGTTCCTTTTTGGTATAAACCGAAATAATCCAAATTAAAATTAAAACCCTAATGTTTAAATAAACCGATTAGCTACTTTGCCTCGAATCGAGTCTCCGGCGAGTCTCACGTCGACAATATCGACTGCGGCGAAACTCTCTTCTGATCAGACTGGTGTCATCCTTCTTCTTCTCCAATACAATGGTGTTTGGACAAGTAGTAATCGGTCCTCCTGGATCTGGCAAGACGACTTATTGCAATGGCATGTCACAGTTTCTCCCTCTTATCGGCAGGTTTTGTAATCTTTCTGGTTTCTAAAACTTTCTCTACTTGGACCATAAGCTTACTTACTTTTGTAGTTATAATTCTGTTTGTCCTTATTGTTTCTCTAACTTCTAGCATTGTCAAATTGAAAAAGTTCCAAACTTTCGTTACTAAGAGAGTTAAATTCCAGAAATTTGAATTGCCTGACTTTTGAGCTGGATTACGGTTACTTCATTGTGAAATTTTCTTGTGTTGTCTTTGTTTTGGAATATAGATTTTCCAGATCCGTGAGGGTTTCTCTGAAAGTTCATTCTCTTAGCATTGATTTCCATTTTATTTTGCAGGAAGGTTGCTATTGTTAATTTGGATCCTGCAAACGATACACTACCGTATCCTTTTCATGTCAAATTTTATTAAGTGGTTGAAATTGATGATAACCATGAAGAAGTTAGTCTGTTGTCAATTGTTTCTTGACATTGATTTTAGTTATGAGTGTGCTTTGAATATAGAAGAATTGGTTAAGTTAGAAGATGTTATGAATGAACACTCGCTAGGTCCTAATGGAGGTGAATCTACCCTTTTAATATTCCTCTTCGTCTTTACTTTTCTTCTTTGGTCACATTAACAACATACTTTATAATGAAACAGGTCTTCTATATTGTATGGAGTACTTAGAGAAAAACATTGATTGGCTGGAAGCTAAATTAAAGCCTCTTCTGAAGGGTGAGCAACAATTAAGTCCTTTTTTGTTGTTCTTGTTTTTTATTGATCACCATGTCTCTTTGTTTTAGTTAAATTTTCTGAAACATTTGCAGAGCATTATATTCTCTTTGATTTTCCTGGCCAAGTGGAATTGTTTTTCACTCATGACAGTACCAAGAATGTTCTTACGATGCTCATAAAATCATTGAACCTTAGAGTATGTGCTATTATTTAATTATTACCAATCTGCTAAATGAACTTTAAGAGTGGATATAACTCATGAATGTCTTTGTTTTCTGTTTGTTTGTTCTGCAGTTAACTGCTGTGCAACTAATTGATGCCCATCTATGTAGTGATCCGGGGAATTATGTAAGTGCATTGCTTCTCTCCTTATCCACAATGCTTCATATGGAACTCCCACATGTCAATGTCTTGTCTAAAATCGATCTTATTGGAAGCTATGGAAAGCTAGGTACATATAGTTTAAAGATCGTTTTGGTTATTTTTCAAAAGTATAATATGGAACCAGTAACAACCATCTCTCTGTATGCCATCTAGCTTTCAATTTAGATTTCTATACCGATGTTCAAGACTTGTCATACTTGGAAAACCATCTTGGTCAAGATCCTCGCTCAGCTAAGTACAGGTTGATATTGACATGATCTGAATACATATGGACAGTCCACTTAGATGCATCCTCCATGTCTCATGAGCTCGATGTTTCTTATTCCAGAAAACTAACAAAAGAGCTATGTGATGTCATTGAAGATTACAGTCTTGTTAATTTCACAACCTTGGATATTCAGGTTTGCAATCTACTCTGCACCTCTCTCTCTTTTTCTCCAAGCATCTTTGCACTTTTTTTATTTTGATTTCGTGTTCGTTTTTTAGGATAAAGAAAGTGTTGGGAATCTGGTAAAGCTTATTGACAAGAGCAATGGATACATATTTTCTGGCATTGATGCAAGTGTGGTTGAATACAGCAAGATTGCAGTTGGTCAAACCGATTGGGATTATAACAGATATCCTTTTTCATAATCTTATTTGCTAACCATTTCACTTGTTCTGAGTTCTACAACAAAAGAGTTGTTTCTTTGACGAAAGTCTTCACAGTTGCGGCTGTACAAGAGAAATACATGAAGGACGAGGAAACAAAAGACTGGGAAATAAAGACTGAGCTCAAAACCTCCAAAGTAGAAGAAGAGTCAGCTATGAGAATGGGCTAAAACCTCTCTGAGCCAAATCATGTAACGGTTTATATTAACCGGTTCGATTTAAGGCTAAACAACATTAAGTACATAATGGAGTGTTTGTTGAATTTTTCGTCATACTTGGCTAAATTCAATTCTTATCACAGAAAAAAGAACAAAGAAAAGAGAAGAATCTAATGTCAATGGAAAGACTTTTGAGTTTTTGAATCACACGTGACGATGACTTCCACAAATTCTAGAAAAATCTATATTATCACTTTTTGGTCATTTATTTCTCACGATCGATCGACATTAAATAAGAAAAACAAAAATAGAAAAGAATCTTTCTGGTAATAAATTCAACTAAACAGTAAACAAAGTGAAGCAGTGTTTGATTTAAAGCTTCAAGGCCAGCTCAATAGTTCCCATTCCCAAAATGGTTCTGTTAAACCACCAACCAACTCTGTATTCATAGAGTGATCAAATTGTTCTCCTGAAATGGAAGTTTCAGGTGAGTTTGCGACACGAAGCGATGTCTCAGCTACTGCAACATCACTTGGAACCATTGTCTCTGTCTGAATTACTCCCACAGGACGTCTATCAAAAGCTCTTGAGCTTCCTGATGTTACGTAGACACGACATAAACTGAATTCATGTCTCAACTACATTTTCAAACCAAACATACAAAATTTTCATTAAATCGAGAATCTTCTAGTTAACAACTGTAAAAGATATATGTATGTATAGTAACTACCTTAGGGATTGTGGAAACGTTGACAGTTTCGTCAATGGCTTTGTATTCATTCATCTTCCATTTTGTTTTTCTTCCAGTTGGTGCTTTACCTGTATAGAAAACCATTGTTTTCTTAACTCCAATCATTCGGTTATCTTTGGAAAAGATTGGACCAGGTGATCCAGTCGCTTTCCAGTATCCTGAACCAGTGGTTCTACTGGGTCTTCCTCCTCTTGCTTCACGTTCTTGTCTTGGCACAAAGAAGAACCATTGCTCAGCATCTCCTCGACATCTCTCTCCTGCAAAATCTGCAACATAACACAAAACCCACAAAACAAATGCATGTATAAGTTCCACACACTAGCACTACAAGAAAAATATCGAAATGTGATGAAATTCCCGATGGCAAGGAAAGCTGTCTGGAATTTCTGACGGAGATTTCAGTTTGTTGAAAAAGTGTATTTTCCCGTTTCCCCACAAAATGTAGTCATATCTTTCGGTTTTTCTCGACGGATTCTCAATTAAATCCGTCAGGATACATCTTCGGAAAAAAAAAACTAACCAAGAGTTGAAATTTTTATGAAAAAAAACCTAAACCGAACCCAAAACCAGATCACAACCAGTTAAACCGGTTGGTTATTGTTATTTTGAAAAGAAAAAAAAACATAATAGTACGAAACAAACACTAAAATACATACTAATAAAACCTAACTTGTATTATACGTAGACTCAAGACACAATTAATAGTGACAACTTAAGTGAAGGTAACGTACTTGGAAGATGACTAGGTTCAACCTCAAAGACGTCAAGCACAGGAATAACACGATGCATTGAGTCCTCACTCTGTCCTTCAAGCTGATTACGTAAGTAGAAATCAACCAATTCATCTTCCGTGGGATAGAAGCGAAACCCAATTGTAACTTCATCTGACATTTTTCTCTAAATTGTTATTACAGATCTAGTTTGTTCTTAAACTTAACGAGAACATGAAGTCATTGACTTTAAATAAGTTGTTGAAGAAGTAGAGATTGGTTTCTCCGAGTGAATGAAGAAAAGTTCTAACGCGTTTTTAATTGAATTGTTATTATTTAAAAAAAAATTCTTTTGTTTTTTGTACGGATATTGGGAAAATGACAATGATGTTTTGTGTGTGTGTGAGTGATTGCTTTTCGTTATTATGTGTTTACTGTTGAGCAAACTTTTTACGAACCACGTACGCTTAATTGAACAAGTCAAGTATTCGTCTTGGCGTCAAATTTCAATCTCTTTTCCTTTAGTTTTCTTTCTTTGGTATCTTTCAATTCATTTTGTCAATTTTATGAGAGCAATAGTATTATTACTATTAAAACCAACTTAGATTAGTCATACATACCGTTTAGGGTTTATATTCTTTCTTTTATATCAACATGAATTTCGACTAGATCCTATATATAATCTAAACTTCTCAAACTCAAAACTCTATGACACAAGGTTACTCGACCATCGACATTCGATATAATAATTTGTAAAAATAGATATTTAAACTATTGGTTTTTGGTCTAGTGACTTTCTCTAACAAAGAGGTCATAAGTTCAAATCTACTTGGGAGGAGTCTGATTTCCAAAAGAAAAGTTATATTGAATGGTTTGGATCTCGCCCTGAGAGGATATACGAGCCTCAAACCAGAACCTCTTAGTCATCAAAATATATATATTTAACTATTCACCAAAACTATTTCCCAATATATTTTTTTTGGTAAACAATTGGATTGACAAGACTCAATTCATAGTGTAAAAACACACATCCTAAAATCATTTTTAATCTTCCATCTGTAATAGAGAGAGGTCGAATCTTTGAAGCCATAAGTATTAGCTGGACGATTTAAATTACTAGACTAAGAAGAACTTGGCCTACCTAGACTATACATTTTGGGCCGTAATGCTTTATTAACTTTTTGAGAGGTAAATTTTCTAATGAGGGTAGTAATATATACGTAATATCAATGAAATGATGTCAACATGAAATCAAAGTTTATGTGTAACCATGGTCGTTAAAGTTACAAAGAACAGATTATTAATTATTACTTACATAAACAAACTAGGTTAAATACATATATAATAGGTTGTATGAAGACGAAGACTTTTCGTAAGTGTGTACATAGAAGAATAGGTCAATTTTGCAAAGTACCTTATCTTTTCATAGTTGCGTACAATACTTTTCAAAAATTTAATCATTATGTATGATTACACTGTAACTTACTTTTTTGTTATACTAGATACTATTTACCGCATAAACCGGAGAACTAATTATGTCGAGTATAAATTTGGAGATACTAGAATGGAATTAAGCCTAATTCATTGACATCAGTTGACTTAATTAGAGAGATTAACTTCAATTAGTTTATATATTTCATGTTTGTTGTTGTTAATTTGTTATATTCAACTCATGAAAGTAATACTTTCGGATAAATAATAACCTAAGAAAAACTATATAATATAAAGATGAACTACATATACAAGTAGAATATCGTACGTACATGTTCTTCGTATCTGGTAGTTTTTTCATGTTATAAATCTAAGTTAAACACTTCCCTTAACGAATAGTTTTATTTTTTTTTGTCAACACTGAGTCACAACTGGCTGGCCCATTAGCCAAATTCCTATATAATATAGGCGGTGGGACTCGATCCCTAGTTGTACAAGTGCACATGTCTTAGTGGACTTACCGTCTGCCACTAAACTAAAGAACACTTACAACGAATAGTTTTATTATTAAAAAATAACTATAAATATAAGGATTTTATTTGTTTAAAAAGAAGTTAGCTTAATTTTTCAAGAAAAAAGTATTAATATTTTTAGAATGGACACTCGATTTTTTTGGATCTGCGACGGATATGAAGATATAAAATATGCTTAAGATCATTTGGTCCACTCGAGACTCTTTCCTAGCAAAAGCCCCATGCCATTATTCAAGAAAATATTTGATTTATTTTGTAAGATATTTTACACAATTCTATGTAGAATTAAATGCGTTTGACTATTAATATTTTGCAATATTTCAATCATTGATGAATATATTAAATTAAAATATTTAATAATTTTTATTTTTAAAAGTTAAATTTTTATATATGTATGTATTTTTTTCTAAAAGTAGTAAAAAATAAATGGAGAAGGGCAGATGAAAGACAAAAAACAATTAATGCATACCAAATTACTTCTTATTTACGACAGTATTGTCATTTAGTTAACAAATTACAATCACTGAGGTGTCTTTTCTTGTGGCTAGCATAAATTTGAGACTTCGTCCATCATCCCCATTGACCTATACATAATAAATTACGTAACGGTTAAAGAACATTTATGTCACATTTTATAACGTCTGATTATTGTTTATTCTTAATTAAATAACGTGTGTTATTAGTTGTAGAAGTATTTAAAATTCCTGTTAATTTTATATGGATAATTTAATTAGTGGGCAACTTTTGATAATAAATGCGTAAGCGTGGGTTTCAACATATCACGAATTTGCATTTAAAATTTACTCCCTCTCTTTTTCAATTGATGTTTAAGATAGTAACACAACAAAATTTATAAAAATTTATAAAAATTTATAAAAACATAAATTTTTAGTCAAAAAATCATAAAGACATAGGAGTAAAACCGGAAAAATGAGTCAATTTTTGGATTGGTAAGTGAAAACATCACTTATATTGAAATAAATTTTTTTCTTAAAACATCAATTAAGTTAAAACCGATGGAGTATACAAGTTGTAAGTGATCACAATAGTAGGTGATAATCAATATTCTGGTACCTGATATTTTTTTCAGCGGATCGATAATATCATATTCATAAATCAAACTATATTATGTAACTATGATATTAAGACAAGAGTGAAAATATATATAATCAATATTCATAGAGTTTTAAATTGTTGATATTTCATGATCAATTTTCTTGGTTTTTGAAGTTGTTGAGAGTAGTATAAGCTGATAAAAAATTTTTAAAAAATTGATATTTTGAAGAGTTAATGTGATGAGTATTCGCTTATGAAAGGTGACTAATTGGTAATAGTCATTTTACAAATTCTTAGAAATCAGGGTTTAATTCCTTTCCGATACAAGTAGAAAAAAAAAATTATGGTGTGGATTTTGACTATGTATCGGATCTTGTCAATCCAATTGTTGAAAAAAAAATGTGATGAGTATTCCATTGAAGACAAAGTTAATTCCATGAGAGTGTTATGTTCTTCTGTTAACTCGAGTATGGCTCTATTGACAGTACATGCATATATACACGATATTATTCCAAGTTAAGTAGAAGTCTTAAACCAAATTTGTTTTGTATCATAATACTTAATAAACTAATCATAACATATCAAATCTTTACCCTTTGTCTCTACTAAGCTAATTTGTGGTTCACATTATATAACATTAACAGAACAAGTCTTTACATGAATACAGTATCTGTGATGTACATAATAAATATTATTATTTTTTCTTATATTTCCTCTTTTGGCGACAATGGACAATTTCTAAGAAATTTGTTAATTTGACTCCAAATGAAGACTTTTTACTAATCGTGACTTGAAAACAACTCGGTTTGGAACATTCAATGAATTCATCCACACAAAAAAACGAAATTTTTTATGGACCATTATAATTTCTTTATTTGGATTTTAGCATCTATATTGCATATATCAATGCACCATTTAGATTCAACACTTGAACTTTAGTATCCAACTCGCTCATGTGAAACATCCACTTCATATAATGGGTTTGATACGTCTATTTTGGGCTTTATACCTTCAGGCCCATATCCGGCCCTACGAATAATTTGATGTACTTACTATATGTTTAGTAAGTTTGTTTATTATTTACATTTTTTGTTAATAGATCTAAAAGCTCATTTTCTTTGCATCATATATTATAGGTCAGGGTATAATACCTATAACCAAATATCCTAACTTGAACCAAACTGAAACCCGATTATGTATTTCTTAGATATGATATCATATAGAAATATATGTTGATAAGTCCGATATTTAAGTATATTTCTTGGTATTTTTTGGATATTTTCTAGGTAAATTCGAATTTTTTTTGCCTCTAAAAATTTATACCCAAAATTAAGTAGAGCCGAACCGAAGGAACCAAACAAATTTTTTTTGTACTTTGTGTAAAACTCGTCTACCCAAAATATTAAGAACTGATAGGTTACTACACGAAACCGAACCAAATATTCATATGTCGAGATTTAAACATATTACATTGCTTTCAAGATATTGGTTTAATTAAACCAAATCTAACCTCTTCAAAAAAAAAAGTTGTTGCCATTGGTAATTACTATAGAACTATAGAATAGTTGAAATTGAAAAATAACTCGCAGTATGATAAAGCAACAAAACCTGCAGAAAGAAGGTCTTAAATATTCATATTTGTCATTTAATCTTGGCTTAATTGCAGATTAATTAGTAATCTCCATCTTCTTCTTCATCACCATCCTCAGGTTGAACCAACTTTAACCTCAGCCTCCCATCTTCACGACTAGCTCGAAGAAACTCTCTCCTTGGAATCCTAACTTCTTCCAATACAAACCTTCCTTCCTCTCTATAAGTCTTAAAGCTCATCCTCGTCATCGCCGGAGGATACTCTCTCGGCCGTTCCTTCCTTCGTAATCCCCACTCTTCATGATTGCTACTTCCGTTATCTTTAACCTTCACTTCTATCTCCTCTTCATCATTATTTTCTCCGTTACCGTTAACGTTAACGTTGACTTTTTCGTCTTCTAAGTCGTAATAACTCTCTGACCCTAAACCTTCTGTACATAACTGCAGACTGTTTTTCTCAGCTGAGGGTTTCTCGTAATCATCGAAAGAAGATGAATGGATTGTTTCTCTGAAATGAAGCTCGCCGAATATTTCAGTAAACGGCGGCGTTTCGTTGTGGTCGGTGCTGACGTGGAACCTTTTGGTTGGGTTCCAAGGAGAAGAAGATGAGAGAGTATCAATAAACGACTTTGGAGTTTTGTCTTGTCTTAGATTCTCGAATATTTGATGAAAGCTTCCAAAGGTAGCCATTGATGCACACAAAGAAGAAGACTGAGAATTTGCTCCTTTTTATTTTTATTTTATTTTTGATTAGAGAGACAAGAGAGTTGAGAGAACACGAGATGAGCATGAAGGAGAAGATGGTTATGTCAAATTTATATTCTTTATGTGGGAAAATTAATCGAATAAAATTGATGAATATTTATTTATTTTGTTATATTCATATGGAATTATTGGTTAAATTGGCGACGGTGAAATGATGACAAAAATAATATTAGTTGCTTTCTACCAACAAAAGCAACTTCAAAGTGAGGTAATTAATACTTATTTACTCAACTTCAAATCGATTATTTCTGTATAATACTATATATATATATATGTTATATATTATCTTATTGTATACCCTAACATAATATATTTTTAGCTTGCATGCATTACAATATACTAATATTTCAACCTCTACAATTCGTCACATCTAATTAAAAAGTAATGTTAGTTACTTAAATATATTTTTTATTAACATTATTTATATAACTTCATGTGTGTTAAATAAATATTATAAACATGATTTAAACGATATTCTATAGAAGTATATAAACCTGCTATTTTGTAACATAAACAAAAATAATAGTGGTTTTTAAAAAGAAAAATAGGATCATATAGTTGGTATTTTTGAAATTATTTTAATATTGAACACATTAAAATTAATAACATTTAGATGGCCTTGCTCAATATAACAGTAAATATTACATAGACCGAATAAATCAAGATTAAAAAGAACCAAAGATTTAGGGGAATGGAATAAAGAGGAGCGACCAAGTGGTTCCAATTTTGGTGGCTATAATTATTTGGACATGGTCAAGTACTTTTATATGGACAGTTTATATATTCTTTTACATCATGGAATCATACCACCATTCATTTTTCTTTTTAAATTTTTTGGGATTTAATTTAACCTTAAAATATCGCATCTTGCATATAAAAAGATTGATTTAACACACATTATATTATATAAACTAAGGATCTATTATGCTTTTGTTTTTGATAGAAAAATTGATGAAGTGTAACCTGTAGCTACGTGGACTTTTAATTTCTAGAGAATAAAGGTTATAACATTTTATTTATTTTTTGTGGGACAAAAAATAAAAAAATTGAACATCCAATGAAAGCAAAGCACGACAGATTCGAGATGTAGTTGAACCGATGTGATTGGTTGGACAGTGGGAGCCTCGTGATCCTCAACCACATAATCTAATATTATGATATTCTCTTCTAAATATCATGTAGTAGTAGGAGCGGAATATCTAAAGGTCATTAGGTCACTTTGACAAAAAAAAATCATAAATTTACAAACACAACCAAATCATCTAAGTATCCGAATCAGTATACTACAAATACAATTACTGGTTCGGACACTAGACGAGTTAAAAAATACATATTTAAGTATTCAAGTCATGTGTCAGATTTTTCTTACTTTGATGGTTATGATGATTCAACTAATTAATAATTTTGACATCAAAGTTCGATTTTTTCTCATTACATATAATAAAACAAAAAAAGATTTTAGGATGTATGTTTTATGTTATGGATTGGATATTGTCAATCCAATTGTTAAAAAAAAAAATCTATATCATGTCTTGTAGATATGTTTGTTAATGTTGGATTGGTCGATTTTTTTTGTTTTTTGGTTTTAAATGCCAGATCTTATACCATCATAAAGAAAGTGAGTTCACAAAAATTAATTACAACCTAACTGGAACAAAATAAAGGGGATTAAGAAGTTTGCAACATACAACCGAAATAAAATTCAAGAAGAGAAGGGGAGAAAGAACTTGTCGCCAGGGAGGAGAGTAGACGGCTCCGGATAATCTTGTCTAACTCGGCCCGAATTACCTCAGGAGGACTTGAGAGCTGCTTGAAGATTCTGGTGTTACGTTCCCGCCATAGAACATACACTGTAGCCTGCAGCAGTAGCTTGGCAAGAGACCTATTTTGCCGGAGAGAGGAGGCAGTCGGAGATGACCATGGAGTGGCATCAACGAGAGTGTTTGGCGGGTTCATCAAGAACCTACCTGCATAATCACACCATACTTCCTGGGCATAAGAGCATTGGAAGAAAAGATGATCATGAGATTCAATACCAATTCCACAAAGAACACATGTTGCAGGTACATTCATTCCCCAACTTAATAAACGATCCCTTGTTGGTAGCCTTTGTAGATATGCCAACCACAAGATGAAACTGTATCTTGGTCACAGCTTCCTTGAACCAAATGACTTTAGCTGGTTGGAAAGGTGGACTATGCTCACGAATGAGCTCCCAAGTGTCTCGTGAGGAAAAATGCTTTTTAAAGCTGCCAGAAGCTGACTTCCAAAGGTATATATCTCTGCCTCTGCTCGGACAGGGAGGCTGCATCCCAGTTAGTGAAATCAAGACCGACTGCCTGGCATCAGACCTGGCATTTGGAAAATTCCATGAGCCATTCCTTGTACCCTCTGCAACACATGCTTCTAACCCAATCTGCAGTTTAACAATCGGTCGATCTTGTTAAACTTGCTTCACTATGGGCTGGATCTTTCATTATCCCATTCCCACCCATGCTTAATATATGTAAGCACTTATGTGCCCAAAGGTCTCTAATCATGTCTATAAAAGGTAATAAGCATGACTTACGCAAAACAAAATGAAAATGGACAAAAACCTTTGTTTACTTTAGTTTTTACCATTTAGGTCGGATGTGTTTTCTTACTATTACGGGCGTTTCTAAACAAAAGCAAGTTTTGTTCGTTGGTGGTTTAGTCCACTGAATCAATTTGTCTTCCTTTTAATAAAGCGTACAGTTTTTTTGTTTTCTCGATGTCAACATGGAAATTCGATGGTGAAACATATACAAAATATTACAATATTTTTTTGACGTTGAGAGTAATATGGACAAATCTGAGTAATTTTACATATATAGAAATTTGGCATACACTTATAAATCATGTTAAACATTTAAATCTAAAAAGATCAAGATCTGTTACCATACTGTTGGGGAGTCCAACTCTTTCAAACATGTAAAAACGGACTAATTCATAAACAATGCTCAAAGTCTTGAATCAGAATCAAACACAAATCTACCTCGAACCTTCACGAATTTATGTCTTGAAACTCATGTAGTCATTTATATACATGCCGGTTATCATTTTCAAGGTATGAAAAAACAGAAAAAAAAACTCATATTTTTTTATGGAGTGGAAACTTTTACGATATAACTAAAAATCCGTTGATTCTAAAAATACCCGAAAAATTAGAGTTTGAGAATCTTCCTCTCAGGATTTTATCAAAAACTCTTTTAGCTTTTTTTTATTATTATTAAACATCAACAACTTCATCAAAACCTAAACATAAGTAGGCTATATATTTACACAAAAACCCTAAAACCCTTAAAGATAAACACTAAAATATAAAGAAAACACAAATAAATAGTAATGATCAAAATAGTTATATTTCCAAATATCTCCCTGCATCATTTTTTCTCTAGAGAAAAACTTATCCACAGCCTCCCAATGTTTTGCTAGATTACATTTTTCTTGGCTACAAAACCATTGGCCTAAAGTAAACTTTACATAAATTCAGGTCACAACATGCGGTTTATTTCGGTTTTCCTGCAGGATAATGAGGTTTTAGTTCCATGTATTCCGTTTGAAGAAAAAAATGAAAAAAGAAGAAGATATGTATGTATATGTGATGATGTATGAGGAGCATGTCCATAAGAGTGGTGGTCCATGAATGGAGCCTTGTCCGAATCTATCCCCACTCAATAGGTATCACGACTACACCTTTTATCCACTTGGTCAATGACCAACAACATCTGCGTCCTTATTTCATTTATCCATCCAAATTAAACACACGTATACAATAAAGTTTAGTGCTTCCGAATAATTTCTACGAATCTTAATCATCGTCCACAAATATTATGTCAGCGACTGATTGAGATACCTAATCCATAGAATAGAGCTTTGATGTCTCCTATTTCATATAACATCGAATCAAACCGACTTCAAAGCATTTTGCTCCTCGTAAGTTGTATAGCCATTAAGAATATCACTAGTCACTAGACCATATATTTGACAAAAAAATTTAAAGAAAAAAGAATATATCACTAGACCGTAGAATTTTATTCGTGAAATCTTTAGGAGAGTTGATTTAACGTTTTATATGTTTTTACAATTTGATTATTCTTGTGTATTTGTTACTACTTACTCACTACTTCCAAATTCTTAGATAATGATCCAATTTTATATTAGAATATGTAATTATGATTAATTATTTATCTGCAAATATAATTAAACAGATGAATAAAATTCTTATTGCTTTGAACAGACAACACTGTAGTTATTCATATCAACAATATATGGTATACATGGTCAAGTCATTATCAACATTATATCCAATATCTTTTATGAAAAAATAAAGTTAACACCATGTATATACCAAAAATTTGTCACAAAAGAAATAAAATTTGATCACACATGAGAAATGTTGAGTTTTTCTCAATCTGGTAACTTACATCCTTTATGCTCAAACATCTGAAATTTGATTGTATTTTACTTTATGAGTGAGTTTGAAATTTAATTGTTGAAAAAAAAATAAACATGAGAAATTTCAAGAGCCAATAGACAAACGATGATCGAGAATAGTTTTCTCTAAATAATGTTTTAGTCCATTTTTTACTTTCTAATGGTGATTATTTTTGGTAATATGCAATTAATGTGTAGTATTTACGTACAATACGGATGTTAGATTGGAAAATGGTTCACGATATCATCGTGAGAAGCCTCTGAGAGAAACCGGTTCGACACGGTTTACAAATTTTGTTAAGTATTGGTATTTAGACGTTTGAACACAAAGAAGCCAATTTAGAACAATGACCAAAAGAATATAAGCAATGACACCAACAGAACCACATTAACACATACAAAACAAATCAACGAACTTTTGGTTTTGGGAACAGCTCTGTCCACTCAAGGGATACTTTGCTCGCTCTGTTTTCTTCACCGCCAAGCTTCTGTACGCTCTACCCTCGAACCTACACGGCTCAAATTGGTCAATCCCTTGCCCACAGGCCACTGAGCCGGAGGAGCCAGAGGCAGCACTGGTAGACCTGTGTCACTCAGTCCCCTGGTCCTGTATTTTTCAGAGTCTGATTCTCTCTGTTCACACACATTGTTCTTGAAGGTTAATTCATCTGATATCTCACTGCTTGAACTCTGATTTTCTGCATCTTCAATGTAGTCTGATTGCGTCTCTTCACTCTGCTCAATGGTGTTAAAAGCCAAAGATTGTGAAGGGCTTTGGTTACCACTCTCATCAGAAGGCTCTAAAGGGAATACATGAGCTTGCTCAACTACCGAGTCTTGCCTTTCCCTTAGAGTTATTTCAATTAGTGTCTTGAGGAAGTTCATCACTTGAACCGCATACATCAGTGCTGTCAATGGATCATCCATCTGCAAATAAAAGTGTTTCTTAATCTTTCTGTTTATACCTGATCCACACCTGTAAAACATTGATGATTAACCTTGTTGTTGAAGACTCACCTGTGTCATATTAGGAGCAAAAACCATAGCGATGTTGCGCGAATTCATCTTATTCAGATGTTCATACTGAACAACATCAGCCATTAGATTGATAGCCCAATCGAGGAGAGAAGCTTCTGTAGGTGGAAGAAGCCTAACGAGCTCGACATAGTCCTCTTCTGTTTGGCACTGCATCACCTGTTCAGGCGACAACGAATCAAGAACGCTTGTAGGGAGTTCTCTAAACCATGCCTGAAATAAAAATAATTCAGTTAAAACCAAGATTAATACATAAACTTTGGTAAAGAAAATAAGCTTGTGTCTTGACCCAGGAAAATATAAAAAGAGCTTGATCATTAAATTACATACCTTGATAAGCCCTGCCAAACAGTGAACATCGATTCGCTCAGGTATAAATCCTCGGTTTAATTGCTCCCTAACTGCCTCTTCCTCGCTATTCTCAGCAGTGAGTCTAAAAATTCCCTCTGCCTGAAAAAATAAATGACGAAGTGATTACATGGAAAGCTTATAAGAGATTTGCTTTGGAGAAAAATTCGATGAGCTATATACCTGCAAGCCTCCTTGACCGTATAAACAGTTTTGCATCAACAAAAGTATTGTTGGTACACAATTGCCTCTTGAGTCATATGATAGTTGCATTGATTCAGTTGATACCCCAAAGACTGTTGCACTAAAGTGATGAGATAGCAAGAAATGTAAGGGATGAGAAAGCAAGCAAGAGACCACAATTGAAAGTTTATTCCCTAGAAAACCAAAGTTACAGTTGCATAGGCGCAGTTTCCCCCAAATTTAACAATGCAACCTTGTCATACTAATGTCTCAAACACAAATAATAACTACTGTCTAACTGTTGTAATTGTAAATCAATTGATGCTATCTGAGATGCATTCACATAGATCAATAGGCTAATCTTGAAACGACTTACAAAAGAAATGAGCCACTACCAAGTATTTAGTTGCACCGGAAAAATAGAGCTCTAAGCTTCTGATGAGACTAAAACCAAGAGACATGAATGTGCTCTGATCAATTCATGTAGTGATTAATTAAGGATTTATTTTGAATAAACTTTTCACTTTTTAATTCCACTAATTCCATAGAAACCTTCAATCTGTATACAACCAAACATCAGAGGTCATACAGATAAAGAAGCCTTAATCGGAAGCACTCTTTATCTATCCCGAACTTGTGATCCTAATTGTGAGATTATTCATAGCCATCTTTCAAAAGCAATTCTCTAGGACTTAATCACCATACCAAAGATCAAAAACGAGCCTAGCCGGCTAGCCGTCAAGTTGTTGAATTGTCGTACCTCAATCATGACTGGAGGAAGCAAAAGGGGATGTTTGGACAATGTACCTGGCGCTTGGAGCTCTTCTGGGAACTTCAGGCTCGAATTCGACAGGCAAACCCAAGAAGCCATTGAAGCGATCAAATGTGACGTGTGCCACGTGGCGGACATTGGTGGGCCATCCGATCTCCATCGTACAGAGCTCTCTACGATTGCTCTTACAGGAAATCAGAGATCTCCTGAAAATGGCGACAAGAAGAGCCAACAGAGAAAGCTGATCTTCCCCGCCATTTCCGCCGGAGTTATCGTCTTCTCCATCGGTGTTCCGTGGCCTCAAATCTTGCAGTTGTTGTTGTTCTTCGATTGAACTCTGAAAGTCAACATCTTGCGCTGCGAATCCAGGAACTGGGTTCCTCCGCCGATGGTCAGAACTAATCAAAAGAGTCGCATTGGAAGGAGAAGAAGACGAAGATGACGGAGAATTGTTTCGAGATGAAGGAAAGTGAAGGACTTCAGTCATGGCCGTCCCAGAGGCTTCAGATTCACACACAAATCAACCAAAAAATATCAGAAAAATGGGTTCGTTCAAATTTTGCAATGAAAAAGAAGAGATTGATTCGATGAAAAATACTGGATTGAAGAAATGTAGGACGTAGGAAGTATTTACCTTTCTCCTTCTCTGTTCCGGTAGGTTTGGGTTTGAGGGTTGAAGACGAAAGCCACAGTGCTCTCAGGATCAAAGATTAGAGAGTTGATTATGAGGGAAATAATTTTTGATGTAACCCTAAATTATTAGATAGATTAGCTTTTATTCGTTTTTAATCTTGTTGACATAAGAATTGCCAATAACGAAAAAGAAATATTATATGCGCAGAATAAAAAATGGAGTTAAGAAATGTTGCAAATCATGCAACTCATTTGATGTTGATCACTAATTAATGTTGATCCGATTTTTTTTTTTTTGTCAACAATTCGATCCATAAAACCTCGTCTAAAATCTACTCTTTAAAATTTATTTTCAATTTGTAAAGAAATCAATTTCTATATCAAAATTATTAGATCGATCATTATAATTGATTAGAGTTTGGTATATTAATTCAATTTTTTTTAGCAATTAGAATATAAATCTAATTTATAATTCAAATTTTTCAAACCTTCAAAATTCTTAGTTATGTAGGTGTTATAGGACCTGCTTGTTGGAGACAATCTCGAATTTGAACCAAAATCTTGAAGATGAAAATTTAAAAAAAGAAATAAAAGCAAAATTGTGGAGTTGTATATACTCTAATGCGTTTGAGCAAATATTCAACCTCTTCCGTGCAATAACCGGAGAAAGAAATCCTCTAATGTTGTCTCTGCTCTCAACCTTTTGTGCACTCAAGAGATTGAGATGAGATCTTCAAGAAGATAGAGAGAAATAAGACTAAGTCACCATAGGAAGAAGAATGGAAAAAAGATCATTAATCTTTTTTAGATCCGATCAATTCCTACTCAATCAATGAATTGATGTTTCTGGTTTTATCACTAAGGATCTTCTCCTTCAATCTCCCACGCTGTTTGTAGTATATTATTTTCTCTATATTTACTTAATCTTATCTTCATTAAAGAAACAAAAAGATTGTAATCAATCTACTAAACAGAATTTATGAGACTTTGCTTTAACTTATTAAGGCACAATCGTTGATCCAATTAACAGAAACAATCCAACATTGCTGATATCAAATTTCGGTGGAAAAAGATAACATAAATTGATTTTACTGCTATAACCAAACACTTTTTCCTCCTAGTTTTTATTATTTTCGTTTTAGAAAGTTTGATTTTCTCACTATTTCACATTGATTAAGAAAACTATAATTGCTTCATCATTTTCTATTTTTCTTTCATTAATTGGTTGTCTATTTTCACAAAAATTGAATGTTTCATGAGTCACAACCCAATCACATCACTATTTATGCTTTAATAATTACTTAGTCTTGTAAAAAGCGAAATATAATAATTAGTTAATACACAATTTAAACACAAATACATTAATTATGATACATAAAATTAACTTCTTAGAAACATGCACAAAATATACTATCCAAAAGACTGATCCACACTTTATTTTGTGCCACGATTAAAGAATTTTTTTTTGTAAGTGTTATGCATATAAGTGCTTAGTTGATTACTATTGAGCTTAATAAAATGCAAATTAACAAGGAAAACACTTTCTAAACGCAAAAACAATTTGCTAGTATGAAACGGTTGTACTATATAATGCCAAGATCGATGCATATCTCGACTTTTTCTAAAAATAAATTTGATAAGCCATAAAAATTCTGGATCTTTGACCCACCGATCAACAATTCTCGTCACACTTGTGACATAAATATGAATATCTCAACCGTACATTGAAGAGGGCCATATGAGATCGGTGAAACTTTATAAGCCCTTTTTGCATTCTCCAAAGGGCATCTATGTCTACTCTCTAACTTTCTTTGACATTTATTTTCTTCCATTTTTTATGGTTTGCTTCTTTTTCACATATTTTTCAACTACATATATTCTAGTATTAAGATAAATATTTTTCGTCAAGCAATTAAACGTCCTATAATTTCTTCACATGAATTTGTATTTAATTAAAAAAATTACATAACCGCTTGTGATAAAATTTATGACTTGAAAAGGTTTCAGTATTTTAGTAAAAATATACATTTTTTTTGCCATTGTTTATATATAAATAATTAATATGTTTTCCTCACTCTTGAAAACTTAATTGTCTGATAGTTAAGAATAGTTAAAGATGATTTAGTTAATGACTCAGACATCAAAATTCGATTCCTCCAAACTACATATTGTAGATTAAAAATAAATTTTAAAGTGTGAATTTTAGATTATAGATCTAGTCTTATCGATATAATTGTTGACAAAAAAACTTAGTTCATAATTCAATGAAATTATGCAATGATGTTGAGTTAAATGCATGCAGATTCAATGATAGAAACCTGTAAACCCTAGGAATCAGAAAGGAGCCAAAGAGATGAACAAATTGTAAGGCTCCGACCCAACATGCATTGATTGGGAAGCTTATTTATGACCTTAAAATACACGTTATGTGTTTGTTTTTTTGGCAACAAATTTGTTGAGGTTAATGAGCCGCTTGGTAACAAAACAGTAAAAGCTACAACTACTACATGCTTCAAGTACAGACAAAACACATTAACTTGAACTACTCATTTTCTGACAGCTAAAAAGTATACACGCAGAGAAAAATATGGTGAAAACTTCTTCAACAATTGATAATCAAGATAACAAAGACTTTGGTGAAATAAAGTTTACAAAGCAAATTGAAATAAACCATCCAATATTGATGGACGGTTTTCGAATAGATTAAAGTTGAGTTAGAAAAAGAAAATATTGATAAAAATTTGATGGACAAGTGGGAGATAATTTATTTGGAAATAAACGGTGCAACTGCTGAGACTGTTAATGTTCAGCAAACCTTCACGGCACATTAAAAGTTTAAAAGCGACAAGTAGAACAATTTGTTTCCCCACTAGCCTTTCTATTCTTAGTATCACTTTGAACTTTAGCGAGTCAAGACTGTTAAACTATATATATTACACTTAATACCGCATTATTATATATAGGTGGTATGATTATTGTAGTAAGTCTGGGTTAAAATAATACATTTTAAATGAATGAACCATAACTTTAAAGTGTAGAAAGTTTAAATTTGCCACATATATATACTGTAGTGAAGATGTTGAGCAACCCAGCAGATTGGCCAATTCTCATTCCATACTTGGAACAAATTTCCAAACTCAAGAGCTTCTTCGGCCTTTTCTCCTTTTCTTTTATTTTTAGATCTCTGAATTTTAGACTTGATTTGTTGGGGTGTAACGTAAAAAGTTTGCTCGTTTCGTAGTGGTTTTTAGTCTAACGATATAAATTGTGTATCAGATAAAAAAAATATAAATGATAAAATGAAAGTATTTTTGGTCAAATGATTGAATGTTCTTTTTGCAAAATTTTCCACTTAACTTTGTTTTGATCAAAGAATCGAGTAAGCGTGATAAGGTTTGTGATATAGAGGGTTTGAGATATAGATCAAATCTTGTCTATAAAAATGTTAACCAAGAAAATCTAGAAAATTCACATGAATAAATAAATTTAATGTTCGTTTAAAAATTAGGATACATGGTTAATGCTAAGATTTACTAGGGCCTCTGCCTATTCTTGATATGTGGTGTTCGTAAATAAATGATTTGAATGTAATAAATTGTTAGGTTGAATGTATGATTGCATGTCGCAGCGGAAATCAAGGTGGATGAATTAAAGAGCCGCTTATGTAGAAGAAATACAAAAGTACCTTATCTATTTGTGAAAAGACAACCACCAAAAATGCAACACATTTTGGTGCATGCCTTTAATTATCATTTCATCATATATTTATAGCTTCCATACAGTTTACATATTTCATTCAGAACATAAAACTCTTTGTTTTAGTTTGAGCTTCATAAAAATGGCGAATAAGGCAGTTGTTGCAACAATGTTTCTTTTCGTTTTGGCCATTGTTTCCAACTTCGAGCTCTCGGCTTCTTCACTTGTCCACAGCAAGGTCACTTGCCTCGACTGCCAACACGATTTTGATTTTTCAGGTCTACTCTTTAACTAGTTGATCACTTGTTTTTTTAGTGTATGTCATCCAAAGGCCAAACTTATTATTTCATTTTGCAAATTAATTACACCATAAAATTAAAAACTTTGGCTGTAAAATATTTATCGGGAAAATATTTTTGTTAACTGGTTAAATGTCAATCTATGCAGTTGTAGTTTTTCATGTGAATTTTAGGTAATCATGTAGCTCATCGTGATAGAATTTGGAATATAGTTTGTAAGCTAAATTTTGTCAATCTAATTATTAAAAAAAAAATTATTCGGAATATCAATACATATATTTTACATCGTAACATTTGTTCTATATGATTTTTTATTTTTCTTCCAGGGATTAAAATTCTTCTTAAGTGTGACGGAGAGAAGAAAATAACAACCGTGATGTTGGCATCAGATGGATCTTTCCAGGCAACGGTTTTTACCCATGACAAAAAATCCTCTATGAATTGTCTTGCAAAGATCTTGGGAGGTCCTGAGCAACTCTATGCTCGCAAACACAACTTGGTGTCTAAATTGGTCAAGTCCATAGATGACTCCAATGTCTTAACTACCTCAAACCAACTTTCCTTCACTCTTTCCTGCCCCAAACCAACCGAAGATAATGTCGGAAATATGTTCGGAGATTCGAAGACTTTTGGATTCCCACCTGCTAGTCTCTTTCCCTTCTTACCAATCATTGGTATCCCTTAAATTAGTTTTAATGCTACTTTTTAAGATAAGACATATGGTGTGTTGTTGTTTACGTTAGAATCAATGATGATATTAAAGTGGAGTGAAATACCATTATAAAGATAAAAAAAATTGGAAGACTAAAAAGTGGCAAATTGAATTTATGTTTAGTGGGACATAAGGGTTTGTTTATGTGATAAGAGTATGTTCTTAACTTGGTTTCTTGTACTTTGGAAGTTTGTATGAAAAGTTTGCAATAAGAAGTATGATGGTGTTAATCCAACCAAAATTGAATATTAATTTATATTACAATGTAATCAAATCGAATTTTTGGAATCTCTAACGATCAAATGGAATCAAATGACTGGATTCAAAATTCGACTATTTTTCACATTGCTTGATATATAAATCTAATGTCAAACTGTAAAAACTTTGGAAAAAATGTAAGAAAACTTTTTATTTTGTAATCATTATTGACTGAATATTAATTTTTTAAAAAGTATTCTAGATCATAAAAAATAACAAGAATGAAAATTTGACCTGATCAAAGAAAGGAGGGAGGCGATTGCATTATTGGACACTTCCTTAATGGGCTTTGTCATGGATACTTCCTTAATGGGCTTTATATGATCTCTGTTTTTTTGTTGGACCTCCATAAGAGAGAGACTGTAATCGTCGGAGGAACGATCAACACGCACTTGCTTACAAGTCACGTCTCTAAACACCATTTGTTCAAATTTCGAACTCATGTAAACACAAACACAATCATATACCAATCAATCATCTAAAATTTCACTTTAATGTTGATAAGAACACATACTCAACAAAATCAAGCTAAGTTTTGGATTGGACTTTGTTAATGTTGTAATCTAAAAGCTGTAATCTTTGAAACGATTCTCACTAACCCTAAACACACAATTTTCCTATTGGCGTAACACAAACTCATCAGAATCAAATTTTATCAAAACTTAAATTGGTTGATCAAGATTTGGAAATCTGAAAAAAAAAATGGTACGATCTTTGAAACCAACAAGTTAGGGAAAACAAATGCTTATGATAATCTCGCCGGACCGTCACCGCCAAGAATTGATTATGATAATCTCAATCGAATCGTTCTTGTTCACTAATTTCGTGGACTGTAAGTAACTCTTCCAAGCTCAATCCATGGCTTTAAAACCTCAAACACTTCCTCTGTAATATCTCCTGCGTCTTGAAGAACGTAATGAGAAGAGAAGAGGGAAGAGCAAAACTTTCAAAGAGACATAGAAAACAGAGACAAAAATTGAGAGAAGAAGAAGAGTTTCGACTATTGTGTTTGAGAGAACGACTGTAATTAACAGCTATTTAAAATTACTTATAGCCGTTTATTCAGTTATAGCCGTTATTATGTTTAAATTTTATATGAGACATTAACAGAAGAAATAGAGATTATAAGAACAATAGAGTTGTTATGATTTCTACTTTTGAATTAATTAGGAGATAGAAAATAAATTACTTTTCTGATAGTAATTAATTCTTGTTATATCTCATAATTAAGAAAATACACAATAATATTAATCAAGTGAACGATGTACCAGTTTTGTGGACCCGTTATTGCTTCTGAATGAATAAAATTGACAAAAAAAACATAATAATAGAGAATTTGAAAGTGACAACAAATGTAGTAATAATTTTTGTTAGAGAAAATTACCTAAAATGCCATATTTCTTAGAAAACTTAGATGGAACGCCCTTTTTCCAAATTTTTTTGAAAAATATCATATTTTCATTATATGTAAAAAGACAATTTTACCCTTTTTCCAGCTAATTTACGTTCACGTCTATGTCTCTTTATTTATTAGTCCATGTCTTCCTCCCATGCATCAATAATTCTCCTGTTGTTTCTTCCTGGACAATCTATGTTTATGTCCCCTCTATTTAGTCTATGTCTTCCTCTCATGTGTAATAAATCTCTTATTTGTCTATGTCCAGATTACATGGAAACAGAAACGGGTACGTGGAAACAAAACGTGTAGAAACATGAAAACAAAAATTTTAAAACTTTTAGAAAACAAGTACGTTTTGGAAACGCATATTACATATATAAATATATACTATATATAACAATATCAAAACATTAACCAATCGATTCATATTAGAAAAATCAATCAATTCAAATTCAATTAATAAATAGTAACTAAATTGCAGGTGATCTATAGTTGAGTGGCATGTGGTAAGTCCACTAAAGGTAAACACACTTGCATATCCAGAGATCGAGTCTCATTGCTTACACTATGTATGAGATTGGCTAATGGGACGGCCACTTGTGACACAATGTTAACAAAAAATAGTAATTAAATTAAGAAAATTATAAATCGTAACATTCGAATTAAAGATTTAGAATATTATTTTCATTCCTATTTTCATCAAATAAAACTGATTCCAACCATGATTCTTCAAAAGAAAGATCTTAAATTTCAAATCTTACAAGATTGAAGAAAAAATAAATATGTTATATTAATTATATACTTAAACTATTACGTTAATAAATTTAAACTTATACTTCAAAGAATCCAAATTATATTTTCGTGTTGTCAAAAATAATAATGAGTTATTGTCCCATTTCCAAACATAAATAAAAGTTTTCACCGTGTTTTCAAATGAAATTTTTTTGGAATCGTGTTTCCACCGTGTTTCCAAAACAAAGTTGTTAGGAATTGTGTTTCCACTATGTTTCCGAGAGTTTCTGTTTCCCAAATGTTTCTGAAACGGGTTACGGACCTCGGATAGAGTTTCTCTAGAACATAGGTCTATGTCTACTTATTTTTAGTCCATGTCTTCCTCCATGTGTCAACAAATTTCATCATGTTATGCTATAAGAGATTATTTATGTTCATGTCCATGTCCCCATGTAAAAAAAAATTCTTATATTCAAATGTATATGTATCTTCTACTATAAAATCATATGTGTTCATCATACTTATGTCAACATTTATGTCTTCATGTTTTAAAATTAGTCATATGTTATGCTATAAGATATCATCTATATTCATGTCCCATATATTTTAGTCTATGTCCTCTAATGGGTTAAAAAATCTTCTTATGTTTCTTTAATGTCTATGTCCCCCTATAGTAGTCCATGTCTCCCTACGCGTCTTTCTCTAATGCCTGAGGATATTTGTCTTATTTCTCTCCACCCTTATACCTAAATAAAATGGCATTTGTAGTAAGCTTTTAAAATTATGGCATGTCATCTAAATTTTTAAGAAAAGAGCATTTTTGGTGATATTCCCATATATATATATATATGGGAGTGTGCTTACATATATATATATATATATTTTGTTAAAATGGGTGTGCTTACATATATGATGAATACTGCTATACTAATTAAACTGAAGAAAGTACCAAAATACATTCAAAAATTAAAATCATAGAACTCTCTGTGTTATAAGAGAAATGTTGAGTTATTAGAAAGACAATAACTGTTAAGAGTAGTGTGGAGAGATGGCAGAGAAGATGTCTGAAGCACACTGTTGTCATTGTAGCTTGAAAACATATCTTGAGAGAAACTACTTATACCTGCAACATCACCATAAAGGTTCTGGAGGAGATCATAAGAGAACTCATTTGGAACTGTGTTTGAGAGGCAAGGATGTTGTAGAACGTTGCTATTGGGGAATTCACTCATCATACACATGTTTTGCTTCTCCTGCTGCATCACTGCAGATTCTAATGTTGAGTAAGGTTGTGTGTTTGAGACGCAAGGAAGATCTAGAACGTTTGTGTTGGAGATGTTACTAATACACATGTTCTGATCAAAACCATAAAGCTGATCTTGCTGCATCAAGTGATTTGGGTAGAATTGATTAGAATGTGATGCAGAAAGTGGGAATTGAGAGAGAGTAGAATCTCCATGGTTATACATATACAACGAGAACTTGCTAGGATTCAAAGGTTGAGTCTGATCATACTTATGATGAACCAAGTTTATGTTCCTTTGTTTCTGCAACTCAACAACATGAAGCCTCTCTTGAAGTTTAGAAACAGTCTGTTCTAAGGATTGAATCAATTGAGAGAGTTGATGAGGAGAGTAATGATCAAAAATTGGATACGAATCAGAATACTTAACATTCTTCTTCTGTTTCTTTTTCTTCTTCTCACTTGCATCTTTTTTCTCCTGATCGATGAACTCATGAAGATTAAAGCTCTTCTTGCGTTTCTTAGCCTTTGTATACCTCAAAGCCATGTCTTTCACTTTCTCTCTTTCTTCAGGCCATGTCTTCAATTCACCATCGGGTCCATAATGAATGACACAAACCTCAATTCCACACAGAATTGAAAGCTCGTAAGCTTTTTTGAAGATGGTTTCAAGTCTTTTTGTTAAACTAGTTGAATTACTAGACGAAGAAGATGAAGCTCGCATCATTGTTTCAAGTCTAGGGTTTTTTTTTTCTTTGGTTACTTCTCTTATTAAGACAACACAAAGAATTGATCAATTGAAGAAGAAACTTTGTGAACAAATATAATTAAGATTACTTGGATCCTACGGAGCTAACGTCTCTCTCTAAGATTCGATTTCCATTTTTCTATATAATTCCTTAATAAATATCTCGAATGTATAGAAGAAAAAATGATTGCTATTTATGAAAAAAATTTGCAACAAAAAAACTTGGAGGAAAAGGAAAAAGTTTTAGAAGAAATCAAATCTGCTTTTTAACCGTATCTAAGACAATCATTGCCTTAATTAACCAGATCTATAAAATCTTTTAGTATTTATTTATTTTAAAACTAACTTCACAGAAAACACCCATACTTTTGCACGGAGATTGAAAATTATTTAATTCTTAATTTTTCTAATTAAAAATATTACTATTTAACCAATTAGAAATCAATCTATAAAATTTAAATAGTCAAAATAGATAAAAATATGATAATTATTGTATTAAAAATGGAAAAAAATCAAATAATTTGGAACAAATTTTATATTCTAAAATATCATATAATTTGGAAGGGAGAGAGTAACATATATTTCTTAAATTAGGTGGATAATATTAGCCTACATGAGGATTAATACCAAAATAACCTTAGTGAAAACTTACTCTGCACCACCAACTATGGCCGACTTATTAATCTTATTCTTTAAATATTATTATAATATCTTTTAAAATTATTATTATATATATCTTTAATTAAATATTATAATATGAGCTGACAAAGACATTTATTAGAAAATAAATTAACTGATAATTATCTAAAAATCAAATAAAAAAAAATTTATCGGTTAAATATTTTATATTATCAGATAAAGAAATATTTAGAAGTTAATGAGACTCGTATAAGTTTTTATTAACGGATAACAAATACAAACGTTTAAATAAGGTTTGAACATGTTTCTTCATCAATTCAATAAGGTTGGTCGCATATAGAACTGATATAGTGATGATGGTGACTAGAGCTACGCGAGGACGCATTCAAAAAGTTGGTGAACATTCACAAATTTAACTCGAGGCTGACAATAATGCAACAATAATGCAACCATTATTGTGAATGAGAGTTTTATAGGTTATTGGAGTCTTGATTAACACGCATTGTCCATTAACACTTATTTTATCTGCTAACAAATATATGATCCGTTAACAAATATTTTATCTGCTAACTCAACAATATTTGTGAACCATCTTATGCGTTTCGCATGAAGGTACGTCGTGTGGGTCAAGCACAACAAAAATCCACAACTTGTTTTTGACTCATTGAGTCGGATTCTGTTCGAATGTGCTCTGGATCTCCCAATTAACTTCGACAAAGAAGAAGAGCTAGTAAAGCATGGACATATGAAACTAAAAAGACTTATATTTATCAATCAAAATCCACATAAGAAAATAGAAATATATGATTCGTTAACACTTATTTTATCTGATAAGTAATATATTATCTGCTAACAATATATATGATCCGTTAACATATATTTCATCTACTAACTCAATAACCTTGTGAACCATCTTCTGTGTTTTGTGTGAAGGTACGTCACGAGGGTCAAGCAGAACAGAAATCCAAAACTTGTTTTTGACTCAGTGAGTCGGATTTCGTTTGGATATACTCTGGATCTCCTAATTAACTTCGGCAAAGAAGAAAGAAGAAGATTTAGTGAAGCATGAACATATGAAACTAAAAGGACTAATATTTTATAATCAAAACTCACATGTAAAAAGAGAAATTTATGGGAATTTTTTTAAATTTTTGAGCCATGAATGTTAGATTTTGGGCACACAAGATAAAAAATTAGTATGTCTATAACCTAGAATAGTATTACCACTACCGCCGATTGATTTCCTTCCTCCTCCATTACGGATTGATTTCCTTCCTTCTCCACCATGACCATTAATGGCAGAAGTTGCAGCCATTGATATTTTTTTAAGATTCATCACCGCCATTAATGACGAACCTCAAGTAATGAAACGAGGTTAATGAAACCATTTTTCTCATTCTCAGTAAAACAATGGAGAAAACAAGGATCATCACAAAACTTTTAACCTTAATAAAAACGATGGAAGAGAAAGAAGAAAGAAAAGAGAAAGAATCTTTATTTTTGATAATTGAGTCTTAAAGGTATAATGGTCTTTTCTTTGTGAAAATAGAAGATAGGATATGGGCTATAATTAGAACTGGGTTGTGGGTGAATATGCCCCGCTCCGCCAAAAATCCGCAGGTTTATGGCCAAATTTATGAAATTCGAACCTGCCCCGCAAAAAAAGGGTTACTAAAACCAAATCCGCAACCGCCCTGCATAAACCCGCAGGTCCTGCAGTTAACCCGCTGAAAAAAAAATTACAACTTACCCGCCTAAAACCCGCCAAAAACTCGCATAATGCCCTGCAATTAACTACGTGCTGTTTTTCAACTCAAAATGTCATGATGTCTAAACATTTTTACTGGAAACAACATGTTGTTTCACTGAACCGCGGGTACCCGCACAACCCACATGTTTAGACCGCTTAGCCCAATTCAAAATGGACCCCGCTCCGCAAAGCCCGCAACAAAATGGTCTTCGAAACTGAAACCCATATCCACTCTGCGCAGGTTTAAAACTACAGGTCTGCAGATTTTTGACCCACTTCCCAACTCTAACTATAATAGTAGCTTTACTCTAAAACTAAATAAACTTTATGTTATCTACTATAATTTCTCTTAAAAATATATATTTTCTTTTTGGGCGAACAAATTACTTATTGATAGTAATTCTCTTGTTATGTCTAATAATTTAAGAAAATACACAATAATTGAGAATGTAGATGGGACAACAAATCTAGTAACAATCAGTTTGTCTTATTAAAAAACACAACAACTTTGAGATTGTACAATTGATAACGACGATCCAATATGACTTTAAAATAGCAATTTTCAACTTAAATTTGACATTTTTTTTTTGTTAGATGCAAAATACCGATCACATAAAACGGCATTACAAATGGCAATAACAAATTAATTATATATTTAAGTTAGTTGGCTTTTACTGTCCAACTGAAATAATGAAATATATCAATCTTTTTAAATGATATAAATTTAATTGTTAAGCTTGTTTGGAAAAGCGTATTATAATAGGCATTTATGCTATTCACCTAATTTTATAAAGATGTATGTATGTATATTCATTTAATCCATCCTTAAGAAATATAGAAAACGAACAATATTAATATAATACTCCAAATTTGTAGAAAGAAATTAAAGTATTACGGCTATAATTATGTGCTTATTGGTAGCAGATGTAGTTTTAGTTAAGTTTTTTTAGTAGGATTTAAGCGGTAGCTTTTTAGGCTATAGATTTTATTTTTGTAAAATTCATAAATTTTGGTTTTAAAAATTTAGTTTTTTACAGCTAAAATCATTCCATAAAAAAAATTGCTTTCTAAAACAATGAGAAACAAAAATAAATTTAGAGCATGACTGATTCAATTTTAGTGTTTTTGAAAGATTTTTTTTTTAGAACAATCAAATCTATTACTAAAAGGAAATTTAACCTGTTAAAGTTAATTTATTGCGTAACCGTTAATTAATGCATAACGGTAACAAAAAGTTAAGATTAATATCTATTTATTTCCAGAGACAATCTTACCATTCATATTTTGTTCGTAAAGGAGTTTCTTTTTCTATTCAAATTCTTTCTTCTTACAACTTCAATCTCTGTATGCATCATCAGTTTCTCACTGCTCAACTTTATCAAATTGTTGTCTTCTTAGCTTCCTCGGCTAACTGTTGTTAAGTCAAAAACAAGGTATAGAGACTTTTCTTCATATTCTCTGTTTCACTTTGGTGTTTTAATAGTTGCAGATTTTCTGAAAAGTGAACTTATAAGATTACCTTCGGTTTTGCAGAATGCATTGTAAGATCAGGTAATTAGGTTTGATTATATTATGATCATTGTATGATTTTCTTGTAATTCATTCTTTTTTACGAATTTTGGAGATTCGATATTTCCGATCTACTGTTGTGGTTTCTTTTTTGTTCCCATGATGATCAAAGACGAGTCTGAGAGTTGCGGCAGTAGAGCCGTCGTGGCTTCGCCGTCTCAGAAAAACCCTAGACATTACCGTATGAAACTCGATGTCTACAGTGAAGTTTTACAGCGACTTTAAGAATCTAACTACGAAGAAGCCACTCTTCCTGATTTCGAGGATCAACTCTACCTCTATTCAAGTCGTCTTCCTGCTCGGTAATCTTCTACTTTTGGCTGTTTCATTAGGGTTAAAATTTTCCCTTTTTCTATCTTTAAGGCTCTGTAATGTTGTAATTTTTTTCTTTTGTTTTCAACTCAGTTCTCTGTTGTTCGTATATGTTCATTGATAATGACCGATCTCGCTATCCATTTCTCTCCTTAACTCATATATTGTTCATTAATTGAATGAAGATTTTTGATGTTAAAGTTGAGAGGGAAGAAGATGTTCTCACACATCAGAGATTGCTTAAATTGGTGGAGACTACTGTATATCTTTGTCGAATTCTTAACTTCTTGGTCAGTTCTTACATTATTGCAGGTTTTCATTCTTTATCGGCCAAGTTATAAAGTCGGTCCAGCCTAAGATTATGTTCGGTTTCACGGACTGTGTTCGGTTTCGTGGTTTGGTAAACAACAAATCTTTTTACTTTTGATTTTCGTGTTTTAAATTGGTTTGCTAAACAAAAAATATTGTTTACTACCTTTGCAAAATTAATGTCTTCAAACTTTTTTTAGTTAATGTTTTAATTTCAAAATTTTTAGAAATTTTGAAAACTAACCGTACTTCACATTCTATACTTAGAATTTTCTTTCGTTAATTAGAAATATTGAAGTTTAATTTTTTTTGAATAATATAAATTTACACTTTTTTTATTTATTTTCCAAATAAAAAGATTTTGAATCGGTTTTATAAATTGAAAATTCTTTACAAATGTTTTTTTTATATGTTTGAATCGGTTTTATAAGTTGTTAAATTTTAAAATTTCAAAATCTAACCGATCTTCAGATTCAATTCTTAAAATGTTATTTGATACGTTAGAAATGTTGAAGTTTAATTTATTTTCGAATAATAAAAATTTCCTAATTTTTAAAAATTGTTTTCTACTAAAAAGATTTGAATTGTTTTTTTACAAGTTTAAAAAGTATTGGCAATTGATATTTTAAAATAAAATGCTTTTTTATTTTCTAATATAAAAATGTTTTCATATCAAAAATTTAATTGTTGAAAACTAATTTAACTTTTTCGATTTCTCTCTTTGTAATCATGAAATCTTTAAACCATAAAGTTGATACTCTCGCCAAGAATATTAGAGAACTAATGATTCATTGTTATAAACTTGGAGTCAAAACAAGATTGATTAAAGGGGAGTGTTAAACAATAATCAAATTTTGTAAAATTTATAGTTTCGACCCTTATTTTGGTCGGAAATTTTTGATGGAAAACAGACTAATATTGACGGAAAAACATTGATTTTTGGAGGTTCTTTAATATTATTTGAGTTGACAAAAAAAATTAATCTAATTTCACATTGCTAAAAGATATGTGGCCTAGTTTGTTTGCCCAAAATTTAGCTAGACACAAGGTCGTAAGTTCGATTCCCACTTGCTCTATTTGGAGAATTTAGACTATGAATTGAGTCTATAGATTTAATAGATACTATTTGTTGACCAAAAAAAATTCTAACTTCACATTCAGTCCTTAAAATTTTTTTTGGCCCATTATAAATGTTGAAATTTAATTTGTTTTCGAATAATATAAATTTACACTTAATTTTTTTAAATTATTTATCGCCATAAAAAGATTTTGAATTAGTTGTTTACAAGTTTGAAAATTCTTTGCAAATAATATTAATAAACCTTTATGATTTTGTTATAAAATGTTTTCATTTCAATTAAATTAACTGTTTTTAAAGGATAGATCTATAACCAAAATTCTCTCAAGGACAGATCAGTGTTTCTCTCAGCCTTAGCCTAAAGGATCTCCACCGTGAGACTCTGCCGGAGATGAAGAAGCTCGTATTCTTTGATACCCAGATCCACCTGTTTGTTAGCAACTCTTAGGACTTTCAAATTCATTCCCACCTATTTTGCGAACTCGCTGCTTGGCCTTGGTAGCTCCGACGAAAGCTTTGCTCCTTCGGTGTAACACTGGCAATGACACTCGTTCCATCCTCTCCATTCGTGTGTCTCACTGCCAGAGACTCTCTCGGCGTGGTCGTCAACCATCCTCTTGATGTTTTATTTTGCTGCCTCTCTTATTCCCTTCTGAGGCTGACTACGAGCCTCTGAACCGTTCTCTGCTACTTTAGCTTTTTCGGACGTTTGGCTTCAGATCCTTAGCTTCATTGGCAATGCTCAAACTGACAGATATCAACTGTGCTCCTCCAACAACTCAATGGCATATCTCTCAGCCTACAACAAGATTCCGACAAACCTTTTTCAGATGGAGGCGGCAATGAACCCTCATCTAGGGTTTTGCTCAAACCTATATCACACTCCCATCTTCTGATGGACATGTTCATGGACCAGAGCATTGGGCCTAGAATTTACAAAAGTATTTACTATTCTTTTTTCTATTTGTATTGTTAAGTTGGGCTTTCGAGAACATAACCAAATTTATAGGCCTGAGGAAAAATTATATTGGATCCAATAAATGGTTTCTTCCTCTTTCCTTCATAGATCGAGATCTCAAAACTAGGTTTTGGTAGAGTCCAACTAGTGTTTGCTCCATTAATTTGGAGATGTCATAAAAGAAGCTTAGCTTTTATGGCAGATGTACATGTATCTGGTTGCTCTAGTTTCAGATCAAGATTCTCTTTTGGTTTTTATAAGATTCGTGAAGATTTTTGATTAAGGACACCCATGCTTTCACGTTGCCTTCCTGGATTATTATAACCAGATTTCTATCCATAATCTTGCTCTTTCGAGTAGTGTGTATTGTTGCAGCAATGTTTGAGTTTCTCTTCATTATGCTTGTATGACTCTTTAATTATTCTGATGAAGTAATCTTTTCGACCAAAAAAAAAATTCTTTGCGAATGATGTTTTGAATAAATCAATTTTATTTTGTTATACAAAACAATTTCATTTCAAATAAATTAAGTGTTTGATGTTAAATTTTCCAAAACTAACCAAACTTTATATCTTATTGGAAAATTAAGTGTTTAAATTTTGAAATTTTGAAAACTAACCAAACTTGAAGTTTAATTTGTTTTTGAATAATACAAATTTACAATTAATTTTGAATAGATTTTACAAGTTTAAAATTTCTTTGCCAATGATGTTTTAGATAAACCATTTTTATTTTGTTATACAAAACATTTTCATTTCAAATAAATTAAGTGTTTGATTTTAAAATTTCGAAATCTAACCAAACCTTATATTTTATCCTTATTTTTCATCTGTTAGAAATGTTAGAAGTCAATTAGTTTTTAAATAATATATAAATTTGTACTTTTTTTTGACTATTTTCCTAATAAAAAAACTTATATATTTTAAATGGGTTTTATAAGCTTCAAAAATATAAAATATATCAATTTTGTAGAAGAGATGTAACCTCTTAGAGACAATTTATGTAGACGAGATAACTTGGGCCGTAATCGAGTTGTATCAAAGACCGTCCACACGCAAGTCCATACAAAACAAAACAAAAAATCACTATATGTGAAAAACTGTATAATGCAAACTTTTACAAAGAAAAATTATTTTAAAATATATATAAAAAGTAAATGTTAATTCACACCATGGTGATAGACAGATTGAATTTGTGAAATCTCTAACGATCAAATGATTAAATCAAATTTAGTATTAAACTTTTCTAAAATTTGAAATCATTAAATCTTTAAATTCTTTTTACAAGTTTGATTTTTCGATTTTTATTACAATGAAATCAAATCAAATCAAATTTGTGGAATCTCTAACGATCAAATGAAACCAAATGACTGGATCCAAAATCTGACTATCTTTTACATTGCTTTAAATCTAGTGTCAAACTGTAAAAACTTTGGGAGAAAATGGAAGAAAACTTTTTATTTTGAAATCTTTATTGACTAATTATGTAATTTTTAAAAATAAAAATAGTATTCTAGATTATAAAAAAAAAATTAAAAGAATGAAACTTTGACCTGATCAACGGAAGGAGGGAGGCGATTGCATTATGAGACACCACCTTAATGGGCTTTTGTATGGGCTTTAACATGGATACTTCCTTAATGGGCTTTATACGATGAGTAACTGGAAATCTGTTTTTTGTTGGACCTCCATGAGAGGTAGAGACTGCAATGGTCGGAGGAACGATCATCACGCTTTTGCTTACAAGTCACGTCTCTATACGCCATTTTTTCAAATCTCGAATCCTGTAAACACAAACACGATCACAATTCACATACCAATCAATCATCTGAAATTTGCACTTTAATGTTGATAAGAACACATACCCAACAAAATTCAGCTAAGTTTCAATTGGACTTTGCTAATGTTGTAATCTAAAAGCTCTTTGAAACGATTCTCACTAACCCTAAACACACAATTTTCCTATTGGGCGTAACACAAACTCATCAGAATCAAATTCTATCCAAACATAAATTGGTTGATTAAGATTTGGAAATCTGAAAAGAAAAAAAATACAAAAAAGGTACGATCTTTGAAAGCAACGAGTTAGTGAAAACATATGCTAATTCAAAGTTTCAAACCCAAATCTATGATTCTAATTGCTCAAACAAACAACGAGTTAGTGAAAGTTTTCAATCAGTGAATTGCAAATCAAAACCAGGAATAATTCTTATTCTAGACTTTTAGAAAAAAAATCAAAACTTTACCTGTAAATTCTGGCCGGACCGTCACCGGAGAAACAAAGCCATGAATTGATTATGGTAATATCCATCGAATCGTTCTTGTTCTCTAATATCGTGGACAATAACTCTTCCAAACTCAATCCATGACTTTAAAACTTCAAACACTTCCTCTGTGACTGTAATCTCTTTTGCGTCGTGAAGAACGAAATGAGAAGAGAAGAGGGAGAAGCGAATTTGAAAGAGACAGAGAGAATAGAGAAAAAAACTGAGAGAAGAAGAAGAATTCAACTATTGTGTTCGAGAGAAGGAGAAGCTTAACGACTATTTAAAATTACATATAGCCGTTTTATTCAGTTACAGCCTTTATTCTTAAATTTAATTATCATAGCCGTTATTCTTAAAATATTTAAATTTTATATGAGACATAATTAGAACAAACGACTATATAATTAACGGCTATTTTTTAAAACATAAAACGCTAATAATCCAATTAGACGCGTAATAATAAGGGTTATTTAATGTTAAATCGCTCTTCAAACAAACAGTGAAAGTTCGAAATTATCAAAGACTTCTGTCTTCTCTCTGATCATGAGATTCGCTGCTTCTAATTAGCGATTGCGTAATCATCTCCACGCGATCACGAATTCTTCACTGTTTCTTCTTCATCTCCTTCATAGGGTTAGTGATTACAATCGTTGCCTCTTTTGTTTTCTATATATTTCGATGATTGAAACGGTCTAGAATGACGAAATTCGAATGTAATATCTTCATGAATGCATTTTTAGATAGGTTTTCTTCGATGAGAATGTCTAATTACTGAAAGATTCTTGGTGAACCGTGTAATTAAAGCTTCGACGAATGCAATTGTGTTTGGATCAGTACTACAACATCTTTTTCTATCTGAAATTGTGTTCTTATCTCTCTGCTTTGATTCTCTTCCAAAAACTGCTTTCGACGATCTGTAATGGCAAAAAGTTTTGTGAGTGGCTTCCAAAAACAGAGGAGTTTCTTGTATCCTAAGTTCCTAACCCGTAGAATCTAAAATTTCGTTTGTTGCGAAGAGTTTTAAGGGTCTACTTTTGTGTGCATTTTGAATTTTGATGTGTTTGACGGTGAAAATATGCAGAGATCTTCGTACAATGGACATTGGAAAAATGCCGAACTTCAGCGAAGATGTGTTTCATATGAAGGTTTTCTGAATACAACCTATATCTCTGGTATGAAGCTAACCTTCTTCAACAATGATCTTCTCTGTCTCTTACTTTTTCTTGAAGTAACCTTGCATAACACATTGCCTCCTTACACAAAGCTCTTTGGAAGTGACCGACAAGTGTCGGGATCTATGAACTTCACCTCAAGATTTCGGAGTATAAAACCGACAGAGTCTTCGTTTTACGATTCCTTGTCCTTTATCAGGATCACCATGAGTTAATTTGATGCAACTATGCTCTGGTTAATCCATTAGCCTATCACAGTTCCAAGCTCTGTTAATGTGATGCAACTATGCTCTGTTAATCCATGAGTTAATGTGATGCAACAAAATATCTGCTTTTAAAGCTTTCATCTGCAGGCAAAACCCCTTTCTCCTTCTCTCTGTTCGATGCTAATTTTTGTTGAACAAAAACATACATTGAACTTTGCTAGTGACTATAAGCTTGGTTCCAGGAGGCAATGGAATTGAAGTAAAGCAAAATTGGCATCAATGAAAAAGGTTGAATTCTTGTTTTATTTTCGTATAAGTTAAGGGTCTCTCAATGTCTACAACGTTGAGAGTTATATATCTCACTCTCAAGTTCTGTCTCAGACAAGTAAACATTTTTCTTTTTCTTTTCTTTTGCAGTCTCTTTAGGATCCAAAACAGATTTCTTTGCACTTTCCATCGCCAAGACCATGAGGTTAATTCTTACTCTAGTATTCGATTTTTTTTAATTATATTTATTTGACTTCAAAAACTTTATGAGTCACTTAGATTAAATAAAACATTTGCCACCACATAATCTAAAAGTTAATGACTTAAAACTGTATTTTGATAAGAAAGATCGCAAAACTATTAATAATAATACCAACAATTGAAACAAAATTGTCTTTCAACAAAATCTTGATCCTAATAAGTAACGAGTCTGGAATTAACCAATAAAGAAGGCTCATGACAAAAGGAAAAATCCAATCTGCTTAAGTGTCTGATTGATACTTCAAAACTTAAAAAATCCGGTTTGGTGGACCCATTGTACTCTTCAAGTACAAGCACCTCACCTGCAGAATGATTCAAGGAAGAGCTTAGATACCATTAATTGTATTGAGATATATAGAGAAGAAATGTCAAGAGTGTTAACTAACATTTTGCCAGTTTTTCTTCAAGAGTGAAACAAGGAAGTTAACACTCATCTGAACATTCTGAAAGATCTGCTTCTCTTCCATGGAGAGATTACCGACAGCAACTCCCATACAAAGAACCTTCTTCAGCTGGAACTTCACTGTTGCTTTTGTCTCATTCACTTTGGATTCCAAAGACTCTTGGTGGCTAACAAGAGTTGGGAACTTTCCTGTTTGTTCAAAAAGGTCAAACTAGATCATTAATATAATGGAAAAAATATCAAATTTACAGTGATTTGAGATCAAAGCACATAACATCTTATGGAGATGACACAACAAACGATAGATAAGGTTGTACAGACATGCCTGCCTTGTTGAGACCAGGACCAAGAAGACGAGGAATCTGCTTAATGACAGATTCAGAGGCAAGGAAAGCATGGAATTTCTTAGCGAGCTTCTTAACAAGTTTCTTGTTCTTGTTCAACTTCTTAAGAGCTTCAACATCCATAGATTCCAAACCAATCTTCTCAGCCTAAGTAAACCAACCCCAACGTTATAATACTAACCACAGTATATTAAAAGAAAACCAACAGGATTACAAGAAGACATGTATTTGATAGTCTTTAAGAGGAAAACAAAAGTTAACCTCTTCAACGTGCTGGGCGTCTCCGAGCATGCAAATCTTCATCTTTGGCCTAGGAATGTGAGGCAATTTAACTGAACCACTAAACCTCTTGTCCTTTTGTGGGTCATAGTTCTTAAGACCAATCTGGAGTTCAATAGTCTCAGTGAACTTGCGAGGCTTTGTCTCCTTGCAGTTAGTGACAATGGCGGTTATCGCCTCTCTCAGGGCTTCACTCTGAAGCTTACTGCACCATTCCAAAATCCGAAATTTCAATACCCCAAAATG
Organism: Lepidium didymum; assembly: GCA_963920545.1. Taxonomy (NCBI): domain Eukaryota; kingdom Viridiplantae; phylum Streptophyta; class Magnoliopsida; order Brassicales; family Brassicaceae; genus Lepidium; species Lepidium didymum. The sequence continues at coordinate 14,548,327 of OY986986.1, read as the reverse complement.
ACATGAGAATTACTTAAGAAATCAACAAATTAACACACTTTATTTCCTCATGAAAAGCAATCAATGGCCAACAGTTTAGTAAATTTTCACCTAAACTATCCACGTCTATACCAGTTTCTTTACATTTTAATAGCATTCAATTAATCATTTCACTAAAGCTTTGAAATTCTTTCTAGAAAACTGAATCATTACTAAAATACACCCTACGAACATAGTGCATCACATCGAATGAAATTAGAAGTCGAGATTCCAGCAAACAAACCTCATTTTGGCACTCCTTAATATACTCCTCCTGAAAACGAAGATTCAAAATATTCTCAGATTGATTGAGGCGCAAAAGAAAGAATAAAGCGAAGGTAAGAGAACTGAAGAAGAATTACCTGTTGAAGATCGGAAACAGAGAGAAGGAACGGCGATAGACGAATTCGTGTGTATTTATATGAACCAGAAGAGGAGAAAAAAAAAAAAACCTAGCAGTTGTTACTTCTATGAATTAGGCCCAATTTAGCTGTATAGGCCCATTAAGTGACTACTATAGCCCAATTGGAATATACGCCACGGCTAAGTTTTGAATGAAATGTTAATCCAAGCGAAATAACGTACAAATGAGAGAATACATTTTTCTTCCTTTTTTAAAGATCATAGTTCAATAATTCGCCTGAAAGGCGGACAAAAATAACACTATTTACTAAAAATTCTTTTATATATACATAGAAAAAAGGTTAGAAACAAAACCATAAGAAATTAATAACTGTGAGGGAATGCGTCAGACCAATTTCTCCAGTCAAATGATTTCTGTTTATCCAAACATGAAAGAGAGATCATCCATAGGAACCTCATCGAGCCCTGCTGTATCAATATCTTGAAGACCTTCAAACCAGCTTCCAAGATCTGCCTGCTCATCTATTTCTTCCAAATCACGGAACGCTAACTTAGAGAAATCGATTGGAGCTTCCTCATCGACTGCACCATCTCCAGAGGAACCAACTCGGTTCGTGGTGCCTCTGCTTGCTGGACCTGTCGGGTGTGTTGATGTTGTTGTCGATCTTGATTGGTTTCCGTTGTCCTTTTCTTTTGGTTTCGGTTTGTTCTTGTTTCTAAAACCATCTTCTCTATCACTTCTCTTAGCTTGAGTCCCTCCACTAATAACTGCACTGTCTATGCTCGTTGTAACTTTAGATGAAGCGCATCCGATTACATCATCTATCAATGCTTCTCTCCTCTTTGTACTCGACACTGCACCTACAAAACCCATATTGCTCAGAAGTTCCAACAAAAAGGTTTAGAGAGTAAACGCCATCTATCTATTTCATCAAGAGACTTGACCATTACTATCTATTTTATACATATATTGCACACTATACATGTTTGCGTATGAATCTGCTTTCGCATTTATTCGATAGCAGAAGAAACAGTTGGATAATAAAATACGAAATCAGCTTCCAGAGTTCAGAATTTGCGTACCTGAACCCTTGGCTTCAGCCTGATGATTCGAAGGTTCATTGAGAGTGTTGCTGGCTGTTCCAGAGCCGCCATTTTCTGAAGATTTTGCATCATTGCTCGGAGAAGAAAACAAGATGTCTTGAAGTGCAGGATCAGCAAAACAGCTAAGCCCAGTTTCTTCAAACTTACGACACCTAGCAACTGTCCGTCTAATAAAACCCAACGCTACTTGTCTTGTGACCTTGTGGACTTTTGATGCTTTACTTCCACGGGATGCCTGTTTTCAGAGTAACATTAGTAATTAGGAACCCCATATATATGTCATCTCACAATCATTCATCCACGGTGGTTTTGATAAAATGTAGCATTCACTAGTTTCTTACCATTCTTTTCCTATGAACTGTTTCCACAAGCTGGTCCATAGCAAGATGCTCAATTTTCCTGCATGTAAACCTGAAATTTTAGCAAACATAATGATGTAACCAGAAATATAATAAATCTGAAGAAGCCAAAGACAACCTTTTCTCAACATCTTTCCCCTTCTGTATGGTAAGATTTAACTTCTCCAGCATTTTCTTCTTGTTTTGGATCTATTATTGGTCAAAGATAAAAGCATGAGAATAGTAATATGCGTCAACGATGAAATTTCAATGGACAGCCGAATGAAAAAACTCTCTTAGTGACCACAGAGGAAGTAAGTCATGAAATATTTGTTGTGTTCACCTGCTGATAAATGCCTTCCTTCAACTCCGTAACATCTGTACTCATAGATTCTTCAGCCAAATCAGGCTATAATAACCAAAAAACGGAAATGAGTGGAAAATTGTAGAGTAAGGCGTTCTTCCCTTCAGCTCTCAAATTCTAGACAGATTAAATGACTGCAAAAAAAAACGTACCATTGACTCAGGAAACACACCGATGCTCTGTAGTTCCAGAAGAAGTCGCTCGTCCAAAGACATATGCTGATACTGGGTCTCAGATACTGGGAAGTTTGGAACGTTCACCTCCCTAGCTTGCAATTGACCCAGAGTATTTGAATATGTCTCACAGCCGAGTGCAGCATCTGAATGGGAAAGATCATCATCTGCAATCCATTGTTCATTGCTTTGATTGCTATGGACAGATATAGACAGGCTACCATTTCTGTAAGGGTTAGACACAACACTCCTCTCACTAGAAAATCTGTCAAACAAACAACTCCTTGGGGTCTGAAAATCCCCGCTTGACTCTACTTCAAATTCCATTCTGTCTCTCTCTCTGAACTCGGTGTCAATATAGGTACATGAACCACAGTGAGAATCATCACTAGCATAATGAAGAGACAAGTTTTTCCCTCCATTGAATTGTACAACTTCTTCCCCATCATCTTCCTCAATTAAAGCAGAAAGTAACCTCTTATACAACGGAGTACTTTCATTCAATTTCCTCATGTCCAGTCTCTCAAATGAAAGATCAGGTATACGTGATGAGGCTGGAAGTGAATAGTCAACCATTCCTTCACCAGGGCGATGCGATACTTTTGGCAATTTGACACCCTGAAACAGTAAGGAGTCGCATTCATTCATACTACATCCAAATTATACAAGAAGTAAAAAACCTAGACATGCTGCAGAAGTGTACAAGCAACTTACCAAGATATTATAACCATCTAAAATTGCCTCTGACAGTGATTTATCAAGTTCATCCGCGAAATTTAGCTGCTTTTGATAATTAGCAAGTTAGTAAATGTTTAAGTTGACATCCCAGAGAAATCTTATATACTATATTCTTGCATCTTCATAATTACCTGATCCTTCATATTTTGCAAGTCGTCAGCACTGACAGCAGCAAAGATGTGGTCCATCTTCTTCCAAAACTTACCAGAACAAGCAAGATCTACAAAAAGATATTTGTAGTCAGAAGGAAAGGTGTGGCATTAAAACTTGAAAGACAAGACATATAGAAAGGTGAGTACTTGCTGCCTTCCTTGCTGAATTGGCTGCTGCAAAGATATCTTCACGATCATCATCAGATTCACCTGAGAAGCCAGCAACCCAATTGAATCCATACTCAGGAACTGACACAAAGATGCTCTTTGTACAATATTTACCAAAACTTAAATACTCAGGATACAAGTAGAACTCCCAGCAAATAGTTTAGTAATACAATTCATAACCGTGAATATGGTGAAAGAATGGAACTCAAAAATCTAAGAAAATAAATACCTGTAATATCTGAAGGAGTAGTATTTGAATTTGAGGCCAGGCGAGTAGAAGGTTTACGATCTTTAACCTTTTTCGCTGGGGGACGCCCATATTTGCTGTCCAAGAGAGAAAGTGGAACAATTGGTCTCATGTATTTATATATTTGTATATAATATAATACTTTAAAGGTAGGGGACAAGAAAAGAACTGAATTAGGCATAGATCACCTTCTATTTTTATCTGAAGCAATCTTGACATTGTGACGAGGCTTCTCTACTGGTAAATTCTCCGACTTGACCATGATAGGATGAAAGCCAGGAGTGGTCAACGAGGAAACACTTTCACTCTTTCCTTGCTTCCATGGGCCACCTCCTTTATGACTAGTTTGAATCCTGTTCTTCCTTGCAGGAAGTAACTGCGACCCTGTTTTAGGAGTTGTAAACAAGTCACCACTCGCAAGTGCACGCTCTCTTGTTTTGACGTCTCCAGCTCCTGAGTCCTCGCTTTCAGATAACCCATACGGTGACGAAGCATTTTTCAGCTCTCTTTTCATTTTTAAAGGGCTACCATCAACGGCTGAGAGTGACCCGGTGGTTCCAGGGGATGCCCTAGGGCTAAAATCAGATGTTGCAAAACTTTGGGCTGAGATCTTGCTTTCAACATGCTTTATGACAGGTGAAACTAAATTTGTTCTCCTTGTTCGAGAATTCTTATGCGGTCTCTGGCCAACCCATTGAGCCATTGCATGTGCAGATGAACCTGCTGACAATTGAAGCTTTGGCTTATTTCCCATAAACATTACAGATAGTTTATTAAAAACAACACTTAATTGACCCTAACCTTGTAATACTCCTGATGGGGGCTCAACTTTGGATGAAGAATCAACACCCATACCAGCTGCTGTTCTTGGAGCCCTAGATATCTTTCCTTTTAATATTGTAGTAGAGCTGTTTGTGGGACTATCATCCTGAAAGTTTCTCCTAAATATGCACAAATATACGTTTCTCAGTCATGTAAACAATTTGCTGCTAAATTTAAGCAAAATAGGTAACAAAAGCTCGAGGTATTAGCTTACTTATTATTTCCCTTGGCAAGCCTCTGCTCAGCAAGTACTACCCGGTCCCTTCCAAGGGAAACAGTCTCCAACTCATTCCTGGATAATGCACCCATGCCAGGACTGTCTAGCTCAAATGAAGCATCAAGTCTGTTAATCCCACTCACCCCAGTGGAAGATTTGGATCTGCAACAAATGAGGCACATTATGCATCTTTGAGAAGGAAAATTATGCAACCGGTAAACTATATATACAACAGTATGTTGCAAGAATATTCCACAATATGCAAAATAATAAATACATTTTGCTAAAGCAAGAACGAGCTGGACAAATTAAGTTAACAAATGTAAGTCCTAAATTTGGGCCCAATTAAGGTCCTTGGACTAGATAATACGTAAAAGCACATCCTCAAACTGTTCAGTGTCATATTTATAGATTCCTTTAAGTTTCACTTCTAGCTGACAGGATAACTACCAGGTTTACTAATTTTATATCTTCAGAGCATACCTGAAACCTAGGGTGTCACAAGAACGCAACTTAGAGTCAGCTGTCGGCTTTGGCTGCATAACACGTTGATCAGAATTCATAACTCTGTTGCTTAGAGTAGCAACAGACCGTTTCCTTTTCATTCTTGTCTCCCATCCTTCACCACCAACAGGCAATCTGCGTATCTTCTCTTCTATTCGCACTGTTTCTCCAGAAATACTTGGAGGTGAATCAGAACCCTTTTCTATAACCTGCTGCCTTGCAATAGTAGAAACTCTTCCATCTCCCTGGGAGCAATAACATGCAGAAATCATCAAACAACAGTGACATGGAATAGAAGCTTACAGAACACTAACTGAACATACAGGAAAATATTAAATTCATCTCTTCTATTCAAAACTCATGATACATGGAGTGACAGACGAACACAATGGAAACATGAAAAGGAAAATAAAATAACTTATAGACATGTATCACGATCCTATGGAATTTAAAGTGAGACTTAGATACAAACCCGCACATCTCCTGCCGTACGAGCACGCTTGTTCAATCCAAGCATCTTTTTTCTTTCCTCGGATCTTTGAGCCATACTGTCATGTGTTCTTGGAACCTGGTTTCTGATCTTATCAAAGTTTGCTGCGTCCATTCTCTCGCCAGGTGGTATATCATTTCGCCTTCGTTTCTTTGAACTAATGGTCTCCGCATATTTGTCCAACTTGAATATGGATTCACTTAGTTTCTTTGCAAGATCCCTACAAGGGACATAAGGTTCTAGTAAAACTTAATAAAGAATAATAGCTAAGAAATAATGTCATCGTTGTAAGTGTCAAAAAAAAGCCCAAACTCCTCAAGAATATTCTATGTAACAGTTTAGTCACAAAGCATAATCACTGTGTAACAGATCAGTCAGAACTCATAAAAGAAAGAAAGAAAATTCATACCCAGCTTCTCTGGAAGTATCTTGCACACTTTCTTTAAAGTGTTTGAGCTCCTCTGCTGCTACAGGAGGAGAAGGTCTGGAATGGGACATTCCAAAAGAATTATCTTCGGATGAGGCCCTACTTGGGACGCCGAGAACTCTTCTAAGCTCTCCTGAACGAGTATAGCTCTGATTGCCTAATCTAATCGGTTCCAGTGTTAAGACTTGAGACAAATTTGGGGCGTCAGATGACAATGCTATTGTACCCCTGCTCAAATTGTTACCAGAAGCTAGCATTATGCCTTGACGCACTCTCAAAGCCACTCAAACCTGCATTCCGAAAAATAAACTTCCGTAAATCCTGAAACACAGTAATACCACTCTTATGCACCAATGACGACTATCTTAAACATGTAAAAGAACCAGAATTCTTTAACCAATGATAAACGCGAGCGATGTAAAGAGAATCATAGAACAACACTGAAGTCACTTAAAGGAACAGCGAAACACATAAATATCTGAATAGCTTCAAAACCAGCTGAAGGGGGTCTTGGTCTTTATGACCACTGATCCCAATTTTCAAGAATTGATGGAAATTTTACAAAATTCTCACCTTTGCATCTAATCCCAAACCATAAATCAAGACAAATAACCCGAAAACCCTAAAATTCCCCAACGCCGCCGTCGAATCCCGGCGAGAAAGTTTCAAAACCCTAGAATCAGGGAGAAGAACCAAAGCACAGACCTAAGTTATAATTAAGCTCCGAGAATCCAAACGCAACTTCGGAGAAGACCAAAGCTTTGAAAAATCTCCCCAGAAAATCTTAAAGAGGTCGAGCTTTGTCGTAGATCAAAGGGGGAAAATTTCGCCTTTTAGTCGGCTTTCTGTGTTTGGACGATTTTCTTATGTCCAATACATTTATTAACAGATTCCGTATGCTTTATGCACATGACGTCATAAGTCTCCCTTTCTCTCTCTCCTATTGGTTCCTTAATTTCACACGGCTTTGACCAGTGTGGCATGTTAATTTATTTTAAATTTTTTTTGGCAAAAGTGTTGCATTTAACATTTTAGTCCTTTTTTCAATTTTACATATTTATTTTTCATTTAATTACAAGAAAACCACACACACACAAAAAACATTTTCTTCGATAATGTTCACACTTTAGCATTTGTAATACCTTGATCAATTATTTCTTCACAAAATTATTTTTTATTTTCATATAAATTATCTTAATTACAAATTATAAATTTATATATTATATGAACGAATAATTTTATATTTAACAAATACCATAATTTCAATTACAATTTCCAAGTTTTAAAATAAAAACTCTTTCTTTTTTTTTCTCAAAAAAGTAATTAGGTTTGACGACAAATATATAGTCAAACTCAAAACTGAGAATTTGACAGTTAGTTATTGATAAAGCTACTTCCAAGTGGTTCTTAAGTTACAAATATCTTAATAATAATGTTTTTTTCTTATCCATCTAATAAATCACTTAAAGATGTCAAATCCTTTAATGACATCTACAACATAATTATAGGACATTATCATCAGTCGACAAGAAGAGCCTTTATAATATCAACACATTTCTGTTCATCGGCACTTAGAAGATGTCCATAACCTGAGACCTCATGATACTTAATCCATGGAAGCTTATGTGATATATATTGATTTACTTCACGAGGAATGATTCTGTCTTCGACCGCTTGCCACATATGGACCGATCCTTCGCCTTCGACAAACGGATTTTCCAGTTCAGTCGGGTCGAATTCCCATGTCGCAAATCCAGCTATCATGTCTCGATGAAGACATTCGTGGTCTCCTTGTTGCCGAACTTTTTCCTGGGGGTGAAATTATCATTTGATAAATTTCACGGTCAAGTTATAAAAATCCTAAAACATAAGACACTGACTGACGTGTCTGAGAACTTTTGCAATATGACCATAAGTTATATAAATTTTCAATATGACCATAAACTTCTATTTGATTTAAATTCCCTCAATGAACGTTTTCTTCTGTTTAAATTTAGTCCTTATATTTTAACGATTTAAATTTTAACCCTATTATTTCCAACAATTAGTTATTATTTTAAGTAGTACATGCGAACCCCACATATATGAAAGATCGTTGGACACTTCATATCATATATCAAACATTAAAATTTGAGATGCCGAAATCACAATTCAAAAGTAATTCCGCATCATCCAATCAAATCTCTTTCATCATCATATTCTAAGAAGGGTGTTTAGCTATTTACCAAGGCAGGGTTTGGAGTCTCTGATCTCTTCTTTAAGATAACCAAATCTTTGTTGCTGCATAAAGCAATATTCCCTGAGATCATACTCGAAGATGGAAACAGTTTTTGGGTCAACCACCAATACAACAGCCATGGAACATAATGAGCCACTCTAAACGTCCATTGGTCTTTCGTTGGCATTAGCTTTAAGGCTTTACTTAATATCTCTGGAGGCACTTTTGTCCACCAATAACTCACAAATGGAACCACTAAGACTGCTCCAGCTAATCTATGAACCCCCACAAAAGGTACATAAATTATGAGACAGAACAAAAGAAGGTGTTATAGAAAACAGAACACAAACTCAAATCTTTTTATTACCTATGTGGAATGTACTTGAGGCAACTGTAAACTGAGTAAGCACCAAGTGATATGCCTAGAACATAGAACTTTGGTCCGAGTTTGAGTTTGTCGGCGAGTTCTTGAATATCGTATGCTTCACTCTTAACTGTGCGTGATGGATGTGGATCACTTTCTCCATATCCTGCTCTATCAAAGAACAACAAGTATATTCTAAGTTCCTCAATCAGATCCTGCAAAAAAGGGAAACTAAAGATGTAATTTTTCCTTCAAAAGCCACAAAAATGGTGAAAATGATAATGAGAATTAAGTACTTGAGGGATAGGTAATTCACTGTCTTTAGAGCTATTGAAGCCATGAACAACAATGATCTTGTGTTTAGCATTGGCTTTATCAACTCCGAGTTCTTTATAGGCAAGATATCTCCCGTCACCGAGCTTGATTCTCGGTGAAGTAACCGGAGGACCTTGAGGAACGCCGCAGATTCGCGGTGGTGGTGGCTTGAATGATCTGTAAATGTAGCCTACAAGGCAGACCAGGATCGCAACGACCACTGAAAGCATCATTATTGTTATAACCTGAGTTTTGGATTTGAGATTGAGAGATGCTTGTAACTTGGTGAAAACTATAATGATCTCATATATATACATGAAATTTCACTCTTGACATTGCGTGTATTTTTTCTTTTGTTGAAATTATAAGTGTTTATATTACAGAATTAGTAAAAGAGATAGATGAGTGAGAAGGACACAGAGACAATCACCGTCAGATTGGACTCCACTTGTTGAATTTGCAGACAGTAGGCGGAAGGTCGCATTATTGTGACGTTGACATGCGTGATTGCTGTCTTATTATCCCAATATCATTTTCCATAAAAATAGGACTATCAAAATCTGACTAAAATTTTAGAGAATTTTGGGCTTATATACAAGAAATACTACATAATTAGGAAACTGCCTTCGCTAGAATTCGTAGGTTTCTGTTTGCAGATATGGACGATTTTTTACCCCTTCTATGTTGGATGTTTGATCTTCATCAACAAGAACATTCTTTTGGTGAAGCCGCAGAGTTAAAGCTGAGAGTTTTCATCCTCTGAAGCCTAGGGTTGAGGGTGTTAAAACGCTCAAGTTCAGAAGAAATCTTTCTTCGGCTCTGCAACAATCAAATTGCCATCTTCATCCTTTTGTTCTTCTTCTTCTTCGCTTGTCAAGTTCTAACAATCTTGAGCGTTTTATTCCGGCTTGATTAGTGAAAAGACGAAGAACTTGTTTGTTCCAAATCTAACAGTTAATGAAGATTCAGAAGATAGGTCTTTGGATTCGGACTCGTCGGTGGTTCAAAATCAGTTGGGTTCCATTGACGTTGATCCCGATGGCGGAAAGAATGAATTTTGTTCTTAGCCAATGATCGTTCTCATCCAAGAAACTTCTAAAGCCTGGTTGTATGAATCAATTGTGGGGGTTGTGTCCGTGTCTTAACATTGTTAAGGTAAGTAACACCATCGATTCTAATTATGATTCTTTGCCCTTTTAGAACATAGGGATTTTGATTTCTTTATGACGTATTTCGTTTAAGAAGATTTTAGAATCTGGGTTTTCTAGTATCTTCATATCTAAAGGATCTTTTGATTAGAATTTAGAAGGAAAAAGAATCAGAAGTAAAAGAATTTAGATTTGAGTCTAATTTTTGAAAGGATCTGCTTCAAATCTTGGAGATGCGTGTGTCTTCTAAGTCTTAGGAGTTGTGAATATTTGCTTATCTGTGATTAGTCTTTGGTAAGTATTTGTGAATCAAAGCTGTTAAAATTTGGCTCTTCTAGTAATTCTTGAAGAAGCCTGTGTTTGATTGTGATAAAGAGAAATCTTAAATAAGTAAAAGTTTATCAGAAATAGGTTCCTTTATAAGACAGGTTTATGTGAATTGGAGCTGTGTTCTCTTTGATTAGCTCAGTATCTGATTAGGCCAATTGCTTATAAATGAAAGTTAAGTAGAACTGAGGATTGTAATCAGTGTTCTGTGCTGAACTCAGTACTTGTTCAGTACCTGTATTAGAAGATGCTCTTAACATCTTTGGTTCTGTTGCTTATTCAATGTTTATGTTGCAAGGTGTTTGTTGACAAAAGTAATTGGAAATCTCGTGAGACGAGTGGAACACATCTGGCAATGGAGTGAAATGCCATGTGTTATATACTCTGTTTATAAGCAGAGAACGCATGTGCTTGTGCCTTCAGTGTGTGGCTTGAAGGCTTATTGGTTTAGAGAAACTTTCAAAGTTTGATTCAAGTCCACTTGAAATCAATTATTTCTTTTGTTTACGATTTTGTAAGAAATAAGTGGGGTAGGCTGTGCTATGTATTTGTTCTAGTTTGAATAATGTGCTAGTTTGAATAATGTGCTCTATAAAGTTCTTTATGTTACTCCTTAATATTCTGTAGAAGGCCTAATCGTAATCGGAATTGATGATATATGGGGGTGAGTATTAAAGTTATTTTGCCTAGTTGTTAAGATCTGAAAGATTTTGGTTAATGAAATTAGGTTGACTGTTTGAAAATCATGTTTTCAAAATCTCGTTGATAGGAAGACTGTGTTCTTCTATCTCGGTGAGGTGTCCTTATGTAGTTGTAATTGTTCTGTCAATGAACAAGCTTTACAATGGAATGTGAAAAGCATATTTGTATGCGACATTAAGTGATACATTGCTTGATAAAAGCTGGAAGTGATATCACTTGTGTTTGTAAGGTCTGAAAAGGATCTTGTCGATCTTTTGACCAAATGTTGTGTAGACGAATAGTCTTGGACACAACTAGGAAGTTGGAACTTAAAACTCTTTTAAGTAACATATTCTTAAGTATCTCACCTTGATTTTTATCCGGGTAGAGTCATTGATTCAAGAGATTCAAACTAAAAGAATGTGTTGGTTGATTGAGAGAGGTTCCATGTTTTATGATCCGTGAAGAGATAGTCTCTTGTGATCATGGTGTTTCAAGTTGAAACATGTATACGATTGAGTGAGGAATTCAAGCTGTGGAAAATAAAAATTTCACTGAAGCTTGAGGATTTAACTCACTCTGAATTCGTAACAAACGTTTTGTCATTGGTCTCATTTCAAGTGGATGTTTGTGTAGACGTACGGTCTTGGACACAACAGCTGAAATGAGTTTGAGGTGACACTAAGACAATAACATCTGAAGTTACCACTGTGTGCTTCTACTCTCGTAGATCATCAGTTCAAGGTTCAAAACAACATATGAATATTGATCTTGTAAAGTGTTGGACAAAGCCAAGGAAATGGGTCTGAGATGACATGAGAACAAATCCTTCATTACTATCCACTGATTGATACTATTGAGATCATCAGTTCAAGGTTCAAAACTAAGAAAGGAATTTGCACTTGGAAAATGTCTTGACGGAAGGACTGAGAGTCTATAAGTGGTATGTCAAGGTTAGAAGGTGAAAATGGTTCGCCTGAGTATGACAATTAGGAATAAACACTTATTCATACTGTATAAGATGTTAATAAACGTTGAATTATTTTGTACAATTGTCGCATAAGCTCTCGATTCATTGATTCAAGTCTCATAGACATCAATGGTCAGGTATGTATCAATTTAAGAAGCAAAGTGGGGGATTGTTGGATGTTTGTTCTAAATTGAATCAGAGAACCATTTTTATAACAGAGTAAAAACAGGGTCTAACTGATTTAGTTAATGAGCTAAGCACATCCTCATCTCTTAAGCTTAAATCTCGGATTGATAGATTACCGAAATGGATACCTATATAAACAGAAGAAGAGTACCAAGAAGAGGGACAGAGAAAACACACAAAATCAATCGTCTCTCTCGGGATCTCTATGTTCGGTGAATAGGTTCGGGAGCTTTGATCTTCATCAACAAGAACATTCTTTTGGTGAAGCCGCAGAGTTAAAGCTGAGAGTTTTCATCCTCTGAAGCCTAGGGTTGAGGGTGTTAAAACGCTTAAGTTTAGAAGAAATCTTTCTTCGGCTCTGCAACAATCAAATTGCCATCTTCATCATTTTGTTCTTCTTCTTCTTCGCTTGTCAAGTTCTAACATTCTATAGGTGTACAAGTAACACCAGAAACATGTCGCTTCATCCCCTATAAAAGAAATTATTCCTTGGGGATTGAAGAGAGTTGAATTATAATAATAATAAAAGTGTATTGGGAAAAGAGAGCCTTTGGTTGGGTGTGGGAAAGTGAAGCTACTTTTAACGCTTTTCTATACTCCACCACCATGTAAAATATCTTGTCTTAGTTATAGAGACTTAAAAAGAAGTTAAAGAGACTCGAAGCAAGAAATACTGAAAGAGGAGTTGAGAGGAAGGGAGGGAAACCACAATAACATTTCTCGACTCATCTCGAAGACGACAATTTGGGCGGCGATTCTAAGGTACGTTTGCGTCGTGATTTCCGAGAGCCATTCCAGTTTAGAGGAGTCGAAGGGAAGGACTGAAATTAGGCGTCGAGTACGGTGTCGATAGTCGTTCCAATTGCGAGGGTAGCGTTTACAAAGTTTCCATGGGTCTGGGAAAATGACGGGTTTTGTCAATATTATATGTAATGGGTGTTAATTTGAGTGATTTTGGGTAAATGTTGACTTAAGGTGTAAGGGAATCGATGATATGGGTGATATGAATGGTTTTGTAGTGTTTTCCAGTGAGGAACTAACTATAAATGAAAATTGATGAGAGAAGCTATGGTGAAGGACAAAAATTAGTGTAGCAGACATATAAATAAAATAATTAGCTGGAAAAAATCTGATAAAAGAAGTTTGGATAATGTATGAGGAGCTTAGCATCGATAGATTTGAGCAGGGGTGGAAAGAAATTGGCTAGGAAAGATTAAAATAGTGTTGACCCTACACAAGTATTTAGCAAAGACGGCACAAGTTAGCTGGTAAGTATTAATGTAGGTGGTAATTGAGTAGGTAGCAGGTACGATACTAGAGAGACAGTAAAGGTTGGTAAATAAAGGCGGAGATAAAGTAGGCGACAAATGTAATTTGGGGTTAATTGATATGCTTTGTATCTGCTAATCGTGTAAGTAACTGATAATATGTATTGTATTTGCTAAGCAAGTGCACTACATCATTACATAGTAGTATTGACAACATTTACTTGATACTAAAATATATACGTGATACAAGTATTGTTACGGCCTACGAACACAGTATACCAACCATATATATTTTCTATTCGTATGCTTTATCTGCTACAACATCTGATGATAAATGATGGCCAATATAACAGCGCAAGTACACGTTAGGAATAGTTACAACAATTTCACTAATCGGGGCACTATTAATTCCAATTGGATATGGTAGGCGAACAATTTATTGCGCCTACACTCAATCATTGAAAACACCTAGGTGAAAGATGCTTACCCGATTAGATTGGTCTTCATCACTGCATGTATTCACCAGCTACTATATGTTTTGATGGAGATTTAATGTGCTTGCTAATGAAGCAAGTGCTTGTAATATATAGAAGGATTGAAAAATAATTTTTTGCTTGTTGTCTGTTTGATAATTCTTACAAGTTTTGCTTGTTGTCTGTTTGATAATTCTTACAAGTTTTACATGTTTTTCATTGTAGCTTTCTAATGATAAGCACATTTTTAAGTGGGTAGATGAAGGATTCTTGGATGAGATTGCATCAATTTTTATCTCCATTGACAATATTGAGAAAGAGATTAGGAAAAAGACAACAAAAATGAAAGAGCATCAGCGGATTGTATTCGAAGAGATGGAGAAAAAGCTGGTTAAGAAGATTGATGGGATGATTGTGGAAGCAAAAGCTACAACCAAACTGCAGTTGTGTGGTTCTAGGTTGCTTGGGAATAGTTGTTGTTAGCAAAATGTTAGGTTAGTAGGTAGTATCTTGGTTTTAAGAAGATGGTATATATCTTGATTACATATGTTTATGATCATTCAAGTGTAGCCAGAGAGTTCTTTTTAATGGAGACATGGTTTCATTGATATTCTTATCTTGATTACATAAGTTTCTTTTTAACATATGTTTTCATTGAATCATACATATCATTGAACAAGGAAATGAAATTGAAAGACTTAACATAATAGAATCTTCATTTCATTATTGTATCATCATATCAAAATGTACCAAAAACATGACATAGAATCAGATACCATTAAGTAGCCGAAGTAGACATAAGTAGGTTCCCAAAAACTTATATAACTAAAACCTACTTAGCAAAAATCCAGTCTACGCTTAACCTAAGTAGGTAATATGCTAATCTAGGTAGTTAAGGCTCCGCTTGAGTGGTTATCCCCTGAGATGGCTCCGCTTGTGAGTTTTGAGTGGTGTCAACTTGAGATGGTTCTGCATGTGAGCTTTAAACGATAACTATCTGAAACAACATAAAACAACAAATAAATAACTTAATTAGTTTGATTTCAATGAAACACCAAAATAAACATATTCAATGAAAAAGACAGGATAATAAACCTGTCATGATCTTTTGCTACTGTGGAATCTGGAGTTGTGTCCAGCGGCACCACATATACCACAGTGCATCACTCGTGTTCTAGATTGGCACATCCTCATAGGTGACTTATTTCTTCCCTTCTTATTCTTTTCTTTCTTTTTCCTGCCAGATTGTTTCAGAGGTGGTGGTTAATGAACTGCAGGTCCTGTTCCAGTTGGCCGGAAGCGTGCACCACGGAGTGGGGATATAAACCCTCTTCATAAGTCTGCTTCTAAACACTGGTTCTAAAACAATATTCTACATAGTGTTCCACCTCCAACTTCCTATCAAGTATAACACCATAGGCATGCTCACAAGGGATATCACTTACATCCTATTTCCTGCAGCTATAAGACCTCATTTCCAAGTTTACTCTATATGCACAACCCTCTTGAACCACTTGGAACATCTGATTGGTACTCCTATAAACCCTACAACTAGCAGATGCCTCATATTTCTTCTCAAGGTATTGTTTGACATACAAAGTGTATATACCTTCATAATCTCTAGCTTTTATAAACCTTTCGCAAATCCTAGTCATTACAACTCTTGCAATTATCTCCAACATTGGTACCATGGGCTTCTCTCTAGCTTTCACTATGGACGCATTAAAGGACTCAGTGGAATTGGTTTCCACATCCTCACAAAAACTACCTAACTTGTAAAAAGTTCGGCACCAAGTCTCTGACATATTCCTAAGCACTTCCTCATAAACACTCCTATTATAGTTTTTCATTTTTCTCATATTCTCAATGTAATCCATCTCGTTGTACCTCCATGTTAGGTAGATAATATGTTTGTGCTTCATTATTACCTATAAATTTTTATCCTATTTAAGGAATCTTTTGACATAAAAAAAAGTGAAAGCTAAGTATATATAGAAACTTTCTCTATGTGCAGTTGTATATTCATATTTTTTTTTAGTATTTTTTTTGTTACCAGGAATACCCCTCCCAACTTTATTTATATCCAAAAAAACATAGTAGTTAAAAGATAAACATTTCTAACCATTGTATTTTCTTATTTATCTTTAGAAATAAATGAGGTGACTACCTCTCCCACATACGCCAAAAGATAAAAACCCAACTCTACAGAAAAGCATAGTTAATGACTTTATACATAGGTTTAATATGAACTATCTAATTTTTCGAAATAAAATCATATCACGAACATATGAGAAAAGACAAATGATGAGTCACAAATCCCTATCCTCAGAAAACCCACCATCAATTCAGAATCCATTTGCAACTCCAAACGGTTGATAGCTTTCTACTACGCTTAACAGAAATCATAATACACTTCAGCAGAACAAATACCTATGTTAAATGCAAAATCTCCGAACTAATTACCTTTACTATCTCGAATAACCCCACTAGAAAGCAAGACCTGGATTATCCCTAGATTTACATTTCTAGTTCTTTTTTTTTCAAATAGTTTGTTCTTATTTTATCTTCTTCTTTTTTGTATTTTCTACATATAATTTTTCTATTAAAACACAAGTGACCCGGCCCAGAGGAAGTTTAAGCCTTTTCGTAATTAAAAAAAAAAGTTTACCTTTTCGTTTTCTTCATAGAAATGAAATAGGTGTAAATTACATGCACAATCTGAATGAAACATAATCCAAATTAATGTTACCGATTGTCCATATCATTTTTATATCTTGATTTTCTCCAAGTATAAGAGTAAATATATATACACAACATTAGGATCTGACATCATAATAACCGGTTTTGGGTTAAAAAAATTTCCCTCTAAAGTCAAGTAACATGTTTTGAGTCTTGGAGAAAGAAATCAAAAGTGAATTGACTCCAACAATGCAAACCAAATGTAACCGAAAGTGAACTACAGAAGAAGATGACGCTAATTTAACACATGATCTCCATAGAAACAATGACACGATCCACACACATAAAAAGATCGAAGAGGGCAACATGCATGCAAGAGATTTAAAGAGAAAAAAACAAAGATATAACTGGAGACCAAAACCACCTGTCCACAGTAGAGACCCATTTGGACACGTGGCAAGTCCCTACATACTTTCGAGAACACTTGTTTGTCTTATGAGAAGACAGAGTAGCATTCTTGATTTCTCATTGCACCGTTATTACAAAGGACCCTTCGTCTTTTTATATTATCTTTTCTCTTATGACCAAACATAATCTCCAGAAACTGATAATTTTCGTAAAAGCAAAACAAGACAACAACAATAAGGTGAAGTGTTTTGGTTCTTATTTTAGCTCAATGAAGGTGACGAGATCTCACGCTCACATGTCTGGCGACGAACAGAAGGTGAATTTGTACATCAATTGATCTGTTAAGTTCGTGTTAATTCTTTTGGTTTTTGAAGTTTCCTTTACATAATTTTTGTCAGAAGGGAAATTTACGGAAGCACAAAGCTGAAGGGAAGCAACCAGAAGCTGAAAAGTCTCAGAAGAAAGCTAAGCAAGAAAGTGATAACGGCCGTTCTCTTGATATCGGAGATGATTCGTCAGAGTATATCGAGTTTTGCAAAGCGGTTGAGGATAATCTGTCCATTGATCAGATTAAAGAAGTTCTTAAAACCAATGGTCAGGATGTTTCTGCTTCAGAAGAGACCTTGCTAACTCAATGGTCAGTCTCTTACATATCCTTTAAGAATTTCATTTCTGAAGATTTTCATATTTTAAACTAATAATTTGCGGGTTTTTTTTCTTTTATATAGCCAAGATTTGCTGTTCTATGGGGCTTTAGCTGAATGTCCTTTGTGCGGAGGGACTTTGATTTGTGACAATAGAAAGAGATTCATCTGTGGAGGTGAGATTAGTGAGTGGTGCAGTTGCGTGTTCAGCACGAAAAATCCTCCTAGAAAAGAGGAGCCAGTGAAGCTACCTGATTCCATCATGAACTCTGCAATCTCTGATGTAATTTGTCTCAATTAGTGATCCAATTAGCCAATCATGTTTTTGTTTCTGGTTTCTGTTTTGGTTTCCTGAGATGTCATTTTTTACTTGTTTTGATGTAGTTGGTCAAGAAGTACCAGGACCCGAAAAGTCGACCTAAAAGAGAGTTGAGCTCTGCTGATAAGCCCTTCGCAGGAATGATGATTTCTCTCATGGGACGTCTCAAGAGAACACATGTAACGTAACTCGGCTTTGTTGGATCTTTGTTACGATTTATTGTTGTAGACGCTAAAGAGATATTCCTCTGTTTTTTGCAGCAATATTGGAAGAAAAAGATAGAGAGACATGGTGGGAAGGTCTCCAATACTGTTCAAGGCGTAACGTGTTTGGTGGTTTCACCGGCTGAACGAGAACGAGGTGGTACATCAAAGATGGTAGAAGCAATGTAAGGGTTTTGAGTTCGTACTAGATTTTATTTGTTTTCGTTTTTCAAATAGTTTAACTAGGTTTCGTTTGTTTGTGCCTCAAGGGAACAAGGTCTACCAGTTGTAAGCGAAGCGTGGTTGATCGATAGCATTGAAAAGCTTGAAGCTCAGCCCCTTGGAGCTTATGACGTGGTCAGTGATCTTTCAGTGGAAGGGAAAGGAATCCCATGGGACAAGCAAGATCCTAGCGAGGAAGCAATCGAGTCCTTAGCTGCTGAGGTATCAACTGGCACGTCTAGGTGTTTTCGATTGCAAATGGGATGACTTGAATCTAATTTATGTCTGGATCTTTTCAGCTCAAAATGTACGGGAAAAGAGGAGTCTTCAAAGACACAAAACTTGAGGAGAGTGGAGGAAAGATCTTCGAGAAAGATGGACTCTTGTATAATTGTGCCTTCTCGATATGCGATTTGGGGAAAGGGCAGAACGAGTATGATACTAACGAACCATTCAAGACTTTTTGTTTTTTAATGCTGGAAGCAATATCCTGATCTGATGGTTTCTGCAGGTATTGTATTATGCAGTTAATCACGGTGCCAGAGAGTAACCTAAATATGTATTTCAAGAGAGGAAAAGTAGGAGATGATCCTAACGCAGAAGAGCGGCTTGAGGAGTGGGAGGACGAAGAAGCTGCGATCAAAGAGTTTGCGAGGCTTTTTGAGGAGATAACAGGGAACGAATTTGAGCCTTGGGAACGGGAGAAGAAGATTGAGAAGAAGCCTCATAAGTTTTTTCCAATTGATATGGTATAACCGTTGTACCTTGCGCCTCAGGTTACCTCCTTATTGCTTGATGTATTGGGCAGTTATTGAAAGTCCTGATGTTCTGTTTTCAGGATGATGGAATCGAAGTGAGAAGTGGAGCACTTGGTTTAAGGCAGCTTGGTGTTGCTGCTGCTCACTGCAAGCTTGATTCTTTTGTTGCGAACTTCATGAAACTTCTGTGTGGTCAAGAGATTTATAAGTATTGTCCTTGGCACATTCTTCATTTCTATCCAGCAGCTTCTCTGCTTGCGAAATAATATCAATTAGTTGTTCTACTTGCAGATATGCGTTGATGGAACTCGGTTTGGATCCGCCTGATCTGCCTATGGGAATGCTAACTGATATTCACTTGAAGCGATGTAGGAACCAAATCTTCTGGTATCACTTCTTATTATTATGCGACTTCGGTTTGGTTGTAAGTGGTGGTTTTGCGTTCCTCAGGTGAAGAGGTATTGCTGGAATTTGTTGAAAAGCTAAAGAAAACAAAGGAGACAGGGCAGAAGGCTGAAGCAATGTGGGCAGATTTCAGCTCACGTTGGTTCTCTTTAATGCACAGCACAAGACCAATGCGATTGCACGACTTTCACGAGCTTGCAGACCATGTAATTGAACTAGAATTAGTTATTTGTTATGTGTTTATGTCAGTACACTAAATTTTGTAGCAATGGAAACATGTGCCAGGCTGCGTCTGCTTTTGAGACGGTGAGGGACATAAACACAGCCTCTCGTTTGATTGGGGACATGCGAGGAGACACACTTGAAGATCCGTTGTCTGAGCGGTACAAGAAACTCGGTTGCAAGATTTCTGTGGTTGACAAAGAGTCTGACGATTACAAGATGATTGAGAAGTACCTGGAGACTACTTATGAGCCTGTGAAAGTTTCTGATGTTGTAAGCGCTGTCTTGTGTCACAAGTTCTGAAGACGATTCAATAACTTGGCTGTAAAATGATGTGTTATGGTGTTGTATTAGGAATATGGTGTGTCAGTGGAGAACGTTTTTGCTGTCGAGTCGAAGGCAATTCCATCACTTGATGACATCAAGAAGTTGCCAAACAAGGTCCTTCTATGGTGTGGTAAGAAGTCATAATCCGGGTAACTGTTGGTTAGCCTTTTTTGATTTGGTCAAATTGCTTATTGTTTTCTTTCTTCCAGGAACTCGAAGCTCGAATTTGTTGAGACATATTTACGAAGGGTTCTTACCTGCGGTCTGCTCTCTTCCAGTCCCTGGTTACATGGTAGTGAAACTGCTCTTCTTTCATCTTCTGCACCATATGTTTAGGATTAGACTTTTAACTGTTTATTGTGGTTCTTTTTCATTTAGTTTGGGAAAGCGATAGTGTGTTCTGATGCAGCAGCAGAAGCAGCAAAGTATGGTTTCACTGCTGTGGATAGACCAGAAGGGTTTCTTGTATTGGCTGTGGCTTCACTTGGAGAGGAGATCACAGAATTTACTAGTCCACCAGAAGAGACGAAGACATTGGAAGAGAAGAAGATGGGAGTGAAAGGATTAGGAAGAAAGAAGACAAACGAATCTGAGCATTTCATGTGGAGAGATGACATAAAGGTTCCTTGTGGACGATTGATTCCATCAGAACACAAGGACAGTCCTCTTGAATACAACGAGTATGCTGTGTATGATCCCAAACAGGTACTTAAAGACAATAACAGAGTTGAGTTTATTCTTTAGTTTCACAAGATATCTGAAGCTTTTGTCTTAATTGATTTTTGCCTGACAGACAAGTATAAGATTCTTGGTGGAAGTGAAGTACGAGGAGAAGAATACCGAGATAGTCGATGCTGAACCAGAGTAGAAGATAGTGACAGCGTTTGGATTTTGGCGGTTTGAGCGGCGAGAAGCCGTTTGAATTTTGGCGGTTTGAGCGGCGAGAAGCCATGGAAAAGCTGGTTTTTGGTGTTTGCTATGGTGAATGTAGGGACTGGTTTCTTTTGTACTGAAAGTGTAAAACTGTTTCTTAATTACAAAACTACTGCTGTGTAAAAGCTTTTTGGCCATGTAAATAGATTTACACAGTAAATAGCTTACTTTCTTCTATAAATCCTAAAACTGTTCTTCTCTTGGATTTTTGCTTGTTCTGTCCCTTCTTTATATGAACAATTAGACCTTCAGGCTTTTGGCTCTACAAATACCAATATATCTCAACTCAAAACTTTTCGGTCCATCAGCAAAACATAGACAATAAGGTTCGTCTCTATAAGATGCAAGAAGACTAAACGAAAGACATGTATAAGAGTTTTGAGACAGAAGAAACAATTTATCATAAGTTAAGTAACATTTTCTTTTCTGATCGACCCTGATAATAGTTTTTACTTGTAGGTTTTTGTTTGAGTACGTGCTTAACGAGGCCTGGAATATGCGTAGTCATGAAATAGTCTTCCCAATCAATGCATTTGGGGGCGATGCCGTCCATTTCATTGGTATTGTTCTTAATTTTAATTTTTATCCTGTCCAAGTTTTCATCATCGAATCTGCATAGTATAAAATAATTTCTTAGTATCTAATAGATAAAAGACTGCATATTGAAGAAGTTAATGAGGAACCATGAAATATTAATTTTGTTGTGTTGAGGAATATACGTACATGCGGTTGAGGAATACATAAGGTTTGTATAGTTCCACCATTTTCATCATCTTCTCCATGTTCCGGTTTTGTCTTTGTATATTTGTCTCCATACCACCATGGGAAAATGATACTACTAATGAATTGCAAGATCTAACGAAATAAAACAAAAACCCAAACATGAGAGAAGTTAACAAAGAACTTCTGCAATCTTTTCCATAAGAGTTCGACTCTAGAAGTTTGAGGTTCGACTAATAAATAAAAGAGAGATAATACTTTGAAATAATTATATACCTTTAAAGGTAATCTGTGACGAAAGAAGATGAAGAGACGGACCAAAGGCATGGCTAGGATCCTAAAACTCGAGACGACAATGGGCAAGCTGTTGTGGCTGATCAAAGGGCTTTCATGGAAATAACGAACAATGAAGTCTTGAAACTGTCTTATTGTGAAAGCGTTGGAACGAGACGAGCCAAAATGGTACACAATGTGGCTCTTCGTATCGCCACTATGTTCAGCCGCAACCATGAGCATTGTATTTGCTACCATATCTGCTGGTATCTGTCGTGAGAATGATTTCATGTCATTTCGATTATTAACAAAACTATTGTGTCAAGAGCTATGATCAATTCAGCATAATGATGAGCTTGCATCACTTTGAAATTACAGAATTTGCAGAGTCCTCTGCTTATGCTATTTTGGTTCAATTGGTTTATGTTTACTAAACCAGTTAACCGGTTCACAATTGTAATTAGTTTATTCGATTGTTATTGGTTTTCTCTAAACAAATGTTGTAGTTTGTATAAGTAAGGTTTGTTACGCTTAATGAGAATCAGTCCGGTTAATCAACAATTATCATGGTATCAGAGCGGAAAAGATTCTGAGAGATTCTTCTAGATTTTTTCCGTCTTTCTTCTTCTTGCTTCTCTTCGTGTCAATGACGCAAGAAGGTTTTGGTTCTGGCGCAATCGTACCGGCGGTGGTGGCTGTGTCACCATATTAGTTCTCAAGTTCAGATATTCTGGGAGCTTTGATTTCGCCAATCTTGTTGAACGACGATAACTAAAATGAGTGGTCTGTTGAGATGATGAACGCTCTTCAAGCTAAAAGAAAACTCGGATTCATTAGTGGAGTCCTGAAGAAGCCTGAGGTAACCGATCAAGACTATGAGAACTGGCAAACCGTTAATTCGATGATAGTAGGTTGGATTAGAGCTTCAATCGAACCTAAGGTGAAATCGACTGTCACTTTCATCTCTGATGCACATCAGCTGTGGAAAGAACTAAAAGAAAGGTTCTCGTGGAAATTTTAAAAGTATTTCTGATTCTGACCAGAATGTGAATGCCAAGAATGAAAATTCGATTTTGGGAAAAAATTCTGTACCAACTTGTTCTCATTGTGGTCGCTCAGGACATGTTAAGAAAGGTTGTTGGCATCTAGTTGGGTTCCTAGATTGGTGGATAGAACGTAACGACAAGCAAGATCGTAACAAGACAGGAGCTAAAGGGAAAAGTCAGTCTCAGAGTCGAGACAAAAAGCCTCAGATGGCAACTGCTCGTGCTACAACAACAAGCTCGAATGGATCTGTTTTTCCTTAGCTTACTTCAGAACAATGGACCACTCTTCAGAATCTGCTGAATGAGAAGAAGAACTATGTGAATCCGGATAAGTCGTAAGAGTTAAGACTCGCAATCAACAACAGAGATCGATAACTTGACATTGCATGACGAGTGATGGTTGCTGGCTGGCCTTTCTCTATCTTGCTACAGTAGAAGGCGAAAAGGTGATGCTGGTTACAAGGCTATTCCCGTCGTTCTCCTCCTCCTTACACCATTCCGTTCAGCTCGTCGGTGTTACTCACCACGTCGACACCACACCTCCATTTAATATAACACTCCAATTTCAAAAAATATGTTGGTGCGTACGGAGAGGTTTAAAAGAATCCATTTGACCACTTATATCACTAAAGTGCACTTATCTTTTCGGTCACTTGTCTAGAGAGAAATTTAGAATTAAGCTTGCTTGAACTGGAGTAGTTGAAGGATGAGTGACTTTCCGGAAAGTGATTCTCGGAACCATGTGAGTGAGGATAAAACACGGAAAAATATCGGGTGGTGATTTGTAGGATCGGTGAACAATTCTTTAAAGCCTTCTATACGTAACATACCGGTCGTCGTCTCCAAAGCTTAATTTTCTCTCCAAATCGACCTTGAGAAGTCTCGAATCGAACAGTCAACCTTTACCAATGATTTCGAAAAGCATTGCTGGCCTAGAAAATCAACTCTCTCTATCGCACCCTTGCAAGCAGTGGTTCCGCTGTAGGGCGAAAAGGCTTAAATCAGAGCTCCCTAACCTCTAGTCAATGTCCTGTAGAAAATAAATCCCCTCTCTTTAGAAGCCGAAATTAAAGTCTGCACCGGTGTGGTTAGAATTCAAGATGTCCCTTATCAATTTTTTTCGGTGGCGCGCATGGTTAGAACATATAGCAAGTATGGTAGGCAAGTTGTTGCAATGTCATCCAGTCACAGCTATGTTGCTTAATTGGGAAGTGAAGGGTCCCTATCCTGACCAATCGAAGGAAACCACTTCATGAGGGTGTAAATGCTCGATTTCAATCGAGTGACATTAAAAGAGTTGAGAGTTTCAAGTCTCTGGATGCTTCCTACTTGCAGCTTTTGTAAGGAAGTCAATCACACATTAAGAAAAGTTAGTTAGATTTCAAATCTAATGTATGCCAACAATGCACATTAGATTATGCTCAATTAATTCGTATAGTTTTATGTTGTTATCCATATGACTTAAAACATAAATCAAATAAAATCAAGATTTGATCATAAATCGATCCATGTTTTATAGGTCTTTTCGGCAACATCATAAGCCTATGTGAATTAATTGAGCGTAGTTGCAATGTTGGCATACATAATTTCCTATTGAGGCTTAATTTGTTGTTTTGGTCAATATATGACGACTACAAGAATTTATGGTAAAGTCCATCAGTCGTAAGACTCAATCAAAAACAAAGATCGATAACTTGACATGACACAATTTAAACATAAGATCAAAATTGCTCTTTCATGATGCAAGCTAGTTGTTTGATAGGTCCCAATGTTATCTTTATATTTACAAGTGATACTTCGTATTTATTTTTTGTCGAAACAAAAGCATTTTATTAGTAAAAGATGTGATTGAAGTTTGCTGTATACTTACCTCCATCTATATTCACCACAATTACCTTTATTTAAAAGGGAATATCACCAAAAATGCCCTCTTTTGTTAAATAACAAAAAATTAGATGACATGTACATGCCATAATTTGAAAAGCTTACTATAAATGTTATTTTATTTAAGGTATAAGAAGTGGAGAGAAATGATAGGAATGTCTTCTGGCATTGGAGAAAGACGCGTAGAGGGACATGAACTACTATAGGGGGAAATAGACATTAAAGAAACATAAGAATATTTTTTAATCCATTGGAGGACATGGACTGAAATATATGGGATATGAACATAGATGATATCTTATAGCATAACATATAACTAATTTTAAAACATGAGGACATAAATGTTGACATAATTAAGTATGAACACATATGATTTTGTAGTAGAAGATACATATACATTTGAATATAAGAAATTTTTTGTACATGGTGACATGGACATGAACATAAATAATCTCTTCTAGCATAACATGAGAAAATTTGTTGACACATGGAGGAAGACATGAACTAAAAATAAGTGGACATGGACAAATAGGAGATTTATTACAAATGAGAGGAAAACATAGACTAAATAGAGGGGGACATAAACATAGATTATCTAGGAAGAAACAATATGAGATTTACTAATGGATAGGAGGAGGACATGGACTAACAAATAAGGGGATATGGACGTGAACATATATTAGCTGGAAAAAATAAAAGGTAAAATTTTCTTTTTACACATAACAAAAAATGACATTTTTCGGAGCTTTTGGAAAATGACATTTTTCAAAGTTTTTGGAAAAAGGATATTCCATCTAAGTTTTCAAAAAACAGAGCGTTTTAGATACTTTTCTCTATTTAAAATTTAGAATGTTATATTTCAAATTTAAACATATGATATATATTTAAAATTTTATTTTAAATGCTTTGGTCACTTTTTTTGGTAATATTTTCATTTTATTCATCTGTTTGCTCTATAAATATAATTAATCATTTTTGCTTTTTATTAGGGTAAAGTGTCATTCCCTAACTATAAGATAAATATAATAATTGCCGAGTTATTCTCAGTCTAGTGATTAGGATGATCCAACTAAAGACTCAGGCATCGAGGTTCGATTCTTCCTCACTACACTAGTAGATTAAAAAAGAATTTTAAGGTTGGACTTTAAATTATAGATCGAGCCATTGTTGATCCAAACGTTGACAGAAAAAAAGATAAATCTAATAATTAAATATTCCAGAGTTGTTTCCTAATTTTACATAATCATTAGATATATAATAATATAATATATAGTGCCCTAAGAAGATCTTTTGAAAAAAAATGACGTAGATAAGAATCTTGTGGTCAAGTGGTAGGAGACGGGAGAAAACGGATTTTTTATACTCGAACAATGTGTGTGTTAAAATTAGTTCATGATCTCTTATATTGTGCGAAAGCATACCTATATATGCAATCAAAAATTTAAAATTTCACACTTATAATATTGAATTTGTGCCTAAAACTACATTGACGAGTTTGATTGTTAGTCAAACCGTTAAATGTAAGAAAACGCTAATGTTAAGTGATATGACTGCCAACTCATAAAAAATGGCTTACGTGATGGATGCCAAATAAATGAAATCAGCCAGCATAAATGGCTAACTAATTAGTTAATCACCACATCACTTAGTATCAACAACTGGCTCAGATGATGATAAGGAAGACACTTCGAAAATGAAGAGGTATTAATCTCTTCGTCAACCTGACCAAAACCCTGAACCACAAAATTAATAAATGAAATATTTTTTTGCCCTTGATTTATTGAGAAGAAGATTTATGATTGAAACTGGAACTAGATGCACCGGAGGAGTTACGGAGAATCCTAGCGAGTCTCTTTTATCTGCTACTCCGGAAATTCTTCACATCACTATCAGTTCTTCCGGTAAATACGTAGTGATTCTCGATCATTTGTCCCAATAAGAAAAATTCAATATCAAGACAAAGTGATTACATAAGTCTTTTTATTTATTTATCAATTTAATTGTATAGGTATGAATATCATAAAAATTATTTATCATTTATCAATTTAATTGTATAGGTATGGAAATCAGAAAAAATGATTTTAATTATTTAGCATCCACGTAAGCCATTTTTTATGAATTCGCAGCCATATCACTTAACATTAACATTTTTTAAGCTAATGGTTTGACTAACTGTAAAACTCGTCAATATAGTTTTAGACACAAATTCAATATTACATGTATGAAATTTTAAAAATTTGATTGTGTAGGTATGTTTTTGCACAGTATAAAAGACCATGTATTAATTTTAACACATTCACATTGTTCAGGCTTGGGACATTAAAGAGTTCGCATGTCTGATGTCCCTGTTATCGAATTGCCACTCTTTACCATTTGTCTAGCTTCTTTGAAGGAAGACCACACACAAACATCCTTCATTCCAGGGTACTGAGGGAAGGATAAGATGTTTTGAATATCAGAGAGAGGAAACAAAGCGTTCAACTTTTCCAATTTCCACGTTCTAGAGCTGTGGATAAGATCAGCCACTTTTAGATTTAGATTCATCATCGATTCCTTGTTTATCGGACGTCGAGGTCCCTCTTCGTATATCCATTTATCCAGCCAAATCATAGTGCCAGCTCCATCCCTGATGGATTTCACCAAATCCCTTGAAAATAGCTCACGACCAGACATTACACTTTCCCAAACGTATGATGGTCGTGTACCAATTCCTGCATCAAGAAAGTTATGTCGAAGAAAATAACGAGCTTTTTAAAGTATCACTAACAAGGATTGTGGCTCATCTAATATTCTCTAAGCTGTAATTTGTATCATAGTTTGTAATTTCTATTTAATCTATTGAATATAAAATCATACAATTAATATCAATAGCTTAGTTTATAAATTATGGAGAATTGGCTGAATAACAACTTTTGATATCAAAAGTCCATGGCTAAAAACCCTAAACTTATTGTTCGACATATTTTTAATAATATTTTTCAAACTACCATTTTCATTTTCATTTAATTATTAATTTTCTTTTTCATTTTCTGCTTTTCAATATTTTCTCTCATCATTCCTTTTATTTATATCTTTTAATAAAAACTAATTCCACTTTTAAAATTTTTGCGAAAAACATAGATTTTTTCTTTACATGTTAAGATTTAATTTTTTTTTAAATGACCAATAATTATTAGAAAATTCAAATATGTTATATAAAACGGTTATATTCTATTTTCATCTATTTTCTTTATAAATATAAATTCTACATAAAATTTTGAAAACGATTTCCCCTCCTCTCTCTCTTGCTATTCTTTCTCCTTCATATAATTATAATTATACTATATAAAATAAAATAGATAACTTTTTGCAATGGTGCACCCCCAGAATTAACAATAATATTCATATATTTTTGGTCTATATAGAACATATTTATTTTATATAGTATAGATTGTCTATTTTGTATAAGCATAACTAATTCATTATTTTTTAGAAAATATCATCAATATGAGCTCAAAACTTTTCCAACAAACAAATTATCTCATTTATAGTTCATGTTAGGCTCAAAACTTTTCCTATACGTCATCTATATTTCATATTAATAATAATTATATTATCATATAAAAATTCTACATCTTATATAGTAATATAGTTTTAATGTTGGAGGAACATCCCTCCATATGATATGGAGGATTCTTAAAAGGAAAATTTGGCAAGATAACTATAAAATAATTTTTACTGTTTTGTATTATGTGTTTTAAATTACACATTTGTTCTATACCATATAATATAACAGTGCTAAATCTGAAAAGGCTACATTATAACCCATCTTTATGTTGTAGCAAATTAAACTTCTTTGACAATTCTATTGTCTCGTCCACGTAAGACATAGCAAATTCTTTTTTTTTATTAAGATAATTACAGGAGAATCAGCAAAAATGGCATAAAAAAAGTTCAATAATTATGTTTATAACACTAATATTCAACATATTTTTCACATTATTTGTCATTATACCATTTTTATATAATTTTTTTTCTTTTCCACTCCTTCTCTCCTCCTTTAATTTTATTTTTTAATATGACTTTAATTTTAATAAAAAACTAAATCAAAATTAAAAATTCTTTTATAAAAACATAGGTTTTTCCTACACATACAAAGACTTACATTTTTAAAAAATGAACAATTTTTTCATAAAAAACGAATATATTATTAATTAATTATATATAGAACATTAATATACAGAATGTTTATTTGATATATAAAATTTATCTTCTTATAAAATCATCAATTTATACATATTTTTTAGAAAAATATCATCAACTTTAATTTTGATACTTTTTTATTCATACTTCTTCTTCCTCCTATTTATTCTACTTCTACTTCTCTTTTTACTCCTCACCCTACTCTTCATCCTCTTCCTTCTCATTATTCTTTTCCTCCTCCTTCTCCCCTTCCTCTTCATCATTCTCCTCCTACTATTTCTTGTCTTTCCCATTCTCCTTCTCTTTCTTCTTCTCCGTTTCATCATGCTTATATACCATATAGATGAATTTTTTTTATTGTTATGTGATATGCATCATATTTACATAGATTTCAATGCATACTCTGATCCTTTTTCATCACTTACTAGTCACATTCAATCATTTTAGTGTAAGTTTTCTTTGGTTTTGTATTTTAGATTTTAGATAGATCAAGTCGCATATTTGCTCATTTTTTAGTCTTTTAGGTGGATTGGAGAGCCAACTCTTCGAGATGTGGAAGCTAAGGACCAAACTCTTAACGTAAGGAAGCATAAAAGAGAGGAGAGAAGCCTCCATGAAGGAATCTCGACCCCCAGCTCGATATTTTGGGTCAAGAAATGGATCAGAAGATTTTCAGATGAAATCTTGACCCTAGCTCCTGAAATTGGGTCGAGAAAATTACATAGAAGCAAAATTTTGACCCTATGCTCGAGAATTAGGGTCGAGAATCTTGGCAAGATGGATTTTTATATTTGGTCCGATCTAGTTTGTCCCTGGTCGATCCGGTTATGTTTTTAACACATTAAAACCTTATTGTTTGAGGGTTTAGAATACAATAATTTCCAGCCTCCATAGGGAGAGTCAAAATGAATTAAGTGAAAGCAAAATGAATTGATTGTTATAGATTAAGTCAAGGTCTTGCAATCCTAATGTTGTTGCCAATTTTAGATTCCATGTGTGTTTGATTCTTTAGTGCTATATTGATACGATATGCACGAGAGGTTGATTGATATTTGAACGTGTGAAAACCTCTTGTACTATTTTGTACTATCTGTTTTACAGTATATAATAGTTCTATACCATATAGTATAACGGTACTGTAAAAAGTATAATTCGTCAAATCTATTTCATCCATATAAGTTTTATCTTTTTTTGAAAAAAAATTTAAGCACAATTAATTAAAGGGTTTAAATTATAAATAGTTAGAGTTTTATGTTATTTTCCTAATTAATATATACGCTATATACTCAATAAATTATGTATTTAGGCTATTTGCCAATTATCTCATAATTATAAGTTTATTTGTCAAGGGTATTAGACTAATATGGTAAGCTTTTATACCATTGAATTAATTAGTTAAATACTATAGCTATATTCTCAAATAAACTATAGGTGAGTTCGTACTGTTTTTTTAATTCGGTTATGACAGTGAAGATACTCACAACAACAACAAATGATTACTAAGAAAATAAAACAAAAACAAAACCATGACAAGGAGTTTGTGGTCAAGTGGGAGAGGGCGGGCCTAGGATTTTAAAGAGTTCGTAGGTTCGATTCTCTTGCTATGCGAAACTAAAAACACATTTTTTTAGTCACCCCTATACGGATATAAACCATGCTTTTGGCACATTTGAATACATGGAGGTGAGAGTCTATCCGTGGGCTGCACTACCTCCAGAATAATAGTCTAAACTCCTCCCATAAGTCTTGAGAACTCCTGAATTACAAAAAAAAGGAAAAAAAAAAACATTATTATTTCATATATTAAAGCTTGCTCTTACATACCAAACACTACTACAATATTACATGTCGAGGTAGATGTGTACGTCTTTCTTTATTTAAGTTGTAATATTGGAAACTTATTTAACATCATCTAATAACCCTCTCTCCAAGAGAGCGGCTTTCATAGTCTTAAGAGATTGCTCTAGTTCATCACATAGCTTATGAGCGTCAATAATCATTGGATCAACAGCCACGGAAAATATCATCTTGTTTGCATAGCTCGCATAATGTATCGTCAATGCCTACAGATCAAAGACGCATTAATGTCATTAGCGAGATCTAAACGAATCTCTATATCTTATCATAAAGTTCTTATCAACAACAAATAAGTACTTGAGGGAGTCCATAGATGTTTGGAGCATAGTAAGCAATCGGATGGCCATGGGAACTAATTTCCTCCGTAGGACCAGAAAAATTTGAAATGCACATGGTTGTGTTCAACATGAGTTTACGCTGAAACCAAACTCCGACCTTTTGTCAAAAGACAAAGAAGGTGTATATATTAGTGAATTACAATAATCACATTGTTTGTAACGCAATGAAATATGTATGTATATCAATTACCTTGTTGCCAAAAGCTTTGAGGAGAAACTCGGTCAATGAGTATAGAATATAAACATTAAGAGAGTGTTTTCTTCCATAGATCATGGATTTAACATTTGAAAGATAAACTAAGGGATCAGATTGCAAGGCGATAGAAAACGGGTAGAGAATGGTGCTGATGTAGTTCCCCCATCTGCATTTAGAACCCTTAGCCATCATAACTTCTATAGGCTGTAGAAAAAGCCAAAGGAATGTATTTGTAATTATAACCAAAAAAAAAACATATTTTGAGAGAGCTTGACATATTAAAGGTCAAAAAAATTCTTACATGGATTCCTTTAGGCCTCAGGTTCACTACCATAAGTGCACGTAATCGAATTCTACTAAGCAAATCTTTTGGATTTGATGTATGTGTTGTTCCAATTTCCTCATTGGATTTGTCTAGTTTCCCAAAGAAGAAGAAAAGAAGTGAATATAGCTAGTTTCTTCTATGGTTATATAGGATTAGCGTATGATTAGAAAGGTAAATTATACCATATGATTGGTGCAGATAGCGTGTGAGGGCAGCTTGTGTAATCGCAAGAAGAACATCGTTGATAGTCTAGTAAAGTACCAATTTTTCACATGAGACGTTAGACTTTGTAGAAGACTTAATTACAGGGAATTTATATATGTGTGTGTGTGTGATTGAATAAAATTGTACCAAAAATGTCTATTAATTTACCATTTCCATAGCGTGCTTTATAAGTTTGATGTCATCCAAAGAGACGATCTAGTGAGAATATTTCTTTAAGGCCCCAAGTTTTTTACCCTTGAAGGATGTTTCTGTATCCTTCAAGAAGAATATCGTTACCATACACAATGAAATCTACAAGGGTATTCCAGATCAATCTCACTGTAGACCAAAACCTAAGAACCCATTTAAAGAACCAAAACTCGTGTCCTTTGTAAGATTCACTATACTTTGGGATTGGATGGGTAGGAAATGCATTGAGGTCCGATGATTCTCGAGTAGATGCTAACAAAAGAGAGAGAAGAGAGACTCCATCTCCTAATGAATAGTGACATTTTATGACACATGTAGCTTCAGCGTCAGAGGTTTTAATGTTTAAGATGTGAAATTCCCATAAAGGCTTAGATCTGTCTAGAGGAATCATCATGATACGAGATACGTACTCCTCAATGAACCAGTCACCATCTTCTTCGGTTGCTTTCAGGTCTATGTCTGGTTCAAATACATGCTCCTCTACTTTTACATCAGTCCTTAACCATTTTTCACCATCATCGTCCTATCAGAAAAGGTATATGTTTTTAAAAACTGAGAACAT
Organism: Lepidium didymum; assembly: GCA_963920545.1. Taxonomy (NCBI): domain Eukaryota; kingdom Viridiplantae; phylum Streptophyta; class Magnoliopsida; order Brassicales; family Brassicaceae; genus Lepidium; species Lepidium didymum. Next base: position 14,515,335 of record OY986986.1, on the reverse strand, counting down.
GTAAGTTAAAAGTTATAACCACTGTTTAATTAATCTAAATTTAAGTGGGTGTTTTGTTATTAATGAATATAACTTTTAATAGACTGATCATATCATATGTATGCCTACGGATATTTTAAGAGTTAGATTGATTAGGAGTTTAAATGGTAATGGTGGAATTGTGCTTATTGTAGAATCTAACGGAAATTTAATTTAATTTTTTATGTGGAATCTGGCTGAATTTGGTAGAATTTTTTTGTCAACAATTGAATCGGCGAAACCCATACATAGCCCAAACTCACCCTTAAAATCCCTACTTATTAATTTTCACTTACAGTGACGTGGAATCGACAAATTTGATGAAATTTAACATATTAATTTACTAATATAATATTGTATCCTAGACTCACTATGAATAATATTTATAAGAACTCCAAAATAATTAAACAATACTTAAGATATATTAGACATTTTAAATCAAAATAACAAAAAAAAAGACAAAACATCCAATTTTTTTACTTTCTTTAGACTTTTTATTAAATATTTATTAGTTTCTACTTATTTGAAAAAATAAAATAAAGATAATCTGATGGGTATTTGGATAAAGATCAAATCTTTAACAAATTACCATAATAGAACCAAGTTCGACCCGAAAAAATTACATGAATAGATATTAAGTCACTGAAACGAAAATTCAAAAAAGTGAAAATCGAAAAGACCGATACAAACCTAAAAAAATACATGAATGCCTAATACTACACCAAATTATAAAAAACTTTGAAAGATTGAAATATAAGTATTAACACTAAAACACATATATACATTACATAGATTAATCTAAACTAGTTAACGATTTTACATTATTTATAACTAATTTTTATTAAGTAGTTGAGAAATTATGTAATAAATTAAAGAGCTGATGAATGAAACTACTATTATGTGAAGTCATAATTTGTGAAGCTCTGTTTAATATAATTTCTAAACGACTAAACCTATTAAGCACTAAAATAGGTGAGCCAAAAATAAATAACTACTAAAATAGTAAAGTGAGTACATGCAATAAATTAGGGAAGAAATAAAATAAATAGTGTTTGTCCAAATAAAGTGAGTACATGCAATAAATTAGGGAAGAATTAAAAAATCAAAATCAAATATTAACAAGTCGTGTTTGTCCACCTAACATTGTTACGAATTCGGGATTTGGATACAACATAAATAAATGAATTCCAAACAATTTGGATTTGGGATGCTTACCAAAAGACTGCAGAAACGAGGATGCTTGAAAACATTAAGCTTCAATGAATCAACAATGACTTTAGGGTTAATCTTTGTTTTGCACCCGAATTTGATGAGTATGCTACAGTCTATGCTCGGTTCCTGAAAGACTCGTGCCCCTGGACTCAGTGGCTTCTCCTCCTCTTCCACCTTCTTCATCGTTGTACTTTTTGATTTCTCTCTTTCTATATATATTTTTTTCATACCTTTTTGTTTTGATAGATATAGGACACGCCCTTGTATTTATAAAGTCATCCTGCTTTAAGAAAAAACATAAAGTTCAATATCCTTCATATGTACATATCAAATGATGGACCCATTTAATTAAGGGAAAAAATTTGTTTGAAATGCCGCTTTATGTTTTTAATTACCTGAAAATGTCATTTTTTAACTTTATACAAAATACCACATTTCATCTTTCAATTTTTAAGAGACCCTTTTTTGAGGCATTGAATTGCAACATTGTTGTCTACCGTGGATAGTTCGCTATATTATATCCTTACACGAAATGCCACATTTTCTCAAAAATGGGTATTTTGTATAAGAGTTTAAAAAATGAGCTTTTTATACAATTTAAAACATAAAGGGGGCATTCTATACAATTTTCTCTTAATTAAAATATGTGTGTTTTTAGTTGTAAAATTTTCTTTAAAAAAAGATGGTTCTAGTTAGTCATTTTACGTTTTTGTTTTATTGCTACTTAAAGGAAAGAGAGACTGCAATAGAGATTGCTGATTCTAAAAGAAAGAAATATTGGGGGAGAGATCAAAGAAGAGTGAGAACAAATTTTTTCTAAGATTGAATCGTTATATATGTTTGTGATTGCAAACGAAAGTTTTTGTTGAGATTGTCGTGTTCTTTTTGAGTGTGAGAAAGTAAGATTGAGGGTTTAGAGTTGTAAGGATTCTCTATCATAAATCAAGTACAAACATAGGAAAATTAGTGAAATAGCCTAAATCCTTAATTTAATTGAGTATGTAGCATATGTGCATTGAGGTTAAGAGAATAGCATAAAACCCTAACTATGTACAACTTTAACCCTTTGTGTTTAAAATTAAAAACAAAAAAAGAGAAAACTTATTTGGATGGGAAAGACTTAAGGAAGTATACTTTCTACAGTATTGTTATACTATATGGTATAGAACTATTGTATACTATAAAACAGATAGTACAGAACAATAAAAGTTATTCATATATATGGTGGTATATAAGGATGAAGAAACCGAGAAGAAAAAACAAATGAGAATGAGAAAGACAACAAATAGTAAGAGGAGGATGATGAAGAGGAATGAGAGGAAAAGGAAAAGAATAATGAGAAGAGAGAAGCGTAGGAAGAGAAGTACAAGTATGGAGAAGAATGAGTAGGAATAGAAAAACAAAGAAATTAAAGTTGATGAAAGTTTTCCAAAAAATAAATATAAATTGATAGTTTTATAAGATAATAAATATTCGATATCAATATCAAATAATGTTCTATATAAAATTACTTAATAACATATTCATTTTTTATTTTTAAAAAGGTGTTCATTTTTTAAAAACTTAAGTATCAGTATGTGTAAAAAAAATCATGAAAATATTATTGTGACAAATAATTTAGAAAGTATGTTGAATATTAGTGTCTTTAGGGTTTTTAGCTATTTAGTGAATCATAGATTCAAAAGTTGCTAGTTTTGCTAATTTTCCTAAAAATATTGTTTTGGTGGGCGTTCCAAAAACTTGATCTACAATTTGTTGTGTATATCTCCGTTTTTATAGAGGGGAAGAAGAAGAAAGCTTACGGGAAAGTGATTTCTTTTTGTCAAACAATTGGATTGATAAATTTTAATCTATTATTTAAATCAGTTCGCTGAAATATATTGTAGAATTAAACATGTAACCAAATGACAAAAAATAATAGGAAATTATATATGCCACCAATGCAAGTTGGATTATGCTCAATTGATTCCTGTAGTTTTATGTTATTATCCGTATGACTTAAAACATGAATCAAATAAAATCAAGATTTGATCATAAAATCGTGATTCATGTTTTATAGGTCTTTTCGAAAGTAAAAAAAGTCACAAGCCTATATGGATTAATTGAGCTTAGCTGCATTGTTGGCATACATAATTACCTATTTAGGCTTAATTTGTTGTTTTGGTCAATATATAGACTACACGAATTTATGGTAAAGTCCACCATCAGTCGTAAGACTCAATTAAAAACAAAGATCGGTAACTTGACATGACACAATTTAAACGTAAGATCAACATTGCTCTTTCATGATGCAAGCTAGTTGTTTGATAGTTCCCAATGTTATCTCTATATTTACAAGTGACACTTCGTATTTATTTTTGGTTGAAACAAAAGCATTTTATTGGTAAACGATGTGATTGAAGTTTGCTGTATACTTACCTCCATCTATATTCACCTCAATTACCCTTATTTAAATTTAAACTGTAATTAGTTTATTTAAATTATTTTCAATTGGAATGTTTCAAAATTTAAACATATGATTTATATTTGAAATGTTATTGTAATTGCTTCTGTCACTTTTTTGGTAATATTTTCATTTTGTTCTGTAAATATAATTAATCATTTTCCGCATTTTATTAGGGTAAAGTGTCATTTCCCTAATTATAAGATAAATAAATAAATAAATTGAAAAAGATTCCGTGCTATTTCAAAGTTCTACATAATCATTATATGTCTTTAATTCAAGACCAAAAACAAAATCATATAATGTTTTAAATAGTTTCTTAAAAATAAAATGTCGTAAATCATTTAAGAAAAAGAGGAAATTTATTGAATAACCCATTATTTGATCTAAATAAAGTGATTGTCAATCATTTGACATATTTATTATAAAAAAAAACTTGGTAGAGTTTGACATATCAATAGTTGTTTATATAAGAATTAATAACAAGTTAACAAAATGACAAGTATAAAATCGCTAAAGAGCCTAAAAGCCTCGATTTTAACTATGTTCGATAGATCTTCTTATGTCGTCCTCTTACTTTTTATACTCGAGGCACTTTAATGCTCCAAAATCCTTTTCCTTGATTCCTCTATGTGAATTTCGTCATATTTGACATAGGAATTGTAACTTGTCAAATTTCTGTTAAAAGAAAAAAATGTTATCATAAATTTAAAAAATAACAAGTTAACAATTATGTTTTCGAAAAATAACTCTTTTCTATTTTTCTCTGCAAATCATTCATCAAAATTGTATAATCAAGATTTTTAAGTATGTTTTTTTCTATCTATAGCATAGCAATCCATTTACTCGTTCTTGTGATATAGTCAATTGTATTTACGACTTTGTAAACTTCAACATAAAAACTTCTTTCAATTGAAACAACTGAAATCAGAATGGTGAACATTATCATATATGCAAATTATACATTAGGTTAACAATCCTTGAATCTCTTAAAAAATTAAATATTTTAAATGTTTTGGTATAATTTATCTGAAAATTTTGATTTCCAGAAATAAATCATTTCTATTAATATCTGAAATTTCTTTGTGCTTATAAAAATTTTCAAGCTTAGTACATAATATCCTCAAACTATCATCACTTGTCGAATTTAACTTCTCTAGACTGAACAAAAATCCAAAAATACCTTCATCCTCTTAAAATTGTTCCAAACTTGTATAGAAAGAAACCAAAGCTTGATCAACGATTTTGATGAAATAATTAATTCTGAAATCTTCTTCCAAGCTTAGAACGGAGTTATCATCACTTTTTTGTGGCTCTTCATCAAAATGTGTTCTTCTTTGTATAAGTCGATTACTCTTCTTATGAAATATAGATTCAAATTCATGGCAACAGAAACTTTCAAAACTTCACCTTTTTACTTCCTGAAAACTAGTTTCTCTAGTTTTGGAAAAATAAACTAATCATTTTAGTTAAAAAGTGACATCACTAATACCATGTTTTGTTTATATTTTTTTTTTATTTAAATTTTACAAGAACATAATTATATATATCTACTTGGAAAAAAAAATTTGGGAGCCACTAAAATTTCGAAGACCCCATTCAAATGTTTCATCTCTATGGGATTAGATCCAGCAATGACTATATATAGGTGAAAAAGCCGTTTCATGTTATTATATATTATTCACCTATAGAATCCAATAACTTTCTAAAAGATCCAAGATCTAAAATTATTGTAAATCAATAAGAATATATTATTATATATCTCGAACTTAAAATTCGAATATTTGATTCATGGTAAATAGCTTTATTTAGAAAAATTGGTATCACATGGTATCATCACTCATACACTATGGATGTTTGATGGTGGTGTATAAGAGAGGGTCTCACAAAAGTCAACTCCCACATGAAGCCCATAACTAAACTAACGAAAAATAGCATAAAAATGCAATGAACTAGATATCGTTCATGTGCTCTTGAGCTTTCAAGGGGTTCGAATGTTTTAAATTTCATACCCATCTTAAAAATGTCTTCGTTGCTCTACTCTATCGGTGCCATTAATGTCTATATATTCCTTATAATACATAGTAGACTTATATAAATAATACTTTATAGTCATCACAAAAGTGTGATTTCCGTGGCTTATATAACATGTTTATGTAAACTGTTAGTTCCAAAAAACTCAATCTATAACTTAGAACTTTAAATTCTATCGGGTAGGATTACACGATTATCTAGTGAAAAAAATATAAAAATACGTAATTAATTACCTTTTGACTAAACATATTTTTATTATATAAAAGATTGACTTCGGTTTGTGTTGGTGAAGAATAGTGGAAGTTTTTTCACTCTTAAAAAACTATATTTGGAAAACAGCTAATTTCCAATTGAACAATTTATGTCATCCTTTCTACATAAACTCAAAAAAAAAAATACTAGACATTAATTTTTTTTTATCCCTCTCTTTTCTCTTTCTTGCAATTGAAGACACTGCTGTAATCTTATTTTCCGATACCAGCGACACTTGTTTCATAGGATCTCGCCGACGCGGTACTCCATTTAAAGTTTGTTTATGCTCTTTGTCTTTGTTCTTGTTTTTTTAATTGTTCTCCTCCTCCACTGAAATCCATGGCCAAATCTGGTGAAGTTTGAAGCTCTTTCTTTAGAGGACAAATAAATCTTCAGAGCATCTTTACCATTGTGGGTCTTCGTCAGAGCGTTGGTCATGTTTTCCTCTCCTATTTTCTATGTCTCTCTTGTTTTCGTCGGAGCGTTGGTCATGTTTTCTTCCCCTATTTTCTATGTCTCTCTTATTTTCGTCGTTTGTTGTGTCTCTAAAGAACCAAAATTTTCCGGCATTTTTCAACTGCCGAGATCAACCTCACCTCCATCCCTTCTTCCTCCTCTATGTACAAAGATTCAAAATTGTTTCAGTGAGGAGATCACTCCCACTGCTCAATACATTGGAATCTTCTCCCCCCCCAGTTAATCGATCTGTAATGCGACGTTTTGGCTCTGCCTCTGCGTGCTGCCGGAACTTTGAATCAACCGGAGAGAGACTTTTGCGGACAGACGCTGTTGAGAATTTTCTTTCGAGGGCAAACTCTCCATCAGGCAAAGTAGGGCTCAACTGGATTAAATTGGTTAGTTGGCCTTTTTCGTGGGCCTTTCTTAATCTAGAATATTTTATATTTTCTTGTTTTTTTCTAATTAATTGGGCCTATCAGGACGGGATCAATTTTTTGGGGTTTTGACATAATTTATATTATTATTTTAGGTTTAAGTTTGGATCTTCTTTTAAAGAGAGAATTGAAACCCATTACTACTTTTATGGTAAGCGTTATCAAAGCTCGGATCTTCAACGAGCTCCCTTTTGCGTTCAACTGTTTTCATTGGCGACAGAATTATGAATAATTCAAGTGTTTCTCAAGATTCGTGAATAGATTTTCACCATCTATCCAAGTTCTCCATTGTGTTTTGAGTATCTCCGCATGGCTATTTTTGTTTTATATATATTTAAAGATGTATGATGCTCTTATATATTTTGAGCTGTTTAATTTGGTTGCTGCTGTAATTTCCAACGTTTAATTCTTTTTATTGTCAACACTTGGTCACAACTGACCGGTCCATTAGTCAAATTCCTACATATTGTAGGCAGTGGGACTCGATCCCTATATGTGTAAATGCATCTGTCTTTAGTGAATTTATCACCTACTACTAAATTAAAGGTCGCTTGCTTCTAATGTTTAATTCAATAGAAGCAGTTTATTTGGAAAAAAAAATGACATGAACTTGTTAAAGATCGGTGTAATTCTAATTTAAATGTTAAAGAATTTTAAATTATAGACATGAACTTTTTAAAACAAGCTAAAATCAATTTTCACTATCTACACTACAATCAACAGTTAAATATTGTGATTAATTTGGAAAATGTCTGATTTTGAACTGAACAATTTTTGTCATTCCTACATAAACTCAAAAAAATTAACTATTAGACATGAACTTTTTAAATTGAAATAAATTAAAATTAACCGTTTTAGTCTGTGTCTAATTTTTTTGACATTTGTAATGTGATGTGGTTTAATGAAAGTTGAAGTCATTAAGATTTACATCTAAGTCAAATATGTTTGTGCCCGATAGTTGTATATACATTCTTTTTCTGCTTTTAATTTCTTAATTTGGAACGCGGTAGTCTGTCTTCTTGGCTTATGGGAGTTTCGTCTGTAATTGCGGAATGTGATGTGGATTTACTCAATATTATTAATGCATGTTTGGTGTTACCATTGTCTTCACTCGGTTTGTTCATCGATTAGATCTTCTTAGCTGACAATGTGGACCTTCCTACCTGAAGACCACTAGAGAGAGGGACCACTCACATGTTGGCCTCTATTTAATGATGGCTTAAGCCCACACATTCTATACGATTTTCTAACGATACAATTGTTTGTAGTTTGAAATGATCGAATGCTGATGTCATAAGATTTGTAAAAAGAGTTACTACCATTTGTTCACATTTTCTCGGTTTCAAATTAATTATAATCTAAAACCATATTAATTCACTATTAAATCACAAAACCTTATATTATACATATTTTTTCCGTGACAATTTATTTTTCCTAGGTATTTTACATACCAAATCATAAATCTAATCTCATTTCTATGTATATATCAATGTTTATATCAATTAAAATGCATATTATTTTATATCATTACATTCTATTTGTATGTAAGGTCCGTTTCATAACAAAAACATAATAGATCTCACAATATATAGCCGTCAGTCATACGTTATAGACTAGTGGACCAAAATGGTCCAATGCCAACTCTATTACAGCTTATTAATAGGTTGTGTTGTCAAATGTAAGAAATATTCATGATCCATTTAGATAATATTTAATTGATAAGATTATAAATATGATGTTTACAGATATCATATATATGTTCATATTCTATCTTGTGATGTGCAACAAAAATGGCTCACAATTCAAAATGTCAGATTTTATCTAAGTCAAATGTCAAAGACACGTTTGTACGCAACTTGTTTATCTAACTCCCACCTGTTCTTAGAGCAACATGTAGTCTTAGATTGTTGGACATAACATCCAAATATCATGGGCATAAATTTCAATTCTATATAATTAAGTATTGCTCTAGATAAGTCCAAAAATAGAGAAAGCTACATAAAAACATACCGTTTTAGTCTCAACCAAACATTATTGACAAAATATATTATAACTAAAATTGGTAAGTGGTCACCCTAATAAATAAATGGACGGTGACTGAAGAGAGATAATCACGGCAACTTTTAGCTTCTAAATTCCAAACTGCATAGTACTATTTGTTAGGTAGTACAATATGAGAAGAATAATTATTAAACAAACTTAAACGAATATAACTATGGAAAATAGTTTCAACATTTACTTGAAAGTATTATTTAGCTTAATTATTCGGAGAGTTGCATAGAGTTTAAAGAATGTTTGAGTTATAAATCGGGTTTTTCTTTGTCAAGATAAATCATGTATTGTTAATTTTTTTTTGTCAATATTGGGCCACAATTGGCCGGTCCATTAGCCACATTCCTACATAATGTAGACGATGGGACTCGATTCCTGGTTGTGCAAGTATGCTGTCTTTAGTGGATTTACCGTCTGCCACTAAATTAAAGGCCACTTGTAAATAGGTATTGTTAATTCAACTGTTAAAATTTTTTTATTTTATTAATTAGACTAATCGTTATATCTCAACATGTTAGTTTCAAAATAATTTACTACCTATTAAAAGATTATTTAATAAACTTGTAAATAAGACAAAAAAAAACATAATCTTAAAAAGAAATTATGTTTAATGAAATATTTAGATTATAGGTCTAGCGTTGTACGAATGTATCTTCATGGGAGTGTCACGTGAATTGTTCAACAAAGTAATAAATGACTTTAACTGTAAATCTGAGATGATAGGGCCTACATGTAATTACGTTTCTTAAATGGTGAGAGTTGATATTTATTATTCCCAGCAACCACTATTTCTTATTAGGTTTTTATCAATTTTTATCTTCCTTAATCAATGTGGTAGATATGTAATTTAATTCCAACCATATGTGTAATGGATTTATAGGTTTGTCTGTCTATATATAATAACCTTGACTCCAAACTTAAATAAAAAAAGGAAAGAAACATAGACTACAAACACTTCACTTGACCCAATACAATCAAGTTTTTGTGTTTCTCTTAAGATTTTTGTGATAAAAATATCTTATTAATTTCAATAATGGATTTCAATTGTGTTCAATTTCTTGGGAACAAAACAATTCTCATCACTGGAGCTCCTGGTTTTCTTGCTAAGGGTATGTTCGTTGTTCATTCACTTTGACTTCTAATTTGATAATTTCTGTTCTCTGATCGAAAATCTCGACGGACATTACTTCAGAGATAGTTATCTGGTTTTTTCTTTTATATATATAAAAATGTATTTGGTCTTTTAACCAAAAGATACTCCCTATATAAACACTTTAATATGTTTAATAAACATTGTGTTTTTCTTTTTTTTCTTAGTTCTGGTAGAGAAAATTCTGAGGTTGCAACCAGATGTGAAGAAGATGTATCTTCTCTTGAGAGCTCAGGACAATAACTCAGCCATGCAACGCCTACGTAATGAGGTACAGATTTAGTTCCTCTAACCATACTTTTTACCAGAATTCAAAATCTCAAGCTAGGCGGCCAAACGGTTAGAATGGTGATTAAGCGGTTTAGGCGATTTGTACAGTCATATTTTTATATATATAAAAATTCAGAAAAATATAATAGCAAATTGCTTTAACATTTAACCTTAAAAAGTCACTAAAATACAGAAGATCTATTTTTTAATTATTAATTAAAAATAATATATAATTCTAAATCACATTATTCGTATAATGTGATAGATTTGTACCATATATAGTTAATATATCACATAAAAATATTATATATTTAAAAGCCGCCTAAACCACCTTAAGTTGCATAGGTCCTTGACTAATTTTTCTTGGCGCTAGGCGGATCGGAAGATTACCACCCGACTAGTGCCTAGCGTTTTTTTGAGCACTGCTTTTTACATAAAAGTCAATAAGCAATCGACCCATTAACTATTTAAATGATTTTCCTATTTACAATTATACAACAGGTTTTGGAGATAGAGCTCTTTAGAGTATTAAGGAAAGATTTAGGTGAAGAAAAACTTAATGCCTTGGTGAAAGAAAAAATCGTACCGGTTGCAGGTGATATATCGATCGATAATTTGGGTTTGAAAGACTCTGAGCTCATGCAACGTATGTCGAGTGAGATTGATATCGTTATCAACATCGCAGCAACTACAAATTTTGATGAAAGGTATAACAAAAACAGTAAATAATGTATTTTTTTTATATCTTTTTATAGTTAAATATTTGAATTTAACGTTATCTTATCTGTTAATCATATTAAAAGATATGATATTGGTCTTGGCATCAACACATTTGGAGCTCTTAATGTTCTCAACTTTGCAAAAAAGTGTGTTAAAAGCCAGTTGCTTCTCCATGTCTCCACCGGTGAGTTCTAATATTTCTCTTACAATATATATGTATGTATATGCACCGAGGGCTTACTACTAAATATATATTCTTTTAGCATATGTTTGCGGAGAAAAATCGGGATTATTGACAGAGAAACCATTCAAAATGGGAGAGACACTAAGCGGAGATAGGAAACTAGACATCAATCTGGAAGTCGAAATTATGAAACAGAAGTTAAAAGAGCTTCAAGGTTGTTCTAAAGAGGAGATCTCACAAACAATGAAAGATCTTGGAATGGCAAGGTTCGAGGCCTAGAAACACCGTTTAATTATGTTCTTAAATTTTTGTTTAATCATCTATTGAATTTTGAATCATTTTTTTTTAAATAGAGCAAAGCTTCATGGATGGCCAAATACATATGTATTCACGAAATCAATGGGAGAGATGCTAATAGGAAAACATAGAGAAAATTTGCCAATTGTTATAATACGTCCAACAATGATTACTAGTACCATTGCTGAACCATTTCCCGGTTGGATCGAAGGATTGAAGTGAGTATCGATTTATATCATCGTTTTGTCGAATTTTATCTCGTAGTCAATATCCATCTTTAATTTGTTTTTCTTCTTTGTATTTGCAGAACATTAGATAGTGTGATTGTTTCATATGGTAAAGGAAGGCTTCCATGTTTTCTTGCGGATAGAAACACAGTTTATGACCTTGTAAGTCTAATCCAACTCCCACAGAAGACAACACCAAAATCAATTTATAGCATATTAAATAACACCACATTACTTGTTTAAATCAATCACATACAAACGGACTTTTGATGGAATCCTATTTCCGACATTCTTGTCCACACGAAAGTCTGAAATCCATCGAAACAACTCTGTTCAGATGGTTTCCAGACGGTTTATTGTAATTGCGTATAGTGATACCGATGGTAACAAATTTTAACATCATTGGCAGATACCGGCAGATATGGTAGTTAACGCAATGATTGCAGCTGCGACAGCTCACTCGGGAGATATAGAGACTCAGGCTATATATCAAGTCGGTTCTTCTTATAAGAATCCGGTCACGTGGGGACAACTTCACGATACCGCAGCTCGTTACTTCACTAAAAGGCCTTTGGTTAGTCGCAATGGCTCACCAATCATTGTGGCCAAAGGAACAATTTTGCCAACTATGAGTCTATTCAGCCTTTACATGACCCTTCGTTACAAGCTTCCTCTACAGGTACCTTGTTTTACTAATTGGAGTTTTATAAAAAGGTCCTCAACATTTCTTCTACTTTCATTTCAATCCCTAACTGCTTAAAATTGCAAAAGAACCCTTAATCTTGGTCCAATTTTTCTCCCCATTGTTTCTCATTTCCTTTTTTCTTTACCATTTCAGATACTTCGATTGATTAGCATACTTTACCCATGGAGTCAACTGGGAGATAAATACATTGACCTCAGCCGTAAAATCAATCTTGCTATGCGACTAGTCGAGCTTTACCTACCTTATTTACTCTTTAAGGGCATGTAAGTATTACTCACAAACTTTCACCAAACAAAGATTAATTAAGATACTAACATCTTTAGGGTAGAAACCAAACAAATAAGTTTATCATATGTCGCCATCATAGCTTAATTACCTATAACATATTGTATTCTTGTTTGGTGCAGATTTGATGATTTAAATACGGAAAAACTGCGAATGAAAAGAAAGGAGAACATCAAAGAGTTAGATGGATCGTTCGAGTTCGATCCCAAGTCCATCGATTGGGACGCTTATATGACAAACGTACACATTCCAGGACTCATCACCTATGTGCTTAAGAAATAATTTATTGTAGTAATGTAGTATAAGGAGTGCTTCTTCCTTGGAGTTCGATTTCTTTCCTTATGAACTCAACTCTTTGAGAAGAAAAATTCTGTCAAAAGTGAAGTCAACTCTTTGAGAAGAAAAATTCTATCAAAAATACTGAGTAAACGAAAGAATAAATTATTGGATTATGGGGTTTGTTAGTGAGTGAAAAAAATGTCACATATGTTGATGTGAGTGATATTGGGTAGACTAGGTATTGTTCAAAAGCAAATCGCAGCGTGTTATGATGCGCTTCTCTGCATAACCAAGATTGTAAAATTGTGTATAAAAATTCATTACACTCAACTCGTTTCTTTGTTATACAAAATTTTGAACAAACTTACTATTAGAATATAATGGCATCCAACTCAAAATCAATTGACAATGAGTAGAGAAGGTCATACACTACAAGAAATATGCACATTCCTAGCTCATGATAAATGCTATTATACGTAATATTAGCGTATTAGTAAACACTATTACTGTCAGAGCTATAATAGGATCCGAATATATTACAGCTTTTTTTGTGGTGCTATTATATCGTGTTCTATGATAACGTTAAGACTTTGATATTAAATAATATTTTATGACACTTGTTAAATGTTGGTATATATTTTATTAACAAATTGGTATAATAGTTTATTGTAGCAATATTTATTTGCTATAAAATATGTCTTTTATAACAATAATTTATCGTTATAATTATTGGAACAATGACAATATTTACGAGCTATAATTGAGTGCATTTTCTTTTAGCACCCATTCACTAGATACACTATTTACAATTATATTTGCTATTTTTTTTGCTCAAAAATAAATCTGATATACACTAACAACACATCAATCTCAATATGTTGAACATCCAAAAACACTAATCCATACATTTTTCACATCAACTACTATAAGTACTACCTTCTTAACGTCATACAACAAAGATACTACAACATTACACAAAATCTAAAGAATACCTCCTAACTACATCTCTAATCATCACATGTTCGTTGTACTTGCTCGATGCAAGGTGAGAAATAGCAAAGAACTCCATCCTGCTTTAACATGGTGTTGAAGATCTAGAAACACTGAATCAGTCAAACCTGTCAGTTTCTCATGATTTGATGAAATTGAGAAGAAATGAGAAACATTTTTTAGGACAAGTACATTAACAACAAAGAGCTACATTAAACCAAACCTGTCAATTTTAGTGTTTCCCATCAAAGAGCTACATTAACAACAATAGTATATAGTTAGGACAAGTACTTCAAATTAAAAATTAATGTAGAGCAACATAGGGAATGCATAAAACCAGTATTATGTCATGATATCTTAGACTAAACTATATAACTCAAGTATCTAAGATCAAGAAATCCATGAAATACACCTCTAAAGTATAATACTTTGTTAGCAAATAGATAACACAGCGTAGGAAGTTGACCTTTAGCCTTTAGGCTCTGATATAAAGATGGGAATGGTAAAAAGGAATGATAAGTTGCAAGACGCAAAACTTTTTACCTCAAATAACAAAGAAGAGGTAATAATTCCAACATACCTTGGGAGACAAAATTACATGAAAGAGCAATCCGTATAGCTGTATTCTGTCTCTGGTCAGCATCCAAAAGTTTACCCCTACCTTTGTAAGTGTCTCCATTGTCACTGGTACAACATCCTAAGTAAAATAAATATGGTAAAAATATATAAGACAGTTGTCTCCTATTTATATTAATGCTACATCATATTACATTGTGAAGCTACATTTGTCTAGGCCTTTTCAAATTTTACCTACAAGCGGTCTTCTATTGCAGTGACCCTAGAATATAAAGATCATGTTCTAACCTTTGACAGACCTCAACAATTCTCCATTGTCACATGAGAAAAAACACCATTTTAGAACATCAACAATAATCTGGGTTTGCTGACCTAAAAGCATAGTGTGAAATAATTACCTTATGGTGCTTATAATTCTCTTTCAGCAAAAACGTCAGTCTTGTAATCCAATATGCTCAATTCTGATAAATAGCAACAGAGAGGCTCTAGAGCCATGGAGCTTTGTAATCTGCTTGTGTAACCCTTGTGAACCTTCTAAACAACGCCAACAACAAATACACATAATAAGAACAATAAACCATGTAAACCAAATCATTATAATTATAATGGTGTTCCACTTCCCGTAAAACACCTCCACCTCCTCCAATAACCAAGACTTAAGAAAGAAAAACAAAAACAAAATCACCAATTTTAGTTGTTCAACTTTACCACAGCCCAGTATAGTTAGACTACCCTAATTCTGATATTTGGGTGCAAATCTAATATAAATGTACTATGCTTTGAGTTTCTACCCTTTCTCAAACAAGTATCAGTTACCAAGCTTGTGATTAGAATGATCTAGCTAATATGGCGCCGAGTTATTTCTAATCTTGTGATTAGAATGATTTAGCTAATAATTCTGGTATCGGATGCATGGTCGATCCCTTCCTAATACATATAGTAGATTAAAAAGTAATTTAAAGTGTTTTATGTGCGTTTTACACTATGGGTCGGATCTTATTTATCCTATTGTTGACAAGAAATAAAAATTATTAAAAATGTGACAAATCAACTAATAATCAGTCTTAACAATTTCAATTCATATAAATCAGCCGTGATTCAAGTTGCCTAGATTCAACGTCATTCTTGTAAGAAACTATAAGTGCTATTAACTAAATATAGGTGAAAAGGCCTTTTCATGTATTATATATATTCATCTGTAAAACCCAATAACTTTTCAGATCAAGATTTAAAGTTACTGTAAATGGAAACTTTAGCAAAAAGAAAAAAAAGTTACTGTAAATGAATATGAATACATTTCATAACTCGAACTTATAAAATTCAAAAGATTTGATTCATGGTAAATAGCATTACTTAGAAAATGGTGTCACATGGTATCATCACTCATTCAATATGGCTGTTTGACGGTATGGATTCAGAAGTATAAAGAGAGGGTCTCACAAAGTCAAATGCCACATGATGCCCATAACTAAACTAACGAAAATAACATAAAAATGCAATGAACTAGATATGGATCATGTGCTCTTGAGCTTTCAAGGGGTTCGAATGTTTTAATTTCAGTACACTTCATCCATATCGGTGCCAATAATAAAAGCGTGTTGTTTTAGCCCACTATAGTTATCACAAAAGCGTGTGATTTTCGCGGTTACCACTGTAGCTATAAAAATGATGGTTACTTGTGATCTTTTTATGAACTTGATGTCTATTTGATGAATTTTTGTTGTTGTTTTTCTAGCTGCTACTTTTCGTAGAGGGTAGTTGTTTTTTTATAAATTTTTGTGGTTGTTTTTGTAATTCCTACTTAGCCACGTTCTATAATTTTAAACTCTATCATATCACATAGAATTAAAAAATTATCTGGAATCGAGTTTTTGATGGGAAAGATTATAAGAATAGATAGTTAACAACTTAACCTTTTTTTTTTGGTCAGGAAAATAAGAGTTAACAATTTAACTAAATACACATTTCCAATATAGTATTATATATATATATATATAATTTCTTTACATGTTGTATGAAAAATTGTAAACAAAATAACTTCTGTTTGTGTTGGTGAAGAATAGTGGAAGTTTTTGTCACGGTTCTAAAAAACTGTACTTGTAAGAAAATAATATAATTTATAGACATTTATGAAAACAAGTCATTCAGTTTTACTTCTAAGTCAAATATGTTTGTGTCCGATAGTTTTTTTTTTCTTTTTTTTGTGTCCGATAGTTGTATATATATTTATTATTTATGCTTTTAATTTTTTAATTTGAAACGCAGTAGTCTCTTTCTTCTTTGGCTTATGGGAGTTTCGTCTGTAATTGCGGATTGTGATGTGCATTTGATCCCATTGTTAATGCGTGTTTGATGTTATCATTGTGTTTATTCGGTTTGTTCATCGACCAGCTCTTCTCAGCTGACAACTCGGAACTTCGTACTTGGAGACCACTAAGAGAGGGACCACTTTACATGTTGGGCTGTACTTAACTTTATGATGGCCTAATTAAGCCGAAACCGTTATATTTTAGAGGAATATAAACAAACACATGAGCCTACGAAAAACATAAATATTTTCAGAATGATAGCCTAAATAAAGAAAGCATTTTATAACAAGTCATGAAAGAGAGTTTACTAGAACCCATAAGACAGAAACTCAAAAAAACTGCTACCATAAAAACCGAAGACACCGATAAACATCACGAAGTCTGAAATGATGGCAAAACTTCCTATAACAATTGAGTATACTTCAATAATGAAGAACAAGGACATACACCGGTGAGAGTGAATACCACATATCTCCTGATATGGCGAAGTCGAAAACGATAACAGAGCCGACTATTTGACACCTTGATAAACCCGTATGAAAAGATAAGACACAACCTACACGTTATACGATTTATGCAATACAGTTTTATTACATCAAATTATGGTATAAATCTAAAACCAAAGTCATTCACTATCCAATCATAAAACCTTATATTATACATATGTTTCCCCCTGAGAATTTTATTTTTTCCTAGGCATTTTACATACCAAATTATAAACTTAATCTCATTTCTAAGTTTCAATGTTTTATATCACTTAAAATGTATATTGTTATTTAACGATTGCATATGAGAAATATATTTGATTAAATAGTTAAATGTTCATTTTTGCAATATTTTCACCAAAATTTGTTTTCAGATAATGTGTAATCTCATATAGATGAAAGTTTTGTCAAATCTATTTGTTGATAAGATACGTTTGGAACGCGCAATATATATCGCCGCCGTCATCAAACGTTATAAGACTAGTGGACGAAAATGGTCCGATCCCAACTCTATTGTAACTTAGTATAGGTCGTGTTATCAAATGGAAAGATATCATTTGAATGATAAGATTTATAAATAATTCACATAAATAAAAGGATGTACAAATATGATGTTTACAGATTATATATATGTTCATACTCTACCTTGTAGTGTGCAACAAAATTGGCTCACAATTCAAAAATGTCAAGATCACTTTATCTACCGTCCATTTATCTATGCAACTTGTTTACATAATATTCACATTGACACAAATATCGCTTTTAAGTATTATATATAAGAAGCCAAATCCCAACTGTTTTAGAGCAACTGGTATAGTCTTAGATTGGTGAAACATAACATCCAATGATCATGGCATTAAAATTTCAATTATATATATTATTAGACCTCTAGATAAGCCCAAAAATAGAGAAAGCTACTTAAAAAACATACCGTTTTAGTATTTACCAAACATTATTGACAAAGTATATTGTAACTAAAATTAGAAAGTGTGCACCGAAAATTGCAAACCCTAATAAATAAATGGACGGTGAACCGAAGAGAGCTAATCACGGCAACTTCTAGCTTCTGAATTCCTAATTGCATAGTATAATTTGTTAGGTATTAGACCCCACAAATTTGAGAAGACTACTCATAAAAAAAACATATCAAACGAATTTAACTATGGAAAATAATTCCAACATTTACTTGAAAATATTATTTGAATTAATTAATCAGGAAATCGTCCGCATGATTTTTTTTAGTTTACGGAGAATTTGAATTATGGATCGACGTTTTTGTCAATCCAATTGTTAACAAAATAAAATATTGTATCAATTAGTCTAATCACTATAAAAAAAATTGAGTTATTGTAACAATTGTATTGTGACTATGAATACTAGTAATAATTTGTGACATTTTATATATAATTTTGTTACAAATTATATTTGTTACGAATCATTGTGACTTTATTCCGTAACAATTTGTGACAAAATTGTTACTAAATTTATTTGTCACAAATATATTATGATGTTTTTGTTACCAATATGCGTTTGTGACACTTGTATTGTAACTATTTTCAAATTGTCACAACTTCGTAAGTTGTAACAATGTCTTTATATTGTGACGAAATATGGGTTATTGTGACGAAATATGAGTTATTGTGACGAAATATTGCGTATCAATACAAAATTTTTCTTGTAGTGAATTAATATCTAACATGTTAGTTTCAAGATAATTTACTACCTAACAAAAGGTTAATTATTATTTTTTAAATATAGTTGAGTTAAAAAAAAAAGTATTAAAATAGTGGTTAAATGTTTGATAAACTCGTAAATGATAACAAGCATAATCTTATAGAAAAGGTGTGTTTAATGAAATACATAGATTATAAGTCTAACGTTGTACGAATATATCTTCATGGGAGTGTCACGTGAATTCTTCAACAAGAATAGTTATTATATGGCGTAACGTAAGATATTAACACACTCATTTGATAACTTGTAACAAGAAAAAAAATCAAATTTATTGTTTAATCAAATCTATTACATGTAGTTCCTATGTGATAGTATCATCACTTAAAGTAATCAATGACTTTTAACAGTAAATCTGAGATGATAGGGCCGACATGTAGTTACGTTTCTTAAATGTTGAGCGAGTTGATATTTATTATTCCGAGTAAACATTATTTCTTATTAGGTTTTTTTCCAATTTATATCTTCTATATTCAATGTGGTAGATGAAGAAATTGTAGATATAATTTCCAACCATATTTGTAATGGATCTATAGGTTTTGTCTGTCTATATATATATAGAGTAACCTCGACTTCAAACCTAAACCAAAAGAAGAAAGAAACATAGACTACAAACATTATATACAATCATTTTTTGTGTTTCTCTTAAGATTTAATATCTTATTTCAATGGACTTCAATTGTGTTCAATTTCTTGGGAACAAGACCATTCTCATCACTGGAGCTCCTGGTTTCCTTGCCAAGGGTTTGTTCTTTGTTCATTCACTTTGATTTTTGAGTTGATAATATTTCTTCATCCGTCTGTTTTCCGGTCAAAAAATTTCAAGAGACGCCATTTTTGTCCAGATCGTTGTTTACTTTTTCTGTTTCTTGTATGTATATAAACATATTTTCATCTTTTAACCTAATGATATTTTATATGTACAGTGTACAAGATTTATTTAATAAACATTGTGTTTTTATTTTATTTTCTTAGTTTTGGTAGAGAAAATTCTGAGGTTGCAACCAGATGTGAAGAAGATGTACCTTCTGATGAGAGCTCAGGACAATAACTCAGCCATGCAACGCCTACGTAATGAGGTTGAGATTTAATTCCTCTAACCAAATTACTTTTTACATTAAACCTATAAGCAATCGACCCATTATAAATAACTATATATATAATTTATTTCCCTAATTACAATGATACAACAGGTTTTGGAGATAGATCTCTTTAGGGTATTGAGGAACGATCTAGGTGAAGATAAATTGAATGCCTTGGTGAAAGAGAAAATTGTGCCGGTTGCAGGTGATATATCGATCGATAATTTGGGTTTGAAAGACTCTGAGCTCATGCAACGTATGTGGAGTGAGATTGATATCGTTATCAACATCGCAGCAACTACAAATTTCGATGAAAGGTATAACAAAAACAGTAAATAATGTATTTTTTATATCTTTTTATAGTTAAATATTGGAATTTAACGTTATCTTATCTGTTAATCATATTAAAAGATATGATATTGGTCTTGGCATCAACACATTTGGAGCTCTTAATGTTCTCAACTTCGCAAAAAAGTGTGTTAAACTACAGTTGCTTCTCCATGTCTCGACCGGTGAGTTCTAACGTTTCTCTTACAAAAGCGACGATACATATGTATGTATGTATATGCACCGAGGCTTACGAATAAATATATGTATTTTTAGCATATGTTTGCGGAGAAAATTCGGGATTATTGACAGAGAAACCATTCAAGATTGGGGAGACACTAAGTGGAGATAGGAAACTAGACATCAATCTAGAACTCGAAATTATGAAACAGAAGTTAAAAGAGCTTCAAGATTGTCCTAAAGAAGAGATCTCACAAACAATGAAAGATCTTGGAATGTCAAGGTTTGAGGCCTAGACACACCGTTTATGTTATTAGCTTTTTGTTTGATCATTTGTCAAATATTGAATCAAAAATGGTCTTAATTAATATAGGGCAAAGCTTCATGGATGGCCAAATACATATGTATTCACAAAAGCAATGGGAGAGATGCTAATTGGAAACCATAGAGAAAACTTGCCAATTGTTATAGTCCGTCCAACGATGATTACTAGTACTATTTCCGAACCATTTCCTGGTTGGATCGAAGGAGTCAAGTGAGTGTAAATTTATATCGTCCTTATGTCAAATTTTCTCTTGTACTCAATATTCATCTTTAATTTGTTTTTCTTATTTGTATATGCAGAACATTAGATAGTGTGATTGTTGCATATGGTAAAGGAAGGCTTCAATGTTTTCTTGCGGATAGAAACACAGTCTATGACCTTGTAAGTCTAATCCCACTCTCACAAAAGTCAACACCTAAATGAATTTATAGCATATTAAATAACACCACATTACTTGTTTAAATCAATCACATACAAAACGGATTTTCCAAGGAATACTAGCTATTTCCGACATTCTTGTTAGCACAAAAGTTTGGATGGCTTCCAGACGATTTATTGTGATTTCATGTTATTGATGGGAACAAATTTTATAATATCATTGACAGATACCGGCAGATATGGTAGTTAACGCAATGATTGTAGCTGCGACAACTCACTCGGGAGATACAGGGACTCAGACTATATATCAAGTCGGTTCTTCTTGTAAGAATCCGGTCACGTGGGGACAACTTCACGAATCTGCAGCTCGTTACTTCACTAAAAGTCCTTTGGTTGGTCGCAATGGCTCACCAATCATTGTGACCAAAGGAACAATTTTGCCAACTATGAGTCTATTCAGCCTTTACATGACCCTTCGTTACAAGCTTCCTCTACAGGTACCTCAATAACAATTCTATGATTTATTTATTAATATTTTACAAAAAGGTCCTCAACGTTTCGTTTAATTTCATTTCAGTCCCCAATTTCTTAAATGTGAAAATGACCCTAATCTTGGTTCAATTTTTCTCTCCATTTTTTCTCATCTGTCTTCTTTCTTTACCATTTCAGATACTTCGATTGATTAGCATACTTTATCCATGGAGTCAGTTGGGAGATAAATACATTGATCTTAGCCGTAAAGTCAATCTTGCTATGCGACTAGTTGAGCTTTACCTGCCTTATTTACTCTTTAAGGGCGTGTAAGTGTCACTCACAAACTCTCACAAACTTAAGATCCACTAACATCTTTAAGATAGAAATCAAACACATGAGTTTATCATATATATTTATACTCTTTGTTTGGTGCAGATTTGATGATTTAAATACGGAAAAACTGCGAATGAAAAGAAAAGAGAACATCAAGGAGTTAGATGGATCGTTGGATTTTGATCCCAAGTCCATCGATTGGGACGATTATATCGGAAACACACACATTCCTGGACTCGTCACCTATGTGCTTAAGCAATAATTTATTAGTAGTGATATGATTGAAAACTAGTAAAATCGTGTTGGAACTATTGTAATGGGTGTGAATCTATTGTGTGATATATCATCATTATATGTGTAATCAAATTCTATTTTCTGGTTTCATGCAAATGTTAATTACATCCAAAAATGTACAATATTTGATGGCTTGTAAGGAGATAATTAACTATTATGTGGTATTAGGAATCATGAGTTTTCAACTCATAATAAATTGGTAATAAGTGAAGTGATCTGCAAATTTTATATATTAAAACAGAATGATTCCAATTTCTGATGTAAGATATCTATCGCATGCTTCCTCGATATATGTAGATGAAAAACCATTCAAATTCATCATATGTGAAATACTATAACAAGACAGATCACATGTCAGTTGGACTAACCTTAAGATCTGATATATATATCAGGAATCATAAACTTTCAACGATCGAAACCAATTGGTAATGCTTTGACATTTTTTTTTATATGAATGTTAAATTTATTCAACAAAAAAACCAAGACGTTTGTCATACAATCAAGATCTAAGGTATAAAGCTAAGCAGAAGAAAACATAGAAATAATGATTCGCTGTCGCCTATAGAGAGGATTCATGTCAAAGACCAATCCACCCGTACGCCCAGAACAAATCACTATTTCTAAGAAAGGAGGGAGAAAGATCAGACTAATACCAGAATACAATGTTTACATCAACGGCAATCTAGTTTCTAGCCAATGAATCATTGCTAATGAGTACTTTGAGTCTCCTAGTCTTTGCACTGCACTGATGTTGTTTCGAATTGCTTTATCAATGATTTTTGTCATGAGTCTTGAGTTGATAGGACGCTGGCCATGTTTCCTATTATTTCGCTCTCTCCAAATGTGATAGATCGTTGTTTGTAGCGCATAACAAACAAGGAAAAATCTTAGTTTTGAGCTTTGATGACTGAGTAATACCGAAATTATGTCTAACCACGTTGAAGAGTGAGCTGGACCGAGGAGTGTGCCCATAGTGATGCGCCAGATCCTCCGTGAGTAGCTACAATCGAAAAACAGGTGGTTCCGAGATTCCTCTTCGTTACCGCATAAAACACATGACGAACTGTGTGCATTATTCCATCTACACATCCTATCCGCAGTTGATAATTTATCCTGAAAAGCAAGCCAAGAACAAAAAGCATATTTTAGTGTGCCATGATTAAACCAAATGAGTTTATGCCACACAACAGTCACTCTTTGCTCCCTTGTATTCAAGCAAGTATATTTAGAAGAGAAGAGGTTTAGATACTTTGTACCTAAGTGAAGCCAAAGTACTACATCTGTTTGTTCATGATCCATTTGTTGCCTACTTAAAAGGCTAAGCTTCTCTTCAATTTGATTCATGAGTTCGTTTCTATGTCTTCTAGGTCGACGATTGTGAATAGCATAATATAATGTTGATGTCTTAGGAATTCCAAAATCAATCACACCATTGCTGCCACATAAATCATAAAGAGCACCCATATCACACCAATTATCATGCCAAAATGAAACGAGCTTACTATTTCCAATCTGCAGCCGGTATAGACGTTGTGCTTCGTCTTGATGCTTAAGTATTTTCCTCCAGACCCAAGATCCCATTGAAGTTGTTGCTTGAATTGACCATAGCGTGCCCTCTCGGATAAGAGAATCCCAAACCCAATTCACCCACAAAGACGGCTGCCTCGATATAATTCTCCAAATTAGCTTCAAATAACTAACCTTCATTGTTTCGAGTAAATTCCTTAGACCCAAACCTCCTTCCCATTTTGGAGTACACACATCCGACCAAGCCACTTGTAGTTGCAGAACATTTTAATCGTAGACATATATATACTTTTGCAGCAATGGTAAATGTGTAGTTCTATTTTATATATTATTTCTGGTAAAAAGTAAATGAATAGACTATGGTGTTAAGATGGTGAGATAGAAAGATGATTGTAGGAAGACTGAATATAATATCTTGATCAACGTCTTTGTAAGAATATGAAAATATCTTACAACGGAAGTTAAAACAATAGTTGTCAGTTTGAATTTAGTTTGATGGGACAAAACAAATAGAGACTATACAGCAATTTAGAATGTTTCTAGGTATTTATTTATTCCGGTGGTCAAATTCAAGTGTTGGACCACTGCAACAAAATCAAAGTACTTAGATTTGTTATAGAATATAATGTAATACATTTATTGTTATGTAAGTATATAAAAGAAGACTATTTACACTCAAAAGAATTCAGTTTTGTATCATTCAGTCCATGGCTCACTTTGGAAAACAAAAGAGTTATCATATGATAAATGGTTGTTGAGCCTTTTTGGGTCCTCGTGTCCTTCTAGGACTAGCACTGATGATGCATGAGAATGCGTTTCTCAAATCCGAATCTTCTTCAGTAATGAGAAACTTAGCTGCAGCTGGATTTGCCAAGAGGAGCTTAGCTACAAGATAACCTGCAATAGACCAAGTCTGGTAAAGCCGTGCCTGTTTACCAATGAATCTTGCTCTTTTGGTATCATAGTATTCAGGCCATTTGTCTAATGAAATACGTCTCTCGGCTAACTCAACCGCCTTTTCTGCAATCTCTGGTCTACCCATTTTGATGCTTGCTACTGTCAGCTGCAAAGAATCAAGATTTATAACCCCGAATTCAAGTTAGCACAAATGTGGTTTTGGAATTGGTAGTGATGATCAAGACGATTATACAGCTCATGAGATTTGAGAAAATGGAAAGAAAAACTAACCTGCCATAACAAAGTTGGCCAGGCACCTCCATTGTGATAAGACCAAGGACTGCAACAGAATCAAGATTAAAAAGATCATAATGTGGATAATGGAAAAACTATGGTTAAAGTATAAAACATTGAATTGAGAGATTATATGAGAGAGATAAATTACGTGTTCTTTGGATCGCTACCGGTTATAATTCGCCATTCTTCACCTTCCAGGGCAGGGTAACAGATCTTGAATGGCATGTCTGCTACAAGTTCTGCCCATTTGGCTTCAATGAAATCAAGAATCGAATGTGACTGCTCATTTGTAGCCAAATTGCTCACTATAGACCAAAGATTTCCCAGAGAAAAAAATCTGAAATCCATGTGAGCTGGTTGAAGGTTTCCAATCAAATATCCTCCTCTGTTGGGCATAAACTCAACTAACCATGATGGAATTTGATCTGGATATATGTTGAATTTATTAACCGCATCGTAAGAGTATTCCTCCGTCTGGTAACGGTATATTTCGTTTATTTTCTTCAGGTCCAACCAGTAGTATTCCCTAATGTGGAAATTTAATGCTACAAGACGATTGTTGAGAGCTCGAATTAGATCAGCTGATCCATCCTCTGGCGTAAGCATCTCACGTGCACAGACCAAAGCCGAATAAAAGAGTGCCTGAGAAAGCAAAGATATATACAAAGCGGCTTTAGAACTGTACATACATCTTCTGGTGCAGCTTCTAATTGAAAGAACTGCTCACCTGAATCTCCAGGGGATGACCATGGATTCCCATTCGACGGTCTATCATGCAGGACCCATCAGTGACTAATAGAGTAGGGAACATATCGAAACCATCAGCAAGACAAAGCTTTAAGATCATCTTGATTCCGGTCTGCACATCAACTCTCTCCTGCACGGAAAGATCACCCGTGCATTTTCCATATGCTCTCAACAATATGATCCACCACAAGCCTGGGATTCCGAAACAAATGAAAAAGTGAGTCAAGTTATCTTCAAGAGAACGATACCAAAAGTCCTATTCACACAGAGAACAGAAGCTTCTCTTACCGGAATCAACAGGGGCAACACGTCCAATTGCTGCTTCCCCAAAATCAGGATCTAACACTTCCTCAGTCATTGAATCATCGCCATCAAGTGGAACAGTTTTCACCTTGAAACTAGCAGGCATCAAACCTTGACCGGGGCTATGGCAATCCATTGTTTTCTCCCAACTCTGGTCAGGAACAAGCATCATCTCAGCTCATAACATAACCAGTTAACTTCAAGATAACAATCCATGCTGAACTAGGTTTGCTACAACTGCAGATATAATCAATTCTCCTT
Organism: Lepidium didymum; assembly: GCA_963920545.1. NCBI lineage: Eukaryota > Viridiplantae > Streptophyta > Magnoliopsida > Brassicales > Brassicaceae > Lepidium > Lepidium didymum. Next base: position 14,488,797 of record OY986986.1, on the reverse strand, counting down.
AACTACAGAAACATTTGACAGCATAATGCTTCCATATGCATTAATCATAAGGAGTATATGTTGCTTTTTTAAAAAGCATTATACTAAGTAGCATTTCATTTGGTCTGAGAAGTAAATTAAGAAATACAAAGAGAGATTCTGTCACCTGTAGTTGGAGGGTGTAAAGGATGAAATTGCGAACTATGTCATACTCTCCTTTTAGAAGAAAGGCAATCCCCGAGGGTATGAAATCACGAATGAAGACCTGATCATAATTCAGAACACTAGTAGAGTTAGGGTCATTAGCAGCAATAGTTCCAATTGGACTGCCACAATAGTGAACAACGGACTGCCTCAATAGATCCCATGCTTCATCTTCAATAGAATTTGATCCAACTGATTGTACACTACGATTAGATGAAAGACTTCCATTTACAGGTAGAGGATTTTCGTCCAAGTCACTTTTAAAATCACTGCCCAAACTGTCCGAAGAAAGTAGGGTAGATCTAATATTCTCCTCATCATGTTTTTGGCATTTACATCTTGTGGAAACAAGTTTTTGACCCTTCAAAACAGAGTTTGGACTATGAAATGAATTTCCTCTTGACACGGAGTTTGTACACCTTAAGCCCCTTTTTGTTCTACTAACGGGTTTAAACGAGAAGATAGAAGTAGACTTAACAAAGGAAGAAGCAAGATTACAAGATGGAGACAATGATCCCAGTAGAACCCCAAAAGCTATTTCTGAAGCCGCCATTTTGATTACCCTGTCAAACACCCTACAATGGCTAGAAGAACTGACAAAACTTCAAGATGGTACCTGCAAAAATTGGATAAAAAGACATGGGATTCCAGCAGAAAAGTACAAACTTTACAGAAGATATTTGAATTGAAAATCTACAAAAGTGCAAATTCTTAATGCGCAAATTGCAAATATAACTTTCCCGAGATCCTGCAATAAATTATTCTAGGACCCCGAAATGAGCTAATTAGACCTAGAATACGCATTCTCAAAGCATTATCTATACTTCAACAGAGATATGTACACTAGTGCAAACAATTTGACCTAATAAAGCTTGAATCGAACTTAATTATGAAATCATCAAACCTAAACATGCGGGAAATGAATGAAACAGACACAAAAAACAAAGAAAATCTCCAACTTTATTCCAAATTTAGCCCAAAATCATATACAGAAACACTATCGAGCAAGTCCAATACCAGTGCTCCCTCATGAAACCCGACCCATTTGTGTTTTCTTCATCAATCACAGGGTTTCTCAAAGATTGCAAAAAGGAAGTAACAAAAGCATCCGCATCCAAAACAAAATTAATCAAAATGGAACCAAACAACCCCAACGAAGAGATAACGAAAGAGACTTACTTTGATAATCGAAGATTCAGCTTCAAAGAGATAGAAAGATTTGCAATCAATGGAAAAAATTCCGGGAAAGAAATGAAAGAGAGGAAAAAAAAACAGCTTAGGTAATTGGTCCACCTCTGTTTCGTAAATTTTCCCATCACCCACTAATTAACGCGTGTGAAACGACGACGTGTCATAACTCTATTCACTTTTTTGGGAAAGAATTGATCTATATTGACCTGTTTGACGATTAGATTTTGTATGCCAATTTTGTCAATGAGTTACACTTTTAGTAACACCTTAACATGTAAAACCAATAAATTAATAGTTGTTGATACAAAGAATGGTAATCTCGTGGTAAGATCAATTCGAGTCAAGCTGTAAATTCGTCGGTTGAGTAAGAAATTAAGTTGTTGTTTGGTCAAACGAATATAAGATTAGGTTTTAAGTTTTATAAAAGTTTTGAAATTGTGAAACTAATCGTTGGTATTGTTTTTCTTAAAGATTTGTAGCTAGAATTTTAGTTCAGATATCTCCGGTTAAAAAATACACAAAGTAACTTGATATCTAAAAATGTTATTCATTGATAAAACTTGGTAGATATTACATATTTTCTAATAATTCCCATTTCACATCTAGTTCTGCTTGACATGAGACCATATATTCAATAACACAAATGGACACATTTCTCATAATATAGACACTCAAAAAGAAGAAAGCCTGATATTTAAATAAATCTTAGCTAGCTGAAAAATCTACCAAGCCAAAATCAAACTGATCATAACGAGCCCATAAATCTATGTTATCGAATAATAAATCTGAATCAAACTCGAAACTTTCACATCCAGATGAACCTGATGGTGATGATTGATTTTCTTCCTTCAAATGTTGAAAATTATCTCGATCATCACCGGTTAACTCACGAGACTCATCAATGGTTTCCTCTTTGATCATATTAATATCTTCTTCATCCTTAACTGATAAAGAAACACCACTTGAGTAGCTTTCTTTATGATTCTGATCCAGATCATTTCCGAATCGAATCATTCTAACACTTTTCAAATCATCTATTGGATCATGAAGAGCTGTATGAATTGCAGCTTGATTTTGATTGGTATTGCAAGTGTGTTGGCCAAAGTAAGTGGTTCGATAAACCGGAGGATTTTCTTTGATCTTTTGTTCATGCTTTCTTGCTTGACAGTTATGATCTTTGTTGTAAGAACATCTATAGTAACTCCTGTAACATCATTCAACATTTAATATTAGTGATTGAACCAGATTTGAACAAAAAATAATAAGTAATTGGACATTAATAATAATTATACCTTTGGTGCTCAGATTTATTTATACACTTTTGTCCGTATTTCCTCCAAAGAAACCCGTCGTAATAATTCGGATTCGGTGAATCATCCCTCCAATTCTCACTTGAATCTATGTTATCAATCTTTCTGCAAACATATAAGAATCAAAGTATTAGAATACTAGATCCCATTTTCTAATTGCCTAATCACAGACGATTTATGTATGTGATTTGTATACATATTATTGAATCCAAGATATTAGGAAATGGAAGGTATACACGCCAAATGTAACCGTTTTCAACAATTAAATCAACAAAATCCGATTTATAACCTAAAATTCTTCAAACCTCGCACAATATTACACAAGGATACGCCAAATGTAATTTTTATTTTCATTTGCAATAATGAGAAAAAAAAATCTAATTATAAGATCCAACCAAAACAAAATATTTAAAATTAGGGGTTCATTTGAAAAAATATATATATTCACTAAAAAAACAAAAAGAAAGAGGGCTAAATGCATACCTTTTTTTGGAATGGCTCTTCTGTGGAGGAGGAAGAGGAGAAGAATCTCTTGAAGATAGATCAGAGATTTGATCATTTTCAGATTTAGGTTTACTGGTTAAAATCGATATGGCATTCGAAAAACAATCAACGATCGAACAAGCAAGATCATAACTTGAAACCGGTCCAGAATCAGCCATTGGATCATCGAGCCGTAGCTTCAACCTCATGGCAAAGCTATGACCATAAAGAATAGCTTGCACAGCTTTTTCATTACGAGAGTTCATTGTTATAGAGTAGTGTGAGCTTATGTGTGAATTTCTTTGGCTGTTTTGGATTTTCTCAAGCTTTTTTCTCCATACTATAAAATTTTGAGCCGATCGAGAATTGAAGAATTTATAGGTGCCAAGTTATAAACACACACATGACCTAATGATATGTTTATACACACTTGGTTATATTTTATTATGAAAATTGGAAAGAAGAATTTCTGATTTAGAACATGTGCTCGATTGGCTTCATCTTTGGGTAAGGGAAACAAAGTGGAATAGAAGAAAGATAGATTAGGTGTTAACCTTACCATATGATCTGTCATATAATGACAAATAGAGATTATTTAATTTAATTTTCCAAAGTTTGATTACACTAACTAATTAACGCGTTGTGCTTAAGAAATTGTTATTATTAAAGTTTTATTTTGATTAAATTACGAATTTAATGGATTCAGGTATAGTATAGTAACAGACAAGAGGAATCTAAGACAGAAAAATATATGTGTTTCTACACAAAGTCATAAATTCAAAGAAGCGTTAGGGTTAATGTGATGACAGTGAAGTAGAATTTACGTACGAAGTAAATAGTGATAATTAGTTTTTTTTCAATATTATACCACAACTAGTCGGTTCATTAACTAAATTCCTTCGTAATATAAAGAATATGACTCAATCTCTTGATGTACAAATGTATCTGCCTTTAATGAATTTAGCATATGTCACTAGATTAAATGTCACATGCAAATAATGATTTGTTTAAATTAGTAAAACATTTGATTTTGTTTATTTTCGTGTTAGTATGACAAATTTTACGATTGTCATTACAATATTTCACTAAATGATGGTAATTGTTAACTTTCAAAATATAAAGGCATATACCAGACCAAAGGAATTACTATACTAAATTATATTCAATATAGCAGGTGATCTTTTAATCTAGTGACAAGTGGTAAGTTCACTAAAGATAGACGCATTTACATATCTAGGAATCAAATCTCACTGCTTATATTATGTAAAAACTTGGCTAATAGGCAGATTAGTTGTAGCCAAGTGTTAAAAAAAAAATTATATTCAATATAAAGAAATTATAGTAACTAACATAAAAGTTCATGGAAATTAGTTTCTAGGCCTAGTCTAAATTTTTTAGCATGTTGTACACAAAATTTTGACAATTATCTCCCTACAATATTAAGTTGAAAATTACATTTTATTATATTAAAATTAAAATATTAGTATTTCATAAAAACAATTAAAAAGAATTGTTTTACTTTTCTCTCTCCTTCTCCTAAGCCAGTGTCATTTTTCTTCTCAAATCTCTTCTCTTCTTCATTTGTTTTTCTGTTTTAATTCTATTTTCTCTTTCAATTTCCATTAAAATCTTCACCTTCTCATAACTAATTTTCCTCTATCGTCTCCAACCGTCGCATTCAAAACCCTAGATCAAAGAAGGTACGCGAGTTTATTCATATTCCCAGATGTTTATGTCTCATATTCATGTCTCACCCTCTCTCCTTTTTTCTCTCATGTCGCCATTGTTATCTCTATAAGAAACTCATTTCTGATTTTGTTTGATTTTTGGATGTGGTTTGTGTGTTGTTGTTTGATTTCTGGGTGTGGTCTGGGTTTTGGTTTTTTTCGTTTGAGTTTTAAAATCTGATTTCGTTTGATTTTTGGGTGTGGTATGGGTTTTGTTGTTCTTCGTTGGTGAGTTTAAGCAGCAAGTTCTTTAACTTATTTCTAATGATATATGCAAAAGAATCAGGTAATTTCAAAGAATCAGGTAATTTGTAGTTAAACAACTAGTCCATTATCTCACCAGACTTCTCTGTAGCCGGAGATGAAGACCTGATAACAGCATAACTGGCATGATTGGGCCTGAGTCTGAGTTAAAACATGATTTTTGAAGATTTGTGCTTGCCTCCTACTATATAATTGGGCCTCAGTATGTGCTTTGGCGTATTGATTGTGCTTATTTCTGTTATGTGTACTCTCTAAATACTTTAATTACTGCTACATGTGTGTTTTGCAAACATTTATGTTGTTAACTGCTAAACTTTAATTTGTAGGTTAACGTCCAATCCATCATCTCACCAGAATCCTTTGTAGTGGAAGAAGAGGACATGACGTGGTCCGATAAAGAAACCGATGAGAAAGTCATGGAAAATATATACATGAATCGTTCTATTCTATGATCATCCATCTTTGTGTCCAGCGCGACAACTAATTATGGGTTTGTCTCCACCAATAGCTTGAAATAAGCTTGCAGCAAGCCATAACTATCCATGGTAGAACCCAAATCGATGTCCATTGCAATCTCCCTTGTTCGCCATGCTTTTCAATAAGAAATATGCAAGCTAAAGTCCTTTCGCAACTGCAAACATAAAACATATAGATAACATTATGAATACACGTTAAATTTATTGTTATCAGTAAAACTACAAATTTATTTTATGATAAACCAAGATATACATACATATCACCTCATTATGCTTGCGCCCAGGCCGCGTCCAAAGCCCACATACTTGTTTTTAATCAACTCCCCAATAACACTTATCAAAGCTTGCTTATAGAAATCGCACCTCTCAACTGTCGAATATTTTCGCGCCTTCGTAATCAATATCCCTCATAGCTTAGTGCACTTTATTTGAAACAATTTTTTGCATATACTTTTATATTTAGCAGCTAAACAATATATTACCCATAAACAAGTTCGTTAACTAATACTCCCAAACCAACCTTCAATTCTGATGTCTTCATCAGAATCATCAAAATACGGTGGTGCATCTCGCTCGGGCAGATAATTCGGGACAGCACGCTCGTTGACAATATCTACTTCGAGAACAACCACATCGAGGAGATTTTCAGATGGACCCCCAAACTCCATTGCTACATTGAAGGACCCCATCTATTCGTATGTGTGTGACATGTTGATAATTACTAATATTTTTTGCATGTACCTAAACTATTAACCAATAATAAATTTATTATCAGCTAAAAATTAGGTTTAACACTTACCATTAAAGTCAAGCTATCCTCGTCATCGTCATCTGAGTCCGTAAGATTAAGATCGAGTGAATCTGAGTCACTATCGCCGCAATAGCGACCAATATCATCCTCACTAGAACTCGATGTAATTGACTCCAGTCTAAGACTTCTAGTGTGAGCCTCTTTGTTTAGATCAACGCCTACTTCACCTCTACGGTCGCTACTCCCTCCCAACAACATGGTCTTATTGCCAACAAATGTTTTCCAAAGGTCGCTTGCAGCTGATCCTACCCACATACCTCATTTGCCTACGTCATGCGTGTAAGAGGGTATTTTTCCCCTTATCCACAGTTTGTTGCTTCTCCTTGTCCCAAATCACGCTTCGCACACATTCAGCTGATGCAAAATAAATTAAATATTAATAATTAAATGTTATTTACATGTATTTATTCTGTTATCAACAAAAATATATACATATAATATGGTTGCCTGATCAACTTAAATGTGGGTTCTTCTGTTACAATAAAGAAGAGTGAAAATTTTTATATTATTTTTTTCTAAGATATTTTTATATTAAATATGTGTCCATCCAATTTTAATATTAAATATGGGTTCTTCCCATTGTGTGGTAGGCGAACAAAGCCAAATGCAAAGCTTTATTGTTTCAGGGACCATTTACTATTTGCTCACTATAACCCTAATGCTACTTTCTTAATTTCAATAACTATATGCTAATTTTTTAATTAGTTTTTAGATTTATGATTTCTACATCATTTTGTCTTCAATATATTATAAGAGAAATTTGAAATAATTTATTTTAGCTGTTGTTACGAGATTTTGTTTCAGCAGATTTTGATATATTAATCATAAACGCATATATGTAGTACAATGGATTGCATTAAAAACTCTTTAAGGAAAAAAATCAAACAAACTTTATATACTGTTTTTTTTGCTTTGTGATATATAACTGAGATTTTGATATTTAAAAATCTGTTATATGAGTCAGACATAGGTTATGAATATAGTTAATGATGATATAATTACGATTATCTTATAATCTTAAATATATAAGATTATCTTATAATCATTGAGTTTTTATAAGTTTAATAATTACGATAATTTTTGGTATTAAAGATTCGATTCATCTTCACTACATATAGTAAATTAATTTAAAATGTGAATTTGATTTTTTTGTACGAAGTGTTGCAGCAATGGTTCTCGGAAACAATTACAAAAGGCTTTCACTTTTTAGTTATTGGTTTCTTTTCTCATTATCGATTTTTTTTTTGGTTTTTTTGTTTGTTTTTGATGTCTAGGTTTCTAAATCTAATGAATTCATAAAAGAATATATATCTAAATTATGAGTTACATTGTCATATTTTCGTAAAAGGTATTAGAAGTCTGCCTGCTATTGTGGGTACGAGAACATCTAATTGTTTACCTTGTGTCTCGAATCAAGACAGATATGGTTTTGCTAATGTGTCATCAAATGATGCTTATTCTCATTGTTTTCGATGTGGAAGACCATTAATTTCTCTTTGTATTCATTTGTTGAATTTATTCTATGATGTAATCGGTTTCAACTAGTTTTAATGAAATAAAGTGTTACAAGAGGGAAAAAAAGATTGGGTTTTGTTGATCTAATTGTTAAGAAAAAGAAAAATTTGTTAAATTATGGGTTTCCAACTCAAAACCAATTGACAATAAGTGGAGAGGGTATTATCTTATACATAGTAGATTAGAATAGTCTCAACTTCCGATGTGAGATAATTATATTCTAAGATGCCCTCTCGAAATAATAGGTGGTATAACTAAACATCTCGAAACACCATAACATACGCATCAGCATGATATATACATGTTGGGTCAGATCCACAATAAACACATATCATCGTATATGCCTAAAAGACCAAAATTTTAAAAATCAATTAGCAATGTGAATGAGTTCAGAAGTCAATATCTTGTATAATCAAGATTTGGAGGCGAAATATATCAATTGATAGAAATGAAATATATCATTAATATAGTCATGACATCAATAAGCAAGAGGATTATTATAACTGCAATGTAGCTGGCAAATGTGGACTAGTGGACCAATCCAAAATATGACATCGGCGTCAGCAACCTTGACGTCGTTTTATCGGAGGGGATGACACCAGCAAAATGACGTCACGACAAAAGAGAATTATTAAGTAGATATTTCTCACTCCCAACAACTAGTCAACTTTGCTCCTTCCATTTCGTGTTGGCTTCCTTGGTCTAAATCTTTAATGTTTTTAATCATTTAGCTTTTCAATAAGACAAAATGATACATTTATAGTTCCTTTAAGTATATATTTAATCCCCAAAAAAAAAAGTCTCAACACTAAACAATCCAAATTATAAAATTTCATCAATAAAATTCACTTGACTAAAATACAATCCAACTTATGGTTCATATTTTGAGTAATAGGTGGTCAATCTCAATACTTGTAAGATTGTATTTTCCATTGTAATTTAGAAGTTGACTATCTCCAATGATTTATTTTATTTTTTTCTCTAAAAATAAAATTATATGAAAATAAAAAAAAGTTTGCTTCAATAATATATTTTATTTTTACTCTAAATAAATAATTTATTTTACTATTTTATTACTTATTTATAAGATATCTCTTTACTTTTTAAATTTACGTATTTTACTCATATATATTAAATAGTCAATACAAATATTGTAAAATCATAATTTACTTATAATAAAATTTCATTACATCAGATAAATAGGAAAAAAACAAATGACAAACACATTTTTGTTATAGTAATATAAGCTTGTATTTTCTATTGGAATATATGTTATTGTTGCATTTTTATAATTTTTTAAAATATTTGATAAAATTTTAAATATTATTTAATACTATATAATAATAATAAAATTTAAAAATTTATAGATTAATACTTTAGTTAGTTTTAGTAAAACTGATATTTTATTTTTTGGAATATATATATATATATTTTTTGATTATGTAATTTTTTAAGTATAAAATAATAATACACTAGAAATTTAAAAAAAAATTATTTTGTAAAGAAAAAGTCTTGATCTAGAAAATAGAGTCCATTTGGAGTAAAAAATAGATATCTCTATTTTTGAAGTAAAAAATAGAAAACTGTTGGAGATACTATTTGCTAGATACAAAGTTTAGAGTGTGATTTAAATCACTATTGAAAATGTCTCAACACAATAAATTTACAATTTTTCAGTAAATCATGACTTATAAAAAGATCGGTGAATGTAACTCTTAATCACAACTCTATTAGCCTCTTCTTTTTGGAATTATGAGTTATTTTATACATAATTTATTATTTTTGTTGACTGAAAATATCTGGACCGAAATTTAATTAATTTTCTATAAACGACAAGATTGATTTTAAATTTTCAAATAAAACTTAAAAGTTGAACTCATTTTCGTCCGAGCAAACAATAACAACTTAATTAGTTATCAGCAGAAACTGAATCTAAAATTCACAAGAGTTTACGCCTTATCTGAAGTCACTTTTACCACCAAACTACTACAGCTTGGTTTAGAACCTTATTTTTCTTGTACGAGTAAATAATTGTTAATTAATATGTTCATACGTAAACAGTTTGCATGTGACTTTGATCTGTGAAACTCGTTGCCCACATGTATTTTGTACTTGTTATAAGCGATTTGCTAAACTTTGTTGGAAATTTTATGGGCATATTATATTGAGAAATAGGACAAAAATGCACAAGTCAAGCAAAAGCCATGTATGCAAGTCTTATTATTTATGTTGTGAAAGTGAATGAATGTGAACAAGACTTTCATGACAATAATGGAGATAACTTTATTTATATTTTCATTTATTAGCTAATTAAAACCAAGTAGTTTCCATGTCTTGTTCAATTTGACGACGACTTTATCCACACTTCCTCAATTTCAATAATCCAACAAGACTCAATAACTTATCTTCATTTTAACTTCTGCTGGACTTTTTAATTCAATATAATAATTTATATATCAATTTGTGCTTGCTGCGCCGTTAATATAACGAACATTTTTGACGTCTATATTATTCATAGTAAGACGATAAGACCTACTTGATCGCGGTCTTAATTACATATGGAGCTAGACAAATTTTAGTGGCCAGCTCATAACCATTACTAATTGGAATATGTGATTGATACTTTTTACTAGATTAATACACAACCAATCCAAGTTACACTATCATATTTCTAAATTTGAACAGAACATTTAATTATACAAAAAGCCAAGCTTTTGTTTTATGCCATTTTAGGAAAAGAAAAAAGCAGCCCAAACATTGAGACCACATATTATCTATATACACTATTAGAAAACAATTAAATTTTAACCACAATAAAAATTTAAAGTTAGTTAAATAATAAATTTTTACATATTGTTATCAAAAATGGTCAAAAATAGATAATAATCTAAAATTGATCAAAAAATTTTGGTTGCAAATTTTCTTGTAGTAATACCACGTATATATTGTTATCTAATATTACGGATTTTACTAAACCTAGTAGACCAAAAAAAAAACAATCATTAAACCGCCACTAGATTAGTAGGTTAAAAGGCCTTTTGAATGCTTGAATTTGGCAATCATTTGATAAGTCAATTTTGGCAAATGGAACCTCTGGTTTGAAGAACTTATAACTGTGCATGGCAAATTGGTGTACTACAGTTATAAACCTGCTTGGCATGAACATTTCAAACAAGAAGTATTACTTGTTTTGTCCGAGTTTAAATGTTAGCAAGTTCAATTTAGCCCAGTTAGATTCTACCGATAATATTGATAAGTATGATGTGTGCTGAATATGCATATTTCATACTATTGTGAATTAGTTCATTTGATACAAAATACTGTACAAATCATTTTAGTTATATATATAAATCACTTATGTATATTTTCTTTGTCAACATTGGATCACAACTGACCGGTATATTAGTCAAGTTCCTACACAATGTAGATAGTGGGACTCGATTTCTAGATATGTAAGTGCGTCTGCTTTTAGTGGACTTACCACCTGACACTAGACTAAAAGTCATTTGCAACTTACGTATCTATATTATATAGATATAAAATTTAAAGATAAACATTGCTACAATCCCTGAATTTATCATATACTATAAAAAATTGTGCATTATTGATTAATGTTTTGTAAGTGATATACTGCTGGCATGTATCCATTATTATGGAAAATTGATGGCTAAATCTTCAGAGACAGTTGGCAAGAATTTATATTTACCGGTGAAATAGTAACTGAAATAAACACATCATTAATTGTTTACTAAGAAAATTATTTACATGTAAATTATGGCCTGTGGGCATGGCCTACTTTGCTCCAAAAACCAACGTAGTAAAACATTTTTTTCAATGAATTTAAAGGAAAGAGAGGAAACAAAAAAAAACAAATGGGCTAGAAAGGATAGGTGTCATGTTACGCAGTAGCGTAAGCACCAAAAGCCCAAGAAATGAAAGCCTGTTAGTCAATTTAGGGCAATCTAGGACCCTTCATGATTCATGGTTCTCTCCTAAATCTAATACCAAGTACATTAGCTAGAGTCCATCCACACAAAAATTTATTGACATAAAACAATACAGGAATGCTATAAATCTAATGTTTAAGGAATACGGAAGGAGCAGCAAATACATATCACGGTTTAGTACTTGAGACACAAACACAAAGTCTGGAATGAGGTAACAAATTCCTTCCTCACATCGCGTCGGTTTCGCCTCAAGCTTAACCATTTTCTTTTCTTTCAGAGGTAAACCTATCACATCTGCATTCACAACTCATAACAACTTTAGAACTTTTTAGATTTTAGTCTTGCTTAAAACCCATGAAAATATTAAACCGGTCCTGAAGGCAAAAGGCTATGTACATTAATGGATTATTAACTCAGCACCATATATATAAATATATTATATAATATTTCAAATCACTTCTCTCCCTTCTACTCACAATTTTTCATTATGTGACATGGGTTATCATGATGCATCATTTTTATTTTTCAACATGAATCAATCAACATCTTCTCAACACTTTTTTTTTTGGTCGAAGTCTTCTCAACACTTATATTTAACAACTTGAACTAAACCTATTCAACTCCTTAATTTTTGATCAAACACTCTCATTGTATGTAGTCTAATATGAAAGATTTGGCATAAAAATATCAAGAGATCTTGGTTCAAATTAGCTAGATTAAAGAGGATTATTTCCGAAATCATCTATATATATATATATATATATATATTTATAGGATTATTTCCTATGCACTCACTACTCATGTAGTAAAACGTACACGTACGAAGATAATAAAGCTAAGAGATTGACATAAGAAAATATTTGTTTTTCTAAGAAGGATAATAATTCTAAGTAGACATTCCATTTGAAATCTCGTAGTCCACATTTTGTTTCTCTTAAAATAGTACCAATAATGTTATAGACAACAGGTCGATATGATGTCATTTTCAGTGGGAATTGATTTAAGAGCATGGCCACATGCTTGCTTTAATGATATCTTTAAGAGTGAAATAATGAAAAAGAATAAAATTGATGGGTCCAAGTTTCATGTGACTCGAGTACAAGATAAAACGCAAGAATTAAGGCTTATAGCAAAAGCAAATGGTATGGCTGAATCAAACTTTATTGTTAAAAGTGGTTTACAAAAGATGTTGAGCTGACATAAATGCATGCTTCGTGTTTTTCTTTCCATTGGATTTTCGAATATTTCTCTGCTATCTTGTTCCCCAAAAGAAAAGAAAAAATCTGTGATACTTTTTATCCAGGGTAGTGATTATACAAGAAATCTTTTTTTTTTGTCAACATTTGGTCACAACTGGCCGGCCCATTAGTCAAGTTCCTTCATAATATAAATGGTGGGACTCGATCCCTGGTTGTGCAAGTGCGCTGTCTTTAGTGGAATTACCGCATGCCACTAGACTAAAGGCCACTTGCATACAAGAAATCATTACATATGAATTTTTTCGTCCAATATCTATAAGGATATTCTTGACATATTTCATACGATTTTTTTTATTTTGAACCATTGAAAAGAGATATATGTCGAAAATAAGTATTTGTGGAGAATCTAGTGTATTCCATGAAAATTTCCGTTTTGGTTCATATTTGTTAACGATGGGTCTCGACATATCTAAGTCTATAACCAAAGATGAAACGACAAATAATTTAAGCCTAATTAGCGCGTCAGCCCACGAGTTGAAGAAATTAAAATTTGCGAATTGAATCAGCGTGGTGTCAAAAAAAGAAAACTATCTCTATAAATCGAAAAAGATATTCGACAATATAAATGCATAATCAAATTCTGTCCAATTAAAGAGGAAAAGGAGTTTAGAGGCCCTAAAAATGGAACCAGTATAAAAAGAGTGGAGGGATCAATAAAAGAATCATCGACAATTACAACAAGAACACTTAAAATAAATTGCTAGTTTTTTATCGAGAATCATCTCGGCCTCAGCAAACAAAATTTCATTTTGTTTGTTTGAATCTTTAATAAAGCGTTATTTCATTGATTTTCGTATTAACAATATTATTTGAAATTAAACCAACTCAAACCGGCCTACCCCCATCATAGATCTATAACCAGAAACAGTTGATGGAAACACATGCATGAATATGGAGAAAATTACAAGAAAATAGAAATAATGATCGATGTGTAGTTATATTCAGTTTTTTTTTGGGTCGATACGCATTGTAGGGCATCTCTCTAATGAGAATTGAGATAACCAAAAGGAATCATTTCTCGTGATCAGATCAATACTACAAAAAAATTAAACAAAAAGCGCCACCGCCACGACTAATTTTATTGTCGCCATAATTTTTAGTATATTGCCAAATAGTAAAAAGTAACAATAAACGGCCATAGAAAAAGATTGACAAATATTTCACACGCTAATTTTTGTCGCCATCAATATAAATGCCAACATCATTGTGGTAAAGTGGTATTGGAGAAAGGACAAAGGACAGCGATTATATACTATTCGGGTTTGATCTCCCACACTATGCATGGCATTTCAAAAACATTAACATAGTTTCCCTTGGTTCTCGGTGTAGTCGAGCTTGGAACAACGATCATGTTATTTGACTTTGAATTATCCATAATATCAAAAAAATATATATTAAAAAAAATGTAATACAAAATTCCAAATCATTCCTCACTAATCTACAATTTTTTTTCGTTAGATTGGTCATATATTCAAGTGATTCGAGAAATTTTAATTTCGAACCGTACATTGCCCCCTAGCTAGCTAGAGCTAAACAAGTTATCTTATTTTGATGAATGAGAGAAGCGACATTGGACCAAACATACTAAGGTCATAACTATTCAGAACCTAAAATTTCGGACTAGAAATTCAAAATAAAAAAAATAATAACATAACCTGACAAATTATGCAAGTTGTCAAAGAGCAGTTGGAAAAAAACAACAACGAAAAAGTTTAAATTTAGAGACAAAGAGTCATATAGGTAATGTCAGGAACAGACAGAAGACTGTACACTGAAATCTAACACAGCATAAAGCACTATTGTTCACACACATGCGCAGAGTCACATATCCACAAGTGTACATTCACACGTACATAAGGATCTCCTCCTCTATATAAGAGTTGCTTCAAAACAAGTAAGTGTGTGAAGCTTAAAAGAGTAAACACTAATGGCGACTTCAGGGTTTAAGCATTTGGTGCTTGTCAAGTTTAAGGAAGATACAAAGGTTGATGAGATCTTAAAGGGCTTAGAGAATCTTGTTTCTCAGATTGATTCTGTCAAATCCTTTGAATGGTTGGTCATTTGTTGTTTCGGTGATTATAATAATATTTTTGATCTTTTGATTACTGACTGTACGATTTGATGATAATTAGGGGAGAAGATACAGAGAGTCATGAGATGCTTAGACAAGGATTCACTCATGCATTTTCGATGACTTTTGAGAGCAAAGATGGTTATGTTGCTTTCACAAGTCATCCTCTTCACGTTGAATTCTCAGCTGCTTTCACCGCCGTGATCGATAAGATTGTTCTCTTGGATTTTCCAGTTGCTGCCGTCAAATCTTCCGTTGTTGTAACGCCGTGAATTTTGTGATCATATCAAAGCTTGTTTCTTAATGTAATCGAGGTTTTAAGTTGTTTGGTTATGTATCTCGGTTGGTTAAGTATCTCGGTTGGTTAAGTATGTTTTGGTTTGATTCTTTACTTTCGGTTTGCGATAATAAGAATCTGGTTTGGTTAGAGCTTGAAAGTTCAGGATTTCTCTGTGTTTATACTATGTAGTTTTGTCGGATTAAATTCAGACTACTAGTCGAGTTTTTTTCAGTCTGGTGATTAGGATGAACCAGCTAATAACTTGACAGGGTTTGTTTTCTATAGTAGAGTAAAAAAAATTTTAGAGATAAATTCTATGCTATGCTATGGATAGAAAATTCTTGATACAATTGATATAAAATAAAATAAAAAATCAGTCTACGTTGATGGCTATGGCTAAGACCAAATGAAATGTATGGGCTTACTAAGATAAGAAGTTAAGCCCATTAAAAACCTGTCTTTATGAAGCCCAAGAGCAATACAATCCGACTCAGCTTAGGCGCGTGTTTTCAACGCGTGACGAAATGAGAGGGAACAAGGCTGTTAGAAGTAGAAACACTCATCTTGCATGATCAAGAGCAAAAGCTGCGTGAAAGTTGAAACAACAACAATTCGTTTCATTAATACAAGTATGTAATTCCTCTTTTGAAGGAATATTGAGAAATGAAATTCAACTTACATCATCTTTGTTGTAATCTGTTATGGCAATTTTGTGAGCTTTCTTATGATGTAAATATGTAATTAAGTAAAAATGTGCTTTAAGATTGGAAGATACCAAGATTTTGATTCAGGCTGAAGTGATTTAGTTTGAAAACTCTTCTTTAGCGGAGTCTTGTGATAGGGACGGACCATCTTCCAAGATGAGCCGTGTAGTTTGTGCAACGGATGACTCCTCTTCTGCTAGGACCATCCGGAAAATCAATGACACTGATGCTGCCTGTGTCTAGGTGGAACAACCCGAGACATTCTTTAGTGAGATTAAGGCACTGTGCTATGACCGATATATGAGCCACTGAGGAACCAACCACCACCATGATATTTCCTGGGTTTGACTCATTCTCGTCTGATAGTTCGTCTAAGATTGATTCCCAGGCTTTCCCGGATCTGTTCCATATAGCTGAAACCGCTTCTTCGTCTAACTGACTTAACCAACCAGGTTGGGTCGATGCAGTCATAGCTTTTTCCTGCAGAATTTAGGGATCAAATAATCATCACCACTATTCACTTTACAATAGCAGAGGGATAAATAATCTTTGCCTTATTGGTTTTGAGAAGAGCATCCTCAACATCAAGCTCATTCATCTGTTTCGTTTTCACATAGCGAGGTAGATTATCTACACCCAAACAACCCGCAGCTTCTTGCACCTATTAACTCTTTAGAATGTTAAAAAAGACAAGAATCCAAAAAAAAAAAAACTAAAAACTAAAAAAATACATTTCTCAAAGACTTTAGTTTGTTATGAACTTGAAGTTATAGATATAATTTTTTTTTATAGCTTACCCGGGATATTACTTCAGCAGTCTCAATAGAGGCTGTTTTAGGGCTGCACATTATTGAACTAACCCTTAGATCAAGAAGAAGCTCTGCGGTTTTCTGTGACTGCAGTTATCAACAAGTAAAAGTTTCTAAAGAGTAACTAAATGCAGGCTTAAGAACATAAAGTTTCTAGAGAGGTATGTTTGTTACCTGTATCACACCAAGCATGTTCATTGGCTGATCATTAGTACTAGCAACAGCAGCCTGAGGTCAAAGTGACTGCTTACTTAATAACTGTTTAAAAGAATGGAGAAAAGAAGGAAAGCTGGTAAAATCTGCACCAAAGCCTCCAACTTTTCTTAGCTCAGGAATTAGTGTAAAGAGCGAAACACCTTCCCAGAGTATCCATGGAGTTTATTCTGGCACATAAAAATGAATTTTAAGAGATCCACGTGAGTAACTCATACAACTATACCTCATTATCCTCCTGACCATGGCAGACAAGAATGATCTGCTTACTAGCTTTGCGGCCACCAGCACTTCCACCAGCTAGAGGCGAATTAGGTGTCTGCATTAGTACTACAAAGATAGTAAGCAGAATTTTGACTACCTAAAACTTTTTAAGCTTAACTAGAGAATCTTGCAACAGAAAAAAGAAGAAGCATATAACTATGTCAAAGCCAACATATGTTTTAACGAAAGAACTTTTGTGTTTCATCGAAAAAAGTTAGCTTGCCTTCCACTTTTCACCTGATTTAGTCGATTAAGACATACGTGAGGAGATCCACCATCAGAGCTTGGTGCGAAGTCCAGTACACTTACACCACAATTGCTCTGCAACAAACTCCTAAAGTATTCTGTTCCCAGTCCTGTCATGTAACCACAGATCACAGATAGAGAGATTAAACAGAGAAATGGAAAATCTGCTAGTTCCTGAAACGAAAAAGAAATATAGAAGTACCAATTGCTGTTGCCATGAGAGCTTGGTTAACAGCATTATGAGCAACAACAAGAACAGACTTGCTTTCATGAGCAAGTATACTGGTCCAACAGCTTCTAGCACGTGACCATAACTCTCTTGCGGGATAGTGACCATCGATAATGAAGTTTGCCGGATCTTCTTGCCATTGTGAATAGGCTTCACCAAACTTTTCCTTCCCTTCTTTCTTAAGTAGACCCTAGTGTATAACCATCAATTAGAAGTATGATGACCGGTATATGAAATCTATACGTCATCGTCCCAGCTAGACTTACTTGAAAAGAGTATAGATCAATTTCTCTGAGATCATAGTCAGAGATCATTTCACTCTCTCGACTTCCCCAAATGACTTCAGCTGTTCTCTTTGATCTCTTCAATGGACTGAACCAATGTAGCCAATTTACAGAAGGTTTCCATTACAAAACAGGATATCAAATTTCAAAGAACCTAATGTGGAAATTGGTCTTTTAACTCGACGGCAATAAAACTAATCTATAAAAAACTTCAATCATCGTAATTCACAAGATCCAATCTCTGATTCTTCAATTCCATAACATTTTATCTATAAATTTTCTTCTTTTCAATCGACCCAGAAGCCTTATCCGCCAAACTATTCCATCGACCGACCAATAATAGCAAAATCACTCAAATTAATCTACAATCCAAATCCAAGTAACTGGATTTCAAATCCATAGATCTAAGAAAATGCAAGACCTGTAAAAGCAGACATCAAAGGTGTCGTCGATAAGCATCTGGCGAGAAATATCGGCCTGAGTCTCGCCTTTCTTCGTCAATACGGAGAAATCGGAGCTACCTTGAATCCTGCCTTCTTCATTCCACGTGCTCTGACCATGCCTCACAAGCACCACTCGCTTCGCCGTCGCTATCGTCGTATTCTTGGTGACTTGGTTCTTTAAGCTCGATGATGATCGAATCCAGATGCGGCAGCGATTAGTATTCGGCCGGCTGATTGGGTGGAGGAGACACCGACTGGGTAAAATCGGAGTAGTGTGTGGTACAGATATCATTATTTTTTTTCCAGAAATAAATAAGAACTAATTTTCCTTCAGTTCGCGGGAAGTTTGATATCAATATGTAAAATCTTGAGTTTTTGTTATAAGAAAATTAACGTTGGGCTTTTTTGTTTGTGATGGGCTGTAATTCGAATCATATGGGCTCACGCTTAGCTCTATTTGGGTTTAAACTCTCTTTAAACAAAAATTGAAAAAAAACAAAGTAATATATTATGTAATAACAAATTAATTTATGCAAGAATCAAGTAACAAATTAATTTGTGTTCTTTGTAATGTTTGCAGAATGGGGGGGGGGGGACATTTTTTTAGTCAAGTATATAAATATTTATCATCTACCGTCTTTTTTACTAAAATATTCTATTTTACATAGTAAAATTTAGGGTTTAGAATGTTTGGAGTATAGATTAGATTTTACCAATTCAATTGACTCAGTATTAAAATGGATTAGTAACGTGGGAAAACACAAACTTTCATGAAAAATAAAAGGATTTAGAATATTTCAATACAACCGATAAAAAACTAATAAGGTTATTCACGTGCAGGTTTAGTGAAACTTGGTTTACTATATTGATAATGCAAAGACGTCGAACGTTCCTCAGTAAGGTAAACGTTTTACACGTGCATGGTCCTTACATAGGTGAATATAAAGTCAATTTTGTCAATAAACGATAAAGGCATCAGTCAAGAAACTATTATAATTTAGTCCACTGGTTTGGTCTTGATCGGTTTCTTTTGTTTTGGTCTGCGATAAAATCTTCTTTTTGAAGCTTGTTGCGAAAAATCTTGCCAACTTAAGTAATTAACTATGACTATTTTATGCTTTTCGTTGGTTTTCTTTGGGTTGGTCTAATAATGTAGTAATAATTTTATTTATATGTACGTATTTTAAACAAAATGTATTTGTATATATGGACCAGTATTATTCTTTTATAAAATAAAACGTAAAAAAGAAAAGTAATATTATTTTTCCTAGTTGTTCAGTTTTGAAACGAAAGTCAAATTAATACCTGATGATATGAAAAAAACATTATTGACATTTGTAAAATCAAATTCCTTAGTTCATCCATTTTGAAGATTTATACATATATATATATATATATGCTGAAAAATACATGAATTTGTTTTATATTACCTACTCTTTCATTTATTTTCTTATATATATATATATTATCTTTGAGGAAACATATTGCACCTAAAATAAAAAAATTTCAACAATTAGATAGACATAACTTAATTCATACTCTAACCTCTAAACCCTTATTATTATGGGTTACACATTTACTTGAAGAATTCTTATAAAAAAATTGTTGAGGTGGGTATTAACCACTTAATTAAACTCAATTTACCATGACAATTTGTAAAACATAATATATACAAATTAACATAAACTTGCCATTTTTTCTTGATACATACTGCAGCAAATTAGTAAAATGTCAAAAGTCATTTGCAGCAAACGTAACAAGCGATTGGCTCTTTACTCACATTCATACACCATTCTACTATTTACGGTTAATTAATGGTGGCATTTTAAGTTCAATTTAAAAGGTAAAAAGTCACCAATCAAATTTGAAAAGAAGGTTAAATATGATTATAAAACGTTAATCAAAGAGTCAAAAAAGAGAGGAAAGAAATGTAGAAAGAATCAATTCAACAAGCTTAGGTACAATGTTAGATAGTCCCACTTGGGTTTCACCAACTTTGCCATAATCTAACTTTACAAATATTTGGATTAAATAAAGGTTTCAACAACCCCATCGATTTATTTTTACCGCTAACGATTGCTTTTATATTATATACATATATTGTAAACCAAACCAAAAAGTGTTGTGCAACAAAATAATTTTATGCAAGAGGATATATGAAACTATTTAGAAAAAAAATCTATATGTTTATATATAGGAAATATCATCAAAAATGTTATTTTTAGGCTTTAAATTATGAAAAATATCTCTTTTACATTTTTGGGAAAATGTTATTTTTTGAATGGTAAAGTTTATCCACGGTGGATATATTTAATATACTTACATATGCAATGGACCAAAAATGCAATATACTTGTATACGGTGGATATATATATTGGATATGTCCATCATGGACAGAGTTTATCCACCGTAGACAAACTTTACTATTCAAAAATGATGCATTTTCTGAAAAATAAAACATAAAAAATATATTTTTCGAAAGGTGAAAAAATAACATTTTTTATAATTTAAAATATAAAAATGGTACTTTTGATACTTATATATATAACATAAAATACGGAAATAGTCTGAACAAATAACACAAAATACCATTATTAAAAAAACAATAACAACCCACACTAAAAGTTTATGATATTTTTTAATTCAAACAAATGCAATAAATAAAACTAAGACCGTAAATTAAGAGTTTTTACTTGCTCTAAAATTAGGTTTTGGATTAAATACCTATATCTGTCGGATATCCGGATCCGTGTTCAAAATTTTATCCGAAAAATAGATATCCGGTCAAAACAAATACAGATACAAATAATAAATTTTGATATCTGGCGGATACGAATACGGATACGGATAATACAAACATTATATATGGATATTCGTATATATATATATATATTTGTATTTTTTTTATGTTTTTAATACCAACAATTCTTTTTTTGTTTTTTCAATTATTTTAAATGTTTTTTATTTATTCTTTTCCAATATTATTTATTTATATTTTTTGAAAGAAAAAAATATTTTTTTACGTTTCAAGGACAAAAAAAGTTTTTTAAATCTGAATATATCTGAATCACATTATTTTATTTTACCATTAAATAACTTTTGTCATAATTAGTAGCAACAAATTTTATAGAGGCCTCCAATTGTTAACACGTACCAAACAAATTCACCATTATTCCTAACACATTTTCTCGGAAAGGGAAATATTCAAATAAAACAACTTTATAATATATTTTATATAATAAGAAGAAAATTGATGAAAATACAATGAAATGTGGTAGGTGAAGGATTTGACGGAATTACCCTCTAAGACACGTTAAGACTTTTATTTCTTCAATATTTCATCTACTCCACTATATAAACCCTTTAATCTTCTTCATTTTTTCTCAGCTTGCAAGTTCTCTCGCAGCAATAAGAACTACAAGCTTTGTACTGTACATTAAATACGCCGTCGTTTTAGATTTTCTTTCTTTACCAAACTTAAAAGACGCAAACGCATTTTTGATCTTCGACTCAGAAATCATGCAAGCCATTTCGCCTGCGTTTTCGTGCGATCTTAAATCTGTTATTCAGAAGAATTTAACGGATAAGAACGCGCGTTACTCTCACGCAAATGGAAAGCGCGTTGCGATTCGTTGCGGTTATAGGTCTGAGTCGTTTAGCTTCCCTAATGGTGTTGGCTCAAGCCGAGCTGATTGGCAGAGTTCTTGCGCTATCTTAGCCAGTAAAGTTGTTTCGGCTGAGAATTCAAGCTCGATTACCGGTGGTTTAGCTGATCAAGTTGCTGTTGTTAACGGACATAGTAATGGCTCTGTTGATCTTAGCCTTGTTCCGTCGAATATGGAGAACGGTAAACCTGGATTGATTCAGCCGTTGACGATCACAGATCTATCACCAGCTCCGTCTCACGGATCCACTCTCCGTGTCGCGTATCAAGGAGTTCCCGGAGCATACTCTGAAGCGGCAGCCGGAAAAGCTTACCCGAACTCTGAAGCCATTCCGTGTGATCAATTCGATGTTGCGTTTCAGGCTGTTGAGCTTTGGATCGCTGATCGTGCCGTTCTTCCTGTTGAGAACTCACTCGGTGGTTCAATTCATAGAAATTACGATCTCCTTCTTCGTCACCGTCTTCACATCGTCGGAGAGGTTCAGATCCCGGTACACCACTGCCTCCTCGCTCTTCCTGGGGTCCGTACAGATTGCATAACGCGCGTGATTTCGCATCCCCAAGCTCTAGCTCAGACGGAAGGATCGCTCAACAAACTAACTCCCAGGGCTGCGATTGAGGCGTTTCACGACACAGCCGCGGCGGCGGAATACATCGCAGCTAACAAGCTCCACGATACGGCGGCTGTAGCAAGCGCAAGAGCAGCAGAGCTCTACGGACTCCAAGTCCTCGCCGACGGGATCCAAGACGACGCAGGAAATGTCACACGCTTCCTGATGCTAGCTCGTGATCCAATCATCCCTCGCACAGATCGACCATTCAAAACCAGCATCGTCTTCGCAGCTCAAGAACACAAAGGAACAAGCGTTCTCTTCAAAGTACTTTCCGCGTTTGCGTTTCGAAACATCAGCTTAACCAAAATCGAATCGCGTCCGCATCACAACTGTCCACTCAGAGTCGTCGGCGACGAAAACGTCGGAACATCGAAACACTTCGAATACACATTCTACGTCGATTTCGAAGCGTCAATGGCGGAGGCGCGTGCACAAAACGCGTTGGCGGAGGTTCAGGAGTACACGTCATTCCTCAGAGTGCTGGGAAGTTACCCAATGGATATGACGCCATGGTCCACGTCACCTATTGAAGATGTATGACAAATATGTAATTTTATCTAAATTAATTATTATAATAACATATATGATAACAACAAAAATATCATATATTGGTATTCAGGTAGATATGTAGAGCTCGTTTTGCATGTGTTAAACTCGGAGAATGATATTATTTTATTTCTCCCCAAACCAAATATTTTGTGTGTTATCTTAATCTACTACTACCATCAATTTGTAGTTTGGATCTTATGGTTTACAGTTGAATATATACCTCTTTTATTTTTCTCCTAAACAAAAATTAATCATGTAAACATAAAAATGTTATTCTCTATCTTTTTTTTCCACATATATATTAATTACAAAGTTCACTTGTTATATCGAAATTTGTTACATGATTCATAGCTAAAATTCATTTTAATTTTTCTTCCACTACTAATGAAAAATGATCGAACCTCAAATACCAGAATTATTAGTTGAGACATCTAACCACCAGATCGAGACGAACTCAGCGTGTGATATCAATATTTTTTAATTAATATAATTTTGTAGAAGAAAAAACATAATTTAGTAAACTTTTTACAGTTTACTTAATTTACAACCCAAAAAAAATGTATTGGTTGATATGAAATTAGTCAAATATTATGTACTGTATATATTTTATGTCTTTTTTCTTTCATCAACTTCTCTGTAACCTTTTGTGTCATTGTAAAAAAGATACAGCAGTATTAATGTATAATAAATATTTATTGTTTTAAGCTATCTTCAAGAACTCCTACGTTAACCAACAAAACAAGAATTAGACTTTCAGATTGTACAAAATTAAGTTATTAAATTACAAGTCAATATAAACAAGTTATATAACAAATGTACAAAAGTCAAGTTTAACGTGTGAACATAAGTTCGGTTTGATGTTTCTTGCTTCGAAACAAAAGTAAAACCAGGCCGTGCAGACGTGCACTATGCCAACTTCCATGAATTTTCATTGATTGTTAATTAAAGTTCTCAGCTATTTTCAGAAACTTCAGTTTGAAGTGCTAAAGAATTGACAATAAAATTTCCACGAAACTTTAGTCTTAATGTTTTCTATTAGATTATAAACACGACTTCACTATATATATTATATATGTGTTTCCACTTCCCACCTATCTCTTAAGTTTGGAAGATTGATTTATATTATTTTTAAGAATTTCATACCAGAAAAAAAATTATATTGCGACAATTGTAATTATGAATATTAGTAATAATTTATAATTTTTTATATATAATTTTGCTACGAATGTTATTTGTTACAAATCATTATGATTCTATTCCGTATCAATTTGTGAAAAAATTGTTACTAAATTTATTGTGACTTTTTGTTACCAATATGCATTTATAACACTTGTATTGTAACCATTTACAAATCGTCACAATTTCGTAACAATATATTTATATTGTGACGAAATATACGTTATTGTGACAAAATATTACGTATCAATACAAATTTTTTCTTATAGCTATTTCCTATTTTTTTCATTATTCTCTATGGTACAATACTTTTAGACTGTTTTGAAAGGTTATACTATATATTGCGTTATTTCTAGACTGTTTTGAAAAAGTTAGGGTTTAAAATTTTTTTGCATGTCAAAACAGTTTTTGATTTATTTATTTAAAATGGATAATATTGGATATATAACTCAAATTCAAACCTAAAATTTTGAATTTTGAGTTCAATTATATGGAGTTACGCAGCTATCTTATACAATTATGGTGTTAATTAGATGTTATATGGTATGGTACGTACATTTACAAAGGAGTTCCACCATACTAAATAAATAATGTTTAATTTTTTTTATGAGAAGATAAAATTTGGCAACGAAAAGCTAACCAATAATTAAAATAAAAAGAAAGTAGTTTTGGTCTTAAGCATATAAATCTCGAACAAGAACTGACTTGAGCATTGAGTGGGTCCTTGATAGTAATCGCGATGATGTGAATCATGTCAAGGCGAGCTACTACAATTCTATAAACTCATCATATATTTGGAATATAATAGTTCTAATTATATTTTATGTGGGACAAATTTGATGACACTATAATTATGTCAATTTGACCTTAAAGTGTTTAGTGGGAAGGAGAACTGGTAGGAAATTTAACATATGAATTTAATTTAATTTTTTATTAATCTCGTCCTGTTATATTTTATTCTTGGGATAAATTAAAAAAGGTGTTAATAATTTCTTTTGCTCTTATGTTTTAAATTTGATACTAGCTAGTTTGTAATATTATAAATTCCATGCATATTCGTTTAGAATCCATTTATAACAACTACTCTCGACATATTTTTTTTCCAACAATTATATCAACAACGCCAATACTGATTTATAACTTATAAATTGAAACCCTAAAATTTATTTTTAATTTATTATTTATATTGGAAAGAAAAAAATATTTGATATCTGAATCATTAACTGGAACATTCTAATAATCAGATTGAGAGGAACTCGACACCCTCGACATATTCAAAATATATATTTTCCGTTTGAAATAAGTAATCCAAAATAAATAGAGATGTGTGATATATATAACTCCATAAATTGAACTTAGATGTAGTTGCATTGGGCAAATTATGACAAGTATTATTAAAACCTAATATTGGATTCGTTGATGTCTTTTTAGAGTTATTATTTAGAAGAAAATTAGTAATATAACACTTCCATCGTCATATCATATGAAACCAACAGTATGATGTACTGATCCTTCGTCATGATCAGTGAGATAAATATGTTTAAACAATTTAATTATCACATTAATTATATAAATAGAAGGGATTAATAAAGAGAAGTGGCGAAATCGGGAGTGGTGTGGTAGGTGGGAGAAAGAGAGATCGAACACACGTGGTAGTTGGTGAGTGTATGGAGGAGAGTCATTTATGATTTGAATGTACTTAATTAATTAGGATTTGCCTACTTCTTTAGATTCCGGTTTAGCTTTTGATTTTGGTTCCTCATTTAACTTAAATTGAGACCAAAACCAAAAGCTAAAATGTAAGCAAAACTCTATGGAATATTGTAGTTGTGACGTCCAAGAATTGACATAGATTCAACGAAGTATTTAATGGTATATTTGAGACAACTAGGTTCACTCAATTTTATAGTAAACATTATTCATGCATTTTATGATTATTATTATTATTCTCTTAATTTCTGTAATTGTATCTTCTTTAGATTTAGCTTTTCTAACTACTGCAGGAAACTATATATACGTAAATTAGGTAATGAAAATTTAATTCAACGTTAGAAATACTTAAAATTATATAGTTTCAAAAAGAAAAGAAAAAGACAAAAGATAAAATTATCTTTTATTTTATACAAAATTATAAATAATAATGGTCTAGTTGTTTCCCGACACTTTTTTACACTTTAGAATAACCATTTAAGCTAATAAACTTTAGTCAAAAATTCCAAGATTATTATACTCTAAAATACATTAATACAGTATTGATTTTTTTTGTTATTTCCTAAAATATGTTATATAAAATTTAGTAGTAAACTGGATTGAATTTTAAATATTAAACTCAACCCAGTTAGAGACTTTTGATTTTTTTAATTTTCTACATAATGTTGGGATCCAATTTTACGTAACCAAATTTGTATGTGACTGTGTATATGCATTAGGCTCTTGTGTTTTCTAATCTGGGCCTTCTTTTACGGTCCATGAAAATCTTTTTTATTTCTGCTTGAAATGGCCCATGCTCTGATCTTTGGCCCATATACAATTCATCGAAATGAACGATCCTGATTGATTTATTAGTGTAGGACCGTTTTAAAAACTTTCAGGGCCAAAACGTAAAGAAAAACATAAAACGGGGAGAAATATAAATTATCTGCAAATTTGGTTTGAGTTTTCGTTTGACACAAAAACCCCTTTCGAACGAACAAAACACCAAAACCTCACCCTCTCACCGTCTCACGCTTATCTGCTCAACACTCTTCTCACCTATCCACTTCCTTCTTCTCTCCTTCTCATGGCTAACGACGAAGATGAGTCACCTGAGCTCACTGAGTCACAGGAAAGTGAGGAACCTAGTGAATTACCTAATGGGGATGAAGATAATGGCTCCGACTCTGACTCCGACTCATCTTCACAGTCCTCTGGTGACGATTACTACATTTCGGAGTCTGAGAACGAAGCAGAAGGTGATAATGATATCCTCAACTACGTCCGACCAAGTGACTTGCCTCCTGATCCAAACGTTAACCCGGAGACTAACATTCGTCGCTTCAATCGTGTGCTCGATGGCAAACGCGTCAAGCGTATACAGGAGGAAGAAGAAGATAAGTACACTTTCTATGAGGATCTTTTTGATTTCCCCAGGGATCCTGAGAGGTGGAAGGAACAGGATCTTAGGGAGATTTGGGCTGATGGTCCATTGGAGATGAAGAAACCTGGTTGGGACCCAGCATGGGCTGACGACGAGGATTGGGAGATTGTTAACGACGAGATTCAGGAAGGGCGGGATCCTGGGATTCAACCTTTCTATGTTCCGTATAGGAAACCGTACCCAGCGATTCCTGATAATCACTATGATATTGAGAATGCTAAAGCTGTTGTTGAAGAGCTTGATAGAATTGAGGAGTTTCTGCAATGGGTTAGCTACATTTTTCCTGACGGAAGCTCGTAATCCCTCATTTCCCTTTTCCTCTCTTTTAAGTTTTTCTTGTTTTCTGCAATTTGGAGCATGTTTTCTTCATTTTGATTCATTTGATAGTTTTCTCCGATATAGCTTAAGGCATACAGTTTTTGTTCTTGTTAGCATGAGATAATTCCGAAGCTAGTGACTTTCGTTTGTTGCTCTATAAGCTGCAGTTTGAAACTTTGTATACTATGTTTCTTATTGTTTTTATATTAGTAGAGTTTGAATGTAGGGAATGACAATGCAGGTTGAGTGATAGAGCATTAGAAACTTTAACGACTTTCTTCATCTCTTTGGACAGCTTTGTGTTAGATACTTTCTTCTTGATTCAGTAGCTTTGTATCTCACTATTTGTCTTGTCTCTTGCTAAAGGTACGAAGGCACAGTCTGGGATGATTTGGCTCAAGGCAAAGGTGTTTATATTGCTGAAAATGGGCTTGTTAGGTAGTCATCTGTTACACAGCTTTACTTGTTTTCTGCTTCTCCTTGTTAATGATTTACATTGGTATTTAAGGACTCTGTATTTGAATATTTTAGATATGAGGGTGAATGGCTTCAGAATGACATGGAAGGTCATGGGGTCGTCGAAGTTGATATTCCTGACATTGAGCCCATACCAGGTTCCAAGTAAGATAAACATTCCTATGTATCTTCTCAGGGGATTCTTTGGACATAGTTATCTGATGAGGATACTGTTCTTTTTGTCTATGTAGGCTTGAAGCTAAGATGCGTGCGGAAGGAAGGATTATCAAGAGAGATTATATGACTCCAGAAGACAGAAAGTGGTTGGAAATGGATGTTGAGGACAGTGTCGCACTTACTGGTCAAAATTTCCAAGTTCCATTTTATGAAAATGAAGAGTGGATCTCACAGTTTGGCGAAAAACCGTGAGTTGCTATAATAAGATCCTTAGTAGATGACTTACTTCTCAACACTGTTAATCTATTGACCGAATGAGATATGTTACTGAACTAGGAGATTGCTTGAATTATGACAGGGAGAAAGGTCGGTATCGTTATGCTGGTCAGTGGAAGCACAGTCGAATGCACGGCTGTGGTGTCTATGAAGTCAATGAACGCATCTTATATGTGAGTAGTAGCAATTTTGGTCGTTTATATCAAAGTTCTATTTAATTTGATAGATCCTAAAACAGCTTTATATTTGGTATACCTTGTATGAGTCCACGATGGCTAAAGTAGTATAAACTTGTCTTCCATGTAACATTTTCTTTAGAGAAAAATCCGTGTTTGTGACACTAGTTCCCATCTTAATGGCAATGCAGGGAAGATTCTACTTTGGGGAGCTATTGGATGAGGAGCATGGCTGTACTGCAGATATTTGTGCGGTAGTCATCCATATTTGTTCTCTATGATGCATACAACTTCCAGCGAAGAAAGAAAAGGAATGATAATTATACTGATGTGAAAACACTTTCAGCTGCATTCTGGTTTGGCGGAGGTGGCTGCAGCTAAGGCTCGAATGTTTGTTAACAAACCCGACGGAAGTATGTCCTCACTCCTTTACCGTCATTTCTTTTTGTTCTGTGTATAATGTATAAGCCAAGACATATTTAAGGAGTTGTTTGATTAAATTAGATCAGTGCAGGATGCTCTCAAGTAACCATCATTCTGTTTCAATTTTTTTTTGCTCCTTTCTGTCAAGCAATGTCTAGCTAATGAAAGAAGAGGAGGAAAACTGTCATTTTATAGTAAGGTGTTAGTCTAGTTGAAAACTGGTCATACTCATGTAAAAGTGTGGGATTTTGTTTTTGTTTTTCTGTATATGCAGTGGTTAGGGAAGAAAGGGGTCCATATGGTGATCCTCAACATCCATATTTTTATGAAGACGATGATGTTTGGATGGCGCCAGGTTTCATTAACCAATTTTATGAAGTGAGACGTTTTCTTATCGAGCTTTCTGAGATAGTTCTCTGATCACACGAGTGACACCAAAATCTCTCTTATTTGTAGGTACCTGAGTATTGGGAAACATACGTAGATGAGGTGGATCAAGAAAGGGAAATGTGGTTGAACTCTTTTTACAAAGCTCCTTTGAGGTTACCGATGCCTGCTGAGCTTGAACATTGGTGGGAAAATGGTAATGATCCTTCAAGTTTTTAATCTTACATGGTCTAATATGGACGTTCTATTGAAATTGTTTTGTGTTTTATTTTTCTTGATCAGTGGAGGTGACACCGGAGTTTGTCTTACTGAACAAAGAACCTGAACCTGATCCAAAAGATCCTATGAAACTTGTCCAAAAAGAGGACCCTGTTATTCTACATACACCAACAGGTCGGATAATCAACTATATCGAGGATGAAAAGCATGGAGTTCGACTATTTTGGCAGCCTCCTCTGGAGGAAGGGGAAGATGTGGATCCTTCAAAGGTTGAGTTTTTGCCACTTGGTTTCGATGAGTTCTATGGGAAAGAAGTGGCTGCGAAAAAGGAACACCCGGTAAAAAGTTTTGTACTTGGACTCGAAAAAGCGGTGAAGCCAATGCTTGACGGATTAGAGAAATGGACAGAAGAGAAAAAGAAAGCAAATGAGGAGAGAAAGGAAATGTTACAGAAGGAGCTTGAGTTAGTAGAGGCTGAGATTTGCTTAGAGGAAGCTATAGAGGATATGGATGAAGAACTGAAGCAGAAAGAACAAGAAGAGGAAAAGAAGACTGAAATGGGTTTGGCTGAAGAGGATGAAGATGTCTTTGTCTCGGTTGAAATAGAAAAGAAAGATGCCCCTGTCAAAGAGAAGATACAAGAGAAGAAACAGGAAGAAAAATACAAAGATGATGATGATGACGATGATGATGGTGAAGACAGAGAAGATGATGATGATGACGACGATGATCTTGGAACATCAAGTTTTGGATCTGTAGACAAACGAAGCAGGAATTCTCCTTTTTCAGCATCGTCACTGTCTTTTGCTTCGTGTAACCTCTTTCTCGGGGTAAATATTCTCTCTTTATTAGTCAGCATTTAGTTCATCTTTGATAGAAGAAGTTAGTGTTCATATATGTAAAGTTTTGCAGGTACAATCACGACTAGAAAGATCGTTTCTAGCATGGAAACAACGCCGAGCAGTACCATCAAAACGGATTCCAGGAATCATCAAAGGTGCAGAGAACGCATCAACCTCAATCCATTTTCCTCCATCGAGTTACAAAGCCAGATTGGAGATGGGGAAGGTATCAAACCCAGGTTTTGTCCACAGAAATAGCTATGGCCGCTCAAGATCTCAGTCTCAGTTAATGTCTTTATCACGACTACTATCTTGCAATGCATCATATTCTTCACCTCCTGATAGCAGCCCCAGTAAAGACCTCAGAGCTTCCAGGAAACAAGATCAGAGTTGGCTATGGGAAACACCGGTTGGGGAAATGAGTGGGGTTTTGTCGCTGCAAATTCCAACAAAATGTTCGGATCTGTTTGCAGAGACTTTCCCTCTTTTGTCTTGAGTTCTCATACTCTGTAGCTTCTAGCTCCGAGTTTCTTGTGTACGTACATTAAGGCTTCTTCTTTTGTTGGTGAGACAAGTTTTTGAATTTTTGTTGTATTGTCTTTTTATCACAATTTGTTATAAAAAAACTCAAGATTATTTCTGTTTAACTTTCTTTGTAATCATAAATTTATGAGAATCATCTCGGAATATTGACTTATTTTATTTGGTCAGTTCTGGATCTTTTTTTACCAAATTTGTAAATCATTTTTATATAAAGTAAACAATATTAAGCACCATTCCAAAAATGTGAACGTTATGCGCATAAGAGAAAAACGACGTCGTAAAGAGCCACGTCAAAGAACCCTAAAGAGGCTCTTCTAAAACCTCTCTGGCTTATATAAACCTCACTTCTTATTCTGCCTCTTCTACTGCAATTTTCTGTTCTCGCTGCCGAAAAGAAATCCCTATTATTCCCTTCTCTTACTCGTTCAACAACAATGGAGTTCTGGGGTATGAATTCTCTATTTCTTTATCTTTGTATATCTATTTCTCCTGCATCTCTTACCTGTTTCAGTTTCACGTTTCGAGAATTTTGATCGATATTGTTCATAGAGGAACTTGTATTTTGCATGATGTTGTATCATCGCTTCACGTATTTCGTTTTCGATTTTCTTTCTTCGAAGAGTTTTGTTGGATTCTTAGGCCTGTTGAATCATGTATGTGCTCCTACTTTTTTGCGTGTGGCTTGTTTAGGTTTTGGGTTGTAGATTTTTCACATCGAACTTTGGTTTTGGTATCAACCTTGGATTTGTTCAGATGTTCTTTCATGCTCTTGAGTAACAAACGACTCATGTTCGATTTCTTATTGTTTATTAGGAGCTGAAGTTAAAGCTGGGAAGCCTCTTAAAGTTAAGCCTGAAGAAGACTGCCTTATACACATCTCTCAGGTAATTTCCTAATACGTATTAGGAAGTCTAAAATTTTCAAGGTTAGAGCTATGAAACAAACTTTTAAGTTTTTTTTTTCCGTAATCTTGTTTAATATGTAGGCAACACTTGACTGTAAGGGGAAAATGGGAGAACCTGTGATCTTATCTGTGACTGTTGATGGGACTAAGCTTGTTATTGGAACTCTTTCACAAGAAAAGTTTCCTCAGATTAGCTTTGATCTTGTCTTTGAGCAAGAGTTTGTGCTTTCCCACAACTGTACTAAAGGGAATGTCCATTTCATTGGCTACAAATCCCCCAACATCGAACAATATCCTTTTTCACAGTTTTGTGTGTGCTTCTCTTTCTGCTTAGTCATTATTTTTATATTAGGACAGAAAGATACAAGGTCTTATCAATTGTTACTTTCCTTAACTCTTGTTGGTTGTGTTCCCACGGAGGAGGACAATTACTTTGGTGAGTGAACTCTCTTGTAACGTTTCCTTTTTGACCTTTCCCATATTATCATTGTCTCTAAAGAGTTGTGTCGTATCAACAGAATCAGAAGAGGAGGAAGAAGAGGAAGAGGTTCAGGTTCCTGAAACTGTCACTGCTAATGGTATGTATTTGGGATGCTGCTACTATTGTGTCCCTGTTATTTTCTTGACAAATTGTTATCTCAAATGTGCTTTTCCTTTGTAATTCAGGAAATTCTGGAGCAGCTGCTTCAAATGTTGTCAAGGCTGACTCAAAACAAAAGGCCAAACCTGCTGCAGAAGTGAAGCCTGAATCTGACGAAGATGACTCTGACTCTGATGAGGAAGATGATTCTGATGATGAAGATGATGATTCCGACTCTGAGAAAGGAGTGAGTTTTGTAGCTGTCTATGATTGGTGTTTTAGACCTAGACCTCTTATGTATTACAGAAACGCTAAGGAATGAGAAGGCTGATAAATTCTCTGGTGATAATTATTGTAGATGGATGTTGATGAAGATGATTCAGATGACTCAGAGAACGAAGAAGAAGAGGAGACTCCTAAGAAGCCTGAGCCAATCAATAAGAAGAGGGCAAATGAATCTGCATCCAAAGCATCTGTGTCAGGAAAGAAGGCTAAACCAGCAGCAGCACCAGCAGCTACTCCTCAGAAGACAGGTAAAAAAACTTATTATCATTTATCTTTGTAGATTTCCAGTCTGATTGTTGATAATCATTAGATGATAAGAAAATCATTCGAGTCTAACTATGAAAATGGAAGCATAATAGATACATTGTTGTAGTATTCTGATTCTGATTAATTGATACAGAGGAGAAGAAGAAGGGACACGTAGCAACACCACACCCTAAAAAGGGTGGAAAGTCTCCTGTAAATGCTAACCAGAGCCCAAAGACCGGAGGCCAATCATCTGGTGGTTCTAACAAGAAGTGAGTGTCTCTGTTTTTTTGTATATCTTTCTCATAGTAAAAAGCCCAAAATGCAATTATATGAATGATTAATGGATGTGTATGTTGTGCAGGCAATTCAATTCAGGTAAACAATTTGGTTCTAACAAGGGCAAGGGAAAGGGTAGAGCTTAGAGAGGTTGATGAAGCAACGAGAGGTCTTTTTTGGTTTTGAGTAGATTGATGATGATGAGTGTTGGAGGGTGGCTTTGGATTTCTATCTCTATTTTTTTCTTTAAATATTTTGGAAAGATCAATTTACGTATTTTGCAATTTGCTCCTTTTTCCTATGTAATTCAGTATGAAAATTGCTGATGCAAGAAAAAACAGATTTGGATTGCTAAAATG
Source organism: Lepidium didymum (assembly GCA_963920545.1). Lineage (NCBI taxonomy): Eukaryota > Viridiplantae > Streptophyta > Magnoliopsida > Brassicales > Brassicaceae > Lepidium > Lepidium didymum. Next base: position 14,454,479 of record OY986986.1, on the reverse strand, counting down.
AATTGAGTTTACTTCCTATCAATTAACTGCAAAGACAGACTTGCAATATTTACCTTAGCAGGTGAATCTAAATTGGTTATCAAAAAACTCTCTTATGATCCTTTGTGAATTAAATGCAATTGCCGCGGATTGAAGTCCGAGAGAAAGTAAAGCAAAGGAAATTATTTATTCTCATTTGGAACATTATATGTTGTGTTATTAGTCTGAAATTATATGTTAGTCATAAATTTTGGATGTGAAAAAAAAATTAAACTTAGTTTTCATAGGTAATTTTAGTTTATTATTATTATTATGATAAGATGCTTATCATATGGGGTTAAACAAAAGATGCACAATAATTCGTGTTTGAAGTTTTCTAATTGGTATGTAAAGTTTATATGTGGTTGCTTTCTAATGTGGTTTATTACTATTATATACAATTTACATGTAACGTAAGATAAAGGATTCATGCGGTATGTAAACTATGTGATTTCTTTTTTTTGAAAAGGTTACAGGTGGTGTGGTATGTGGTAAGTCAATTAAAGATATTTGTATTTATACATTCAGATATCAAATTAATTCTATTACCTACATTATGAAAAAACTTGGCTAATATACTAACTCTCCAATTTCAATTCCAAGACACTTTACAAAATAATTTAAGGGTTTCATTCATATAACTGAATAATATATCTTTTCAACACATGTATTAATTCCCAATTCAACAATAATTCATAACATCTCAATCCAGTTCTTTGTTGAATTTGGAACTTCAATTCCTCAACGTAACCGTCTCACATAATCACGTTACAACAGATAAGATTTTGGTTTGAAGTTGAAGATATGGTGAGATTGGACATGTGAATTCATTACATACTTTTCAATTTCACAAACAAGGGACAGAGAAAACTTAAAAACAATTGTCTGATTACTGATTACATTTTCGTTTATTTTGTTGTAATCTTTGTTGCTCTGGATTTTCATCTTTCTCTTCAAGTCTTGGTTTTTATCTCTCTGTTTTCCTCTGAACTTTGAAACTTTGTTTTACGGAGAGAACAATGTCATAAACAAAGGAAATATGAAGCTCAAAAACAGCTGCAGAAAAGTTAGAGTCTTTGTTGGCATTTGGTTTTCATCTTTCCTTTAATTTTCACGACTTGGATTTTATCTTTCTTTATTTTCCTCTAAAATTTGAAACTTTGTTTTACAAATGTCACAAACAGGAGAAAAAGAAAGCTCAAAAACTATTGCATAAGGCCATGTTTGTTTGTCCATCCAGCTACTTCATCCAGATGGTCTATCTGAATGCACCATCTAGATAAAACAATTGGATGTTGTTTGTTTTCATAGTGAATATTACATCTAGATGTGTGTTTGTTTGTTTTGTAAATTGACATCTACATCTAAATGGACCTACCTATAAAATGATCAAAAAAACATTATTAAAATAGAGTAAAAAAGAGGACAGAGCGTAAAAAGAGGAGAAAGAGTAAAAAAGAAGAGAGATAGTAAAATAGAGGAGAGAGAGTAAAATGGAGGAAAGAGTAAAATAGAGGAGAGAGAGTAAAAGAGGAGAGAGAGTAAAAAAGGAGAGTAAGTAAAACAAAGAGAGAGAGTAAAAATATGAGAGAGATTAAAAAAGAGGAGAAAGAGTAAAAAAGAAGAGAGAGAGTAAAAAGAGGAAAGTGAGTAAAAAAGAGGAGAGAGAGTAAAAAAGAAGAGAGAGCGTAAAAAGTAGTAGGAGAGAGAGTAAAAAAGAGGAGAGAGAGTAAAAAAAGGAAAGAGAGTAAAAAGAGGAGAGAGAGTAAAAAGAGGAGAGAGAGTAAAAAAGAGGAGAGAGAGCGTAAAAAATAGGAGAGAGAGTAAAAAAGATGAGAGAGAGTAAAAAAGAAGAGAGAGTGTAAAAAAGAGGAGAGTGAGTAAAAATAGGAGAGAGAGTAAAAAAGAGGAGAGAGCGTAAAAAAGAAGAGAGAGCGTAAAAAAGAAGAGAGAGCGTAAAAAATAGGAGAGAAAGTAAAAAAGATGAGAGAGAGTAAACAAGAAGAGAGAGAGTAAAAAAGAGGAGAGAGAGTAAAAAAGAGGAGAGAGAGTAAAAAAGAAGAGAGAGCGTAAAAAATAGGAGAAAAAGTAAAAAAGATGAGAGAGTAAAAAAGTAGAGAGAATAAAAAATATGAGAAATAATAAAAAATAAGATAAAAAGAGTAAAAAAGAAGAAAGAGAGAAGAAAATGGTATTTTGGTATTTTAAATTTTTATGAATTTCATCTACGTCTAATTGATTCTTATAAACACATCTAGAATTTCTAAAAATTTAAACTAAGTTGAGATGTTTCATCCTGCATATCCATCCGGATGATGCACAATTATGCATTTAAACGAACAACAGTTTACATCTCCATCCAGATGGAACATCTGGATGGACAAACGAACAACACCTAAGTAAGTTTAATTATTGATTACATTTTTATTTATTTTTGTAGTCTTTGTTGCTCTTAGTTTTCATCTTTCTCATCAAGTCTTGGTTTTATCTTTCTTTGTTAATCTCTGAAATTTGAAACTTTGACAATGTCACTAACAAATGAAAGAGAAAGAAAGCTCAAATAATGTTGTAGAAATAAGTTTGATTATTGAATACATTTTTGTTATATTTTTGCTGTCTTTGTTGTCGGTGTTGATTATTAAGTTTGGAATGTTAATGTTTTCAGCTACTTGCTGAAATTCCTAATGTAATATTACTCATATTTAATCAAATATTATTTGTTCAAAAGTGTAGGCTAAGTATAATGTTTTATATTTATATGATTTTGATTAAATTTATTAGTATTATTTTTGTACGAACTTCTATTGTTAAAACAGTCGGTGATGTTGACTGTGTCGTGACCATATCAGGTCTGTTGTAGGTGCTTGTGTCGTTATCACATCAATGCCAATTGTAGGCGGCTGTGTCGTGACTGCTTCATCACGCAAGTCATCGAAAAATGTTGGAGAAGAAGTTGTATCGGGAGTGTGTGTAGTGTCATCGTGTGTTATAGACTCATAAGGGAACACATTTTCAATGAAATGAACATCACGAGAAACTAATACAACTCATGTTTCCAAATTATATACTATCCACCCTTTTTGTCGACATGGATAACCAATAAAGACAGATTTGTTACCTCGTTGAGCATATTTGTCTCTACCATGTTTTTTATTATATGTGTAGCATAGACTACCAAAGATCCGCAGGTGATTCATTGGTGGCGGGCGATCATAAAGAATCTCAAATGGTGTCTTACCGTTGAGAATAGTCAACGGTGTTCAATTGATCAAGTATATTGCCATTAAGGCACAATAGCTCCAAAACTTAACCGAAAAATGGGCTTGAAACCGCATGGCACGAGCGACATTAAGTATATGTCGATGCTTACGTTTGACACGACCATTTTGTTGTGGGGTTCCAGCACATGACGTTTCATGGCGAATTCCTTTCTCTGCAAAGTAATCTTGTAAACTTAGAAACTCGGACTCATTGTCACTCCTTATTGTTTTGATTTTCTTATCAAATTGTCTTTCGATCATAGCAATAAAATTTTGTAACTTTGATGTTGTATCTCCTTTATTTGACAGCAAGTATATCCATATTGCACGTGAGAAATCATCGACTATAATGAGAAAGAAACGTGATCCACAAATAGAAGTAGTACGATATGGACCACATATGGCACAGTAAATTAGTTCAAAATTTTCCGAAGTTTTATTAATACTCAAAGGAATCGAATCACGAGTCTGCTTAGCTCGAATACAAATGTCATGAGACTTGGAATCAAAACAACTATCATTATTCGAAGAGAAAGATAATATCTCCATTTTCTTAGAAGCTGGGTGTCCTAAGCGTCGATGCCAAACCTCCATACTCACGTCATTTGAAGGTGTTGAAACCGCTGAAGCATACTCCATTCTCCTAAAGAAATAGAGTCCTCTGATTTGCTCACCCACCCCAATCAGTGTCTGTGTGATGCAGTCATGGACAACACAAAGCCGGTCAGACAAGTGAAACAAGCAACCAACATCACTAGCTAATTGAGAGACGGAGATCAGGTGACACTGTAAACCATCCACAAATAACACAACCGTAAGATTCAACTGAGACCCCAACCGAACTGTTCCACACTTATTCGATACCACAAAACGTCCATCAAGAAGCTTTATAAAAATTGGTGATATATCACAAACCTATGTAAGGTCATTGAAGCTACCTGTCATATGGTTTGTAGCTCCTGTATCAATAATCCACGAGTCAGAAGAAGACTTACTCGAGAGACGAATCGTGGAGGAGGATGGGCGTTCATTTAACATCTGAACAAGAGTTTTTTCAACTGTTGATCATTTAGACCGGTAAAGCCAATCCGATCAGCCTCAGTGAACGCAGCTGGTAAGGAAGTAGTGTGATGCGCCTAAGCAACATCAGTACGACGAGAAGAACTACTTGTATTCAGATTTCGACGGTCACCATTGGTCGAGTTGCTGGTGTTATTTGCCGATGAAGTAAATGTTGGACAAGGACGATCTCCCCACCAGTCTGGAAATCCAATCTTCCTGAAGCAATTCTCAGCAAGATGACCAGTCCGTCCACACATTTTGCAAACCACGTTCTTGTCCTGGTTATCTTTCTGGTTATGTGAATTAGAAGCAAATTGAACTGCAAAGCTTGCACCTTCATTACGTTCCTCAAGCAAACGACTAGCATGCTTGGATTCTGTTTGGTTTTCAACACTGATACTTTTGTTTCTGATGCTCAGTTTCTGAGAAATGCAAACAGGGAAAAGTATTTGCTGAAAAACCAAGCTTATTCGTTGAGCTTTCATCTTTATTTATAATCTGAGTTACAACTAAAAATAGAGAAACAACTACACCTACATTTCAGCTAAGTTACAGAAAAAATAGCAAAGACCAAATCAAAGAGACTGCTTTACGTCTGAGTTCCAAAAATAGCATTGACTTTTTCAAACGAGATTAAACTCCAACACTCCCCCTTAATCTCGTTGGTTCTTCAGCCTTAGAATCCGATCACAATGTCTTTCCTTTTCCCAGTCACTGTTTCGTCGAGGTTTGACAGTAAATCCCTCTCTCCAGTCATATGATTGTTGGCTCCCGTATCATAATACCAAGTGGTCTCAGTGATTTCTTCTTTCATTGATCCTTCACTAAGCAAAACCTGTCCATCACAACATTCACCACCACTGAGTTCCTCTGCCACCAAGAGAACAGGTTCACTATCTTCTTCCACGAGGTAAACTTCCTCTTCTTTGTCGTTTTCCCTGCAATCAGCTGCGTAATGACCAAATTCATTACACGCAAAGCATCTGATTTTGCTTATGTCGACCTTCTGTCGACTTCGTTCTTCACCCGAACCTCTTCCTCTCCAGTATCCTCTTCCACGATTCGATTCATACTGTCTTTGTGGGCTTCCGCTGAACCGAAGCTTCTTTTGCGCTCGCCATTCTGCTTTTGTCAAGAGTACATGCTCCTCCTCCTCTGTTTCATGTCCTCTCATGCGCTCTTCATGAGCCTTCAACGAACCAGTTACTTCTTTGATGGTTTTGTTTGACACATCCCCAAACTCTTCTATGGTGGATGCAATTTGGAGGAATTTTGGAGACACGGCTCTGAGGATTTTCTTCACCACATATGATTCATTCACATCCTCTCCTAGACCCCTCAAGCGACTCACGATCATAGAGATCTTTCCCGTAAAATCATCTATGGTCTCGCTGTCTTTCATTCTGAGACCTTCAAGCTCCCACTTTAGGGCTTGTGCTCTCACTTCCTTCACTCTTTCCGCACCGAGATGCATTGTCTTCAAGGTGTTCCAAGCTTCTTTTGCGGTTTTCTTTGCTCCGAGTTGGAGTAGGGTATCCTCACTGATCCCTTGATAGATGACGGCTAACGCCATCTTGTTCTTTCGCGTATCCACCGTTACGCTGCTCTCAACAGCCTCCCACACGCCTTGTGCTTCCATGTAAACCTCAATCTTGATCGACCATGCCGAGTAGTTGGTCTTAGTTAGGATCGGATACTGCAGGGTGACGCTCCCCTCACGCGTCGATGGTGTTTGAGGCGTGGTGGCGGACTCCGTCCGATTTCCTCCCCGGTTGCTTGAAGCTGATTCAGTTCCTGACATGTTTGTGAATTGATTTCGGTATTTTGGAATTGGGGTGGCTCTGATACCAACTGTTGGGTTTTCAACACTGATACTTTTGTTTCTGATGCTCTGTTTCTGAGAAATGCAAACAGGGAAAAGTATTTGCTGAAAAACCAAGCTCATTCGTTGAGCTTTCATCTTTATTTATAATCTGAGTTACAACTAAAAATAGAGAAACAACTACACCTACATTTCAGCTAAGTTACAGAAAAAATAGCAAAGACCAAATCAAAGAGACTGCTTCACGTCTGAGTTCCAAAAATAGCATTGACTTTTTCAAACGAGATTAAACTCCAACAGATTCTTCATCAAGTTGAACCACCTAATAAGCTTCTTCAACGCTTAGTAGAGGATCACAAGAGAGCAAAGATAACTTAACAGGTCTGTACAACGATTCATCGAGCCCCATGAGAAATTGGTGCAGTTTGTATTCCTCTCTTTCTCGAGCTATTTCTTCAGCCGTTTTGGCTCTCTGAAAATCCGATAGACTCGTCCATAGCTTTGTGAGTCGTCCATAATAAGCTTCAATAGCCATCCCTTTCCATTGGCAATTTGCCAATTTCGTTTTCAATCTTTGGACTCTTTGTCCATTTTGCACCTAGAAACGCTTTTGTATATGCGTCCACAAGTCATGAGGGATTTCATGATGCGATGGTGAACTACTTAGATTTGGAGTAATCGTTTGCTTGATCCAAAAAACCACCATTGCATTGTTTACCCACAAATCTTCAATGTCATCATCATCATCAGCAGGTTTTGGGATCGATCCATCCGCAAAACCAATTTTTTTTCTTGCTCGAAGAGCTAACCGCAAATTCATAACCCACTCATCGTAATTGGGACCACGAAGTTGAGGTTGGGAAATCACATCACCAGGATTTTCCCTTGGAGAAAAATCATACAGATCAATTCGTTGACGTGTGTTCTCCACACGAGCACAGCCAATAACGACAGGTGGATCAAGTTAAGTTATACCTTTTAAAAGACATACATAATACTATTTTATTTTTTACGTGTAATAAAAAATAGTGTTAACCATATTTTTGTTACCATCCTCACAATTGGTCCACAGCATAAGGAGGAGTGAAACTCTCTTCTTATATATTAAAGTGTTGAGATTAATTGGTGTTGTTTTTGTTTGATCGGTGGAAGAGAGAAGAAGTTTCATTCTCTTTGTGAATACCAATTGTTTAGACTCGAACCCTTGTGGCATTAAGCTGTGTCAGTACCACTTTAGCTAGGTGAGAATTGGTAATTGGTGTTGTTTTTGTTATTGTTCATGATGTATTATTGATATTATTAGGTAACATCGAGATTGTAGGTATGTGTTATTTCTGTTAGTAGTTACTTATAGTCTATATATATATATGATAATAAACAATTGTGATATTGAGTGACAAAAAAAAATTGTGATATTGAAGGCCAGCAAAAGAATCTGAACACTTCAAAAATCCATAAAAAGATAAATGTATATATAAAAACATATGATAAAAGAGAGTTATGACTTTGACAAAAAAACAGAGAATTATGATAGTGAAGGTATACATAAATCATTTATTAAATATGAATGTATACATAAATCATATGTATAAAAATTGAATAAAATATATTTTAATTAGCTTATGTTTCTTCACAAATCAAAAAATATATGTTAAATTTTTTTTACATAAGTATAAGTTAGTATTTGTACACATAAACATATGTGTATTTTGTTTTATCTCTATATATAATAAAATCATAGTGTTAAGATTTCTCATATCTTTTATAGTAATAAAAAATAATTTTTCAGATTAATTACTTAATTTATCTGTTTGTTCTGATAAGACCTTTTAACTAATTAGTTTGTTTTAATTTCAATTATTTTTATTGATCCACTGGTTTTGATAATAACTTTTAATTGATTTGTTTGTTTTGGTAAGAATTTTTAACCGATTAGTTTGTTTTAATTGGTCCATTTTCCTTTTTTTGTTAACACTGGGCCACATTTTATCGGCTCATTAGCCAAGTTCCTACATATACATAATATATGTAATGAGACTCGATTTCTGGATGTGCAAGTTCGTCTACCTTTATTGGACTTACAACATGCCACTAGACTAAATGCCACATGCATTACTTCGTTTGTTTTTACTATAATCTTTTAACCAATTAGTTTAATTTTATTTTAATAAATAAAGATTAAATAATTATTGTGACAAAAAAAATTAAACCATTAATATTATTGGTTTGTTTGTTTTAGTTTTAATACATTTTATTGGTCAATACAATAGAAAACGATATTCCTAATCCTAATCTTTATATATAATAAAATTATAGCCTTAACAAATTTGTATCTTTTATAATAATAAAAAGTAATATTTTATCTCTTGATAAAATTCTTTAAGTGATTATTAATATTATCTTTATCTACGTAATATTATTAGTTTGTATTATAATCACATGATATTTTTTAGTTTTGAGATAATACAAGAAGGATATTTGAAATAATTTTCAATCACATATAATAAATAATAACTGAAATTACTATCTATTTAACAAAATAAACAAACAGAATATTTTTGAACTAATGATATAGTCCAAAAAAATTAAGAAATCTTATTAATTTTGACAATTCATGTAAAACAATTATATGATTTATAAGATTTTTGAACCAATGATTTATAAGATTTATAAAGAGATTTTCTCAAATAATCGTAGTTTGTATTCTGGGACGTATAGAAAATCTTATATAATATGATTTTCGGAAATCATATTTTTATTATGTCTTCTTGGATATCATTAGTTATTTTATAATTTTCATATTCTGAAAATTATAAATCATATCCCTAATTTGGTAGAATACAAACAAAACATTATTAATCTATTAAGAATATAGATACATTAAAATATTATAAGTTATAAATTTATTAAATCCACTTATAATAACTTTGAAATAAATATAAATTCTAAAATTAAAATCAAACAATGTAATATGAAAAAAACAAAAAATACAAGAATGACCTCATATAATAATATAGTATGTATTTATAAATTTTTTTAATGCTAATACAAATGGATATATTATGTAGATATTATTGATAATATATAATAATGATAAAATGAATATGGGTTTAAAACCTAAATGAACGCTGGTCTAATAAGTTAAATGAATACATGTCTAAAAACATAAAAGAACATGAGTTTAAAAACTTAAATGACACGAGTTTATATATAAAAATTGTAATGCATCAAAATATAAATCAACATAGTTTGAAAAATATAATTCGTGTAAAATGATTGTTATCATTATAAATTGGTTTTTAGTATATCAAAGATATATAAAATTAATAAATTTACATATACAAATTAAACCATAAAATAAAACAAATATCACATATAAATATTATATATAAATTAAAATAACTACAAATGTATATTAATTTTTCACAAAAAATATAATTAGTGATGTTTACAATTGTACTACTTATAAGTCATTTGATATACATTCATTTAAAAATATTGTTAAAATATGCTATTTGTCTATTTCACGTAATAATGTTGATATTTACATAGTAATCATGAAAATATAAGGTATTTGTATCCAAATAAGAAACATTCTCAAAATTTTGACATGTTTTGATTTTATTCACTATAATTTGTGATTAGTAGTTAGTTATATAGAAATAGATACTATATCACATTTTGTTGTATCTCTATTGATTGTTTTATTTATAAACTTAGTTATACTAATTATATATATCTGGTATACAGTGATAAAATTTGCTTTGACAAACATAACTATAATAAATTTAAGTATACAAATAATATATGATTGTGTTTGGACAAATGCAAAACATGGAATTGACATTGAAATTGGATATATGATTGTGTTTACTCCATAAAATTCACAAAACTTTAATCAACTTATGACAACCAAAAATTTTGAACTCTTGGTAATAATTGCACACTTAAACCTCACACCAAATCTTGATTTCTAAATCATAAAAACCAATTCAAAACTACACTTTAGAAACAAAACAAAAAAATTGAAATCTCACAATTACTGAATCACAAAGCCCATAGCTAAATATATTAAATAGCAGAAACTTTAAATAAATTTTTTTAATAATAAAACAGAACTTGGAGCGTTTCCTCAGTCCTCCTCTTTGATAAAAGTCTCTTCTCCTTTCTCTTCCTACTTGTTACCCATACGTCTCTATCTTCTCAAAACCATTTCACTATTAATTTTCCTCTGTGAATTTTCCATGAAAATTGTATTTATTTTTTGCAGAAAATTAATAACCTTCTGTCCTTGAAACCATTGTATGGACACAAACTTAGTTGACATAAGTTCCAACCCAGCCAAGTCCACTGATGAAGAAAGACATTGTCTGAAGAAACAAGTAGATGAAGTAATTGTTTTTTCCATGAACAAAGTCATAGCATCCACACACGAACAAGAATGCCGCAAATCCAAGCTCCAATGTATTCAATCTGATCACACAATCAAATTCATAATCACGAACAATCTGATGATACATTTATCAATTTTCGAGTAATACTTACCGATCTGGCAATTTGAAGATTCTTGGGAATCTCTTAACACCTTTTGTGTTTCCTTTAGCATTCTGACCACTTCCAAGCTTAGCAGTCACAACCCATTCATTAGCCCTTCCTGCCTCAAACAGACCAATGAGAGTAGCCTTTGTTCGATGCAGCGACATCACATTCTCGAATAGAATCCAATAGAACAGCAGATGAATCGACCTTTTACCAAAATGTAAACAAGGTTAAAACACAGTTACTTGACCTACAAGGTAATGAATGACTTGAGATACAAGCAATCGAATCTACCTTGGAGTACCGACGGAATTGAGGATAGTGATGATGGAAGGAATATAAACGGAACCCCAAATCGGAACTTTAACTTCCGGCACAAGAATGGTAAGAGGAAGAACAACACAGTAGAAACAAAATGTGACCCAATGTGCAATGATTTTCCTCACAAAGAAGAAACTGTAGATCACATAAACTTTCTTCCAGAATCTCACTTTCTGCGTCATGTCAGTAATTGAATCACATTAATAAAAGAATTTCTTAATAGTTTTTTAAAATATAGTTTTAATTTTAGTATTGTTACCTTGTTTCTTACGATCTCCATAACCATTTTCCTAAAGAGATTTGCAGGTCCACAAGACCATCTATGTTGCTGAAAACGGAAGGCTCTAAAAGTACTTGGAAGCTCACTTTTCACCTAAGAAAATAAAAACTTCATATTTATTATATTCATACTAAAATTTTCATAAATAATAACAAAATATCTTTACTCCTTAAAAGGTAAAATCATTGTAACTTAACTTAAGAATCTGAATCAGCTGTCATTTTGTATTTAATGAGTGAGGCATTTTGTTCACCAACTACGTTTTTTGTTATGTATTTTAATAAAAAAAATAAAAACCTGAAGATCGCCGAGGTAGAGAAATTTCCAGCCGCGAAGACTTGCTCGGACGGCGAGATCCATATCTTCCACGGTGGTCCTATCTTTCCATCCGCCGGCTTCATTTATCGCCGCTATTCTCCATATTCCGGCCGTTCCTGTTATAATTAGTTTAATAAATTAAACTTTTAGTATTTAGCTATTTGAACTTAAGAATTTCGATAAATTGTTTATAATTTTTTTATAATATTATTAATTTATTGATATTATAATTACACTAAAAATAGTGTAAGACAAAAAAAAAATTAATTTATAAAATAGTGAATTACAGAGATTACACTGTAATTTTAATTAAAAATCGAGAACATTTAAGATCTGACTTAATTAGCTTCATCTGCAAGTCCCCTTATACTAGCTAATAAAATAATCAAACACATGATTTTATTTATATATTAAAAATATCGAGGATAGGTGGTCCAGTGGTAGTGATCACTTTACAAATCCTCAGCTATCAGGGTTCGATTCTTTTCTGATGCAAAGGAAAGGAAAAAAAAAAAGATTTTATGATGAGGTTTAGCTATGGATCGGATTTTGTCGATCAGTAAAGTTGAAAAAAAAAATACCATTAAATTAGTTTTATAAAGCTGGCAAATCTTAATTATAAAACAAGATACGACTATAGCTCTTATATACTAAAAAAACTACACCTACTTGCTTCACATTTCAGATTCCCCACTCCTCTCAATCAATTATTGATTGACTAATTATTTACAATTCATTCGATTCCTTATAATATAAATTTATTCAGTTTTCCAGCAACAGTAGTACACTATCATTATATCAAAATACAAAAATAAAGTTTTTTGGGTCCCCGTATTGTGCTTCAATTGGTCGGACAATATATACCAACTCCATCACTTTAAACTCTAATAATTTTACCAGATTTATATTTACTTCCAAAACTCTCTTAAATTTTGTTACATTACGATAATTAATTGATGATTTTACTAATCATTACTAAATTTTTTTAAAAATTACCGTTGAAACCGAAAAAAGCATGTGTTGATGAACCAACTTCTTGCTCAACAGTGAAATGATAATCCAACGACATTTCTTGCATCCTCGTCAATAAGCATTCGTCCGCATTCACTGAAATAAAAACAATTGATATATAAAAAAAACAAAAGCTCTATTTAATATTTTTTTAACATAAAAGAAATCCAAAAATGTGGCATTATCGGGGAGCAACGTCCTTCTCTTTTGTTTTATAGCTTTAATTAATATTTGCCTTTCTAAATTCACTAAATTGGACTCATGCTCAATATTAAAAAAATAATAATAATAACGTAACCAAGTGTCGGCAAGAAATACGCAGGTCCACAGTAGAGTTGGATACACATACTGTAGAGTAATACTTTTTATACTAATACTGACAAGTTTGGGTCCCATTACTTGAGCGTTCAAAGAAAGGCAAAGAGCACGTGGATTGTATCAGAGACCCGACAATTTCTATAGACCCAACACTTATCACTCTCTACTCTTAACCCGACCCGGGTTCGCTTCGGATCCGGATTTCCGACCCGGTTTAAGGATGAAGTGCAGCATGCTGTACCTACTAACAATGACTCTAATGTAAACAAAAAATAACGATTTTGGGTACGTGTTTTATTCTGATTCGTTGAAAAAATGAACCACTAAAAAACTGATTCACTACAGCACTGAAACTAGTAGCTACTCCGCCGACACAAACAGAACTAACCCTACTTCTTCAATCAGACAATATATAATTGATTTATAATAATAATTGATTTTAAAGAAATTTACCAATTTCACGAAAAGACCGTTTCAAAAAGCCAAAAAACAAATTAAAGTGAACGAACAATAAGGGAAAAGGAAGAAAAAGAAAAATAATTAAAATAAAAAATAAAAGAAAAACATGGAAGAGCATATAGCACCGACACAACAAATGGAGCTAGAAAACCAAAACCACGAGCTAACATTAAATGATCTAAACACATTAAAGTTATCAGAAGAACATAAACAAAGACACCGATTCAGTTGTATTTTGACCCTGACACTTGACAACATTATCATATGTTTCTATCTTATTAGATTCTGCATTACTATCAAATTTAATATAAAAACAAAAAGGTAACGAATGATGAAATTACCGAAACGCCATCGGGCTTGGACGAGAGCAATGTTAGGATTGTGAATAAGGAAAGGAATGCTACGACGAAGGAAATCAGGTTCAGGCTGAAAATCAGCATCGAAGATGACAACAAATTCACAATGTTTGACATAACTGCGTTTGAGTCCTTCCTTTAAAGCACCAGCTTTGTAACCAACTCTATTCTCTCTTATTTGATACCTAATATTGATTCCTTTACTTGCCCATCTTTGGCACTCCATTTCCACCATTTGCTGCACATTTTAAGTATACCAATTTATTACACTCGGTTCCAAAAAATCACATCTCCTTTTATTTTTTCGTCAACTATATATCTCATTAGCATAGATTCAGGTACTATAAATCACAAGATAAACTTCTAACACAACAAAGAAAGAAATCATTTGTCATAATTAGAGAATTAGTGTTAAACTAATGAATGGACTAAGTAATAAAGATATAAAAAAGGAGTACCTTAACAGTAGGATCTGTTGAGTCATCCAAAACTTGAATCACGAGACGATCGGACGGCCATGATAGACCAGAAGCAGCTCCTATTGATAGCTTGTAAACCTGCTCTCCATTTACCAAAAGACTTGCATTTTCAATCTCTTTCACTTTTTTAGTCCAATTATTTAGCAACAAAACCCCTAAAATCTCAATTTGGGGATTTTGAACGGCCTAGGAATATTCATTCGTCGGAAAATGTGATTTTGAGGCTAATTTTCTCGAAAGTTTAAGACTTCGAGAAGAAAACAGAGCAATAAACAGAACAATTAACAGAGTAATGGACAGAGACAGGAAATAGACCTCTCGTTCGTTGAACATGGGGATTTGGACGAGAACCACAGGGAAATTGGAGCTACCAAGTTCTTCATCATCTTGAATGGATTCGAACTTGTAACGTTTGTTAGGTTTTTTCCAGAAGAGTTTGACGAGAACGATGACGATTCCCATGTAAACCCTCTCACATAGCAACATGAGAGACATTGCCAAACAGATATAAACAGCTAATTGGAGAAGAGGGACAATCACAGGTGCTTTTACAAGCTCCCAGATCATACCTAGTTGGCCTGTGATCTCCATTCTCACGCCGTCAAATGTCTCCGGCAACACAAACTTTGGGGTAGTAACTGTATCACCATCCATTTTCCTTTTCTCTCTCTTACAGAGGATACAATGGTGGGTTTCTCTCTCTCTACAGTTCTAGAGAGAGAAAACTTAGGAAGAGAGAAAGGAGAAAGGAAATGTGAGTTAAGAGAGAAGAGGAAGAGAAGGATAAACCAGGAATATAAATGGGGAAATTTGTTTTTTTTTACTTTAATAATTTATTTATTTATTTTCCCCCTTTTGTAAGATATTTTTATCCTTTATTGATTGAATTATTAGTGATTTTTTTACAGATGTAATAAAAAGATAAAACCCAATGTGTTTTGGGTTCTCTTACAGTTGAAGAAGTTGTGGTAATAAGAAGAGAAGATTTTTGGTTCTTCAGTTTTTCTGGGTTTTGTTATTTCAGAATCTGTGCACTGCCAATAAGAGGAAATTTGGAAGAGAGAGATAGATTTTTTCTTGAATTTATCATCGCAATGATTTCTATTTTTTTGTAACAATGTATAATGATTAACAATTTGATGAAAGTTTTTAACTTTTTACCATTTATAGAATTTGGGTTTTTGCAGCTTTTCACATTTTTCTCGATAGATTTTTTTAACAGTTTACTTATCTTAAGTCAACTTTTGACAACATACAATTGTTTTTTTTTTTTTTTTGGATTTTAGTATTTTTGTATTTTTCATATTAATAATTAAACCGATAAAATTGATTTATAATTCAAAGCTCGATACCCAAAATACTATCAGACAAGTAAAACTACACATTTTCTATAATCTAATATCAATAAAAAATTCAAAAATAAATATCAATATTTGACCAATTGAACAAATATATTTTTCAGTAGTTTTTTTTTTCTTTGTGAAACTAAAGATTTTCACTTTCAATCTTTTTTTTGGGCTTATTCGATTTACTGTCTAGAAATCTCGTTTTCACAATTAGACAGTATTTTTAATGAATGTAACTAAGAAATATATCATAAATGTAAGTAAGTTACGTGCCCACTAATGGAACGTTAACATAACAATTTTGTATTGATTCACATTTAAGAAGAAAATGAGGAAGTTTAGAAAGAAATAATCAAACAAGGTAAATATCTAAGCATATACCATTATTAGACTTTTCTAACTGTTAAACGGCCAATGTGGCAATAAATATGGAAGATATTAACAATGCTTTTAAAATTAGGAGAATTTAACATTGTGAATATGTTGAATGATCAATATATAGAAAATTGTATATTAATGTAATATAGCATGATATATTTGCTTAGCATGTTATCAAATATTTCATATCTTCTTAAAAAGTTTAAAAAAGTAGAAATGGGTAATCTACACAATTACATGGAGAAATCCATGTCTTATAATAAGAATAAGAATTAACATAATGTAAACGAGCATGCTATATTGTAGTTAAACTTAAACGTTAATCAAGTCTTCAAAAAAAAAGGAGAAACGGATTTAACTATTTCAACAATTGGATCAACAAAAATTTACTCAAAAGTTAATTTTTTAATCCCATTATATAGTGTTATGCCGACTTCTTTAAATCGTAAAAATAAAACATTTTAACTATTTTATTAAAAATATTTATCGAAATGCATATTTTTTTATCAATAATTAAAGGGTGATTAGCTAGAATACTCCATATTAATTCATAATTATTCAAATAATCTTATAAAATTTTAAAATGTTATTTTGCCTTTTTCAAAATGTGTAAACAAAAACGTAATAACGAAAATATCATTAATGAAAAGTGTCACGTCAGCGCGCTCCGCGTGACTAAGTCTACCAAATTAAGTGTCACGTCAGCGCAAGTTCTACCACACTCTACCAAACTTTACTATGCTATTATCTAACTCCACCAAGTACTGTCAAAGAAATACCATACTAACATCTGAGTTTTTAGGAAGTCGTAATCATGGGGACAAAGTGTATGAGGTGTGGTGACAAAAGTTTTAAGTTTGGTAGAGTTGATAAAGTTTAGTAGACGTTGGACACTTTGTAGTAGATTTTGGCGAAGTTAGTAACGCCATTGTGGCAGACTTTAGTAGATTTTGTACCCCGTGTGGCAGATTTTTGCAGAGTTATCTCTCACAGCCTGGCAGAGTTAGTAATGATAGTTTGGCAGAATTTGATAGATTTTGTACACTGTGTAGCAGATTTTGACAGAGTTTATTTGATAGTGGGGCAGAGTTAATAACGATAGTGTAGCAGACTTTAGTAGATTTTGTATCCTTGTGTGACAGATTTTGGCAGAGTTATCTCTTATAGCTTGGTAGAGTTATCTCTCATAGCTTGGCAGAGTTAGTAATAACTGTTTGGCAGAGTTTGATAGATTTTCTACACTGTGTGACAGATTTTGGCAGAGTTAATTTGATAGTGTGGCATAGTTAGTAACGACAATGTGGCAAATTTTAATAGATTTTGTATCCATGTGTGACAGATTTTAGCAGAGTTATCTCACATAGCTTGGCAGAGTGAGTAACGATTGTTTGGCAGAGTTTGATAGATTTTCTATATTGTGTGGTAGATTTTGGCAGAGT
Organism: Lepidium didymum; assembly: GCA_963920545.1. NCBI lineage: Eukaryota > Viridiplantae > Streptophyta > Magnoliopsida > Brassicales > Brassicaceae > Lepidium > Lepidium didymum. Next base: position 14,437,073 of record OY986986.1, on the reverse strand, counting down.
TATATTTGATAGTGTGACATAGTTAGTAACAACAGTGTGGTAGACTTTAGTAGATTTTGTACCCATGTGTGACAAATTTTGGCAGAGTTATCTCTCATAGCTTGGCAGAGTTAGTAACAACAGTTTGACAGATAGATTTACTACATTGTGTGACAGATTTTGGCAGAGTTATATTTGATAATGTGACAGATTTTGGCAGAGTTAGTAATAATAATATGACAGACTTCAGTAGATTTTGTACTCATGTGTGACATATTTTGGTAGGATTATTTATCATAGTAACGACAATTTGTCAGAGTTTTATAGATTACTACACTGTGTGGTAGATTTTCTCACACACTTATTACACTGGTACACCATTGAAGCACACAAATCACCATTGTTGATTGAACTCATTTCTTATATTTTAACCTCGTTTTTTTGTTATTGGATATATGGATCAAATCATCTTAGTTTGTGGAAATTGGAAATTGGTTCTTTTGAGTGGATACTATTCTTGGTTGTAAAATTCTGGAAGTGAGCGAAGATGGACGTTATAACGAGTTTATGCGAATGGTGCATGAAGATTTCAATCTAAATAGACAGATCTATAAGGTACAACTGAGTTACATATCAAATGAACTCATGCAAACACTACCACAAGATTCAGAAGTATGTCTCAGATCATATTGTCTACTTTCTGATCTTCAACATCTCTAGACCAAGCAGGGTAGATCTCTGCTAGAGTCTTTGGACATAGGTGCCTGACGCGTACCTACAAAATAGTTATGTTTAACAATGTGAGACTCTAAACTCTCATTAACTCTGCTAAGCATCATGTACACTCTACCAAACTCTGTCATGCGTTATATAAACTCTATCAATCTCTGTTATGCTTTAACATGATAGTTGTAAATTCTTCCAAGCATCATTTACACTCCACCAAACTCTGCCATGTGTTATATAAATTCTATCTAACTATGTCATGCTCTACCATGGTAATTTTAAACTCTGCCAAGCATCATCTATACTTCACCAAACTCAACCATGATTCATAGAAACTCTATCAAACTCTATCATAGTGTTAAAATCTGTCATGCATTATCGTTAAACTCTGTCATGCATCATCTACACTCCACAAAACTCTGTCATGCATAATCTACACTCAACCAAATTCTGCCGTACATCATTTACACTCCACAAAACTATATCTCTTTCACACTCTACCAAGCTCTATTAAGGCAGTTTAGCTAAGATTTACCATGTTGCAGATAGCCTTTAACTCAGCTTAACTATACCAAACTATAGGCAATTTCTACCAAATAAATCTACACATTCGAGACAAACTCTGCCAAGCTTTAAACAAACACTGCCTAACTCTACCGAGCTCTACCAAACTATAGGCAAAATTTTACAAACTCTGCCAAACTATAAACATACTCTACCTAACTCTACCAAGCTAAAGTAAGCATTAAAGACAAACTATGCCAAGCTGTAAACGTACTCTACCAAGCTATCAACTAACTCCACTGAACGAACCTCAAAATTTGAGACAAACTACACAGAATCAGCATAACAATTCTAGATAAACCCAGAAAATTCATTTCTAAACCTTAAAACTTCATATACAACATTTACCTTGAAGAAATCACAACAAATTTTGCCTTAAATTTGTAGATTTGTTAGGTTATGGTTCGAAATTTTCAAATTCTATCCAAAAACCTATGAAAAACATAAACAAAATCAATATGTTAGAAATCGAGTTCGATTTCGTGCAAATCCTAAGTTTTTGAGTTCGATTTCGTGAAAACCCTAAGTTTTTCAGTTCAAAATTGACTTATTCTTCTACATTAGGTTTCGATTTTAAAATATAGAGAGAGACACACACACAAAATGAAAAAAATTCTTACTTTGAAATAAAGAAGACAACAAGAGATAGAAGAATAAGATTTTGTTCATGAGATGAGAAAGATAAATTTTCGTAAAGAAGAAGAAAATGAAGAAGAAGATGACGTGGAAGAAGAAGAATGAGAAGTATTTTCTTTTGTAATGGTAAAATTATAATATAAAACACAATCCATTTTTTGTGATATTTCCCACATCCAATAAAATATTTGAGTAATTAAGCATAAAATGTGAAATATTTGAATCATTCTCTCATAATTAAATCGACATAACCTAACCCATTTCTAACCAAAATTTTCTACAAATTCCACATATTATTTACTTTTATAAATGAGCCCTATATAATATAAATTAAAATTGGGAGAATTCATATGTTGGCTGATAGGTTGTAACTGAAGTTAAACTTGGAAAAAAGTAAGGCATTACTTTGACTGCAAGGCCTTACAATGCCACAACTAGGACCAACTATTAAGGGTTAGGTTGGTCATTCACAAGTTTTGCTTCCTAATTTGTAATTGCATAACTGTTTTGCTAATCACTATTGTGATCGAACTTCTACTTCACTTTTTTCAGGTGATGTCTCAACCGTTTTCATGATAAAGTTGTATGTCTCATTAAATTATTATGTTTCTTTTATGTTAGCAAATATACATAACAAGAAATTCTTTCAATAACATTATCAAAAAGTGGCTCAACAATGCAAAAATCTCGTGTTTGAGGTATGCTAGAACTACTTGTTAATTTATTTATTTGTAAATATGTATTTTTAATAGAATTATGCACTCCATGTTTAACAAAAAAGGAGGAACTAATTACTTCCCTTACATAAACTACTTTTTGTTCAAGACTTACATAATCTACTTATTTTTAGATAAACAAATAACCTAATGTGTACTGTTTAGTTTGTTAATTAACTAATTAGATTCCATTGTATTTATGTTTACACTTTGGAAAAATAGCATGCGCACTTGACTTTTTTTTACAGACATTTGACTAGAATTTATAATTTCACAAAAATTTTAAATTCAAGATTACATACATACTTTGGTACTACACAAAAAATTATTCACCCTTAATTACTATCTTAAACAACTTTTTTTTACTATTATATTTGGTTATGGTAATTAATTTGATAAATCTAAACTTTAATACCTACAAAATTTTAGATGTTTTTTGGTTCGAAGTAACTAACTCATGAACGTTGAAAAAAGAAAGAAAAGAAGAGGTTACTAACTCTTGAAGAAGATAAAAATTAGGTATGTATCTAATTTACACCAACCACTACAATGAAAAAGTAGCTAGATTGTATTAACATAAATGGTGATTTGGACTAATTTAATTAACGTAACTTCCAATGTAGACTACAGTTTATATAGTTAAACTTAAAACTAATATTGTCTGTACTCTGTACTTAAACATGTTTACTCCATCCCATTTTAACCTATTTTACAAAAGAGCTAAAATCATGTGCAAATTCTGACTCATTAACCCACCAATTATTTGCGGTCTGCTGATAGATTGAAGAGGCTTAGGACCTGTTTTTGTACAGTAGCGCGACCGACGAAGAAAGCAAATTTGACATAATTAATCGCTGAAATTAAAGTAAAGATTAAAAAACAGTTATCATAGTAGTCGCTGAAATTATTAGTGACACTAACAACCAATAATTTTACTCAGTTTTTATTAGTTTTATAGTCGCTGCGTTTATATGCCTGTTGTTGTTAGCTTTCATTTTTGTGTAGTCGGCGACCCTAAAAAAAAAGCCCTTATATCATTTTTTCTTGTTTTATTTATTTTATTTCCCACAAGTATAAGTTTCGACTCCATTAGCATCACCTCAACAACAGTTTATATAAGCTTTATCTGAGACATTGTGATGTGAAATTAGCACTTTCAAGTTTTCAATCTCCAAAAAGTATCTAACTATAGAAAAGACATAAGAATTAGAAGACTAAACTAGGCGTTGATTGAATTTTTATCATCGTCTTTATTTCTTCCAACTTCAAAAACATTTAGATAATGTGAAGGAAAAAAAAAACAAATTATAGCCTGTGTTTAGTAATTTTATTGTTTTGTTTCTTTTTTTTTGAAAAAGGATTATGCATTGTTCTGTTTGTTTCCCTAGTTTGAAGTTGTTGTATGGAAATTATATAATTTTTCTGTTTTTGTCTATGATTTTGATTATACCATTTTGTGTATTTAGTTTTATCTTATAGATAAAATAAGCAACAGTAAGAAAGAAAAAAAACACATAACTATAAATATAATGAATAATATATATTTTATCAACAAATAACTATTGCATCGATAAGATCCGATCTATAATCTAAATTTTCCAAATAGAGCAATATGATATTCGAACTCACCACTTGGTACCCAGATAAATCAGAAGCAAACTAACTGAATCACATATTTTTTAACGGATAATAGTTATTTATCAAGAAAAGGGTAGTATTATATATCTCATAGACATCTATATTTATATAAAAAGCTTAAACCCTATGATTATATATAATTTGTTAAAACCCTATTCTATACACTGCAATGAAGTAGTTATGAAACGTGAGTCAATCCAATTCCACCGTATGCATAGAGTTAGTCGTCCGAATAATACCGTCATTCACGTTGAGTCTAACTTTGAAAGCCCTTTTCTTCAGTTTTTATAATTATAAACAGACTGATTTATGGAATATACTTATCACTGATATTTTGGGTTTTGGAAATATAGTTCAACTAGCTTTACTTTTTAGATACAGAAACGGATATTACGTTGTCCATGTGTTGAAACTCGTCATAAGGACATTCTCTCGAAATTCCACAAATCTTATTGCAAGCCGAAACTTTGGACTCAACTTTATACAACAATTTTGACATCGAAAACAATTTCTCTGTTTCCCAAGACTGCTTCAAATAACTTAATGAAACAAATAAATCCTCTGTTTTTGATCTTGTGGATCATCACTATTAACTCTATATTTGGGATTTAAAAGTGATATCAAAACTAGATTTTAGAAAGCATTCAAAATCAAAAATGAAATATTTTTGTTTGTTTGTAAAGTAATTATAGTTATTTTTATTTTTCTTTTTTGAAATCAATTTTTAACAATTTTCGTTGCAAATGGCAAAAAGCTTCCGAAGATTCATGAGTATGTGTCTAGTTTGAAACATATGCAAATTAACTTTTTTTTCTGTCCGAAAGCTCCTCAATCTAAGGGAATATGTCCGTTTAGATAAATGTTATTTTCTTTACTTCATGAAAATTAAGGTTTCCTTGACAAATATGCGTAATGGCGACGTACACATATAATAATAATATACAATTTAATATATTATCGTGTCGACGACATATCAATGTGTTGCTTCAATATTTCTTCTCATTTTACGGTGAGCTCATATATATAATTTTTTTTTTTGAAATTGGTATGAGCTCATATATTGCGTATAGAGTTTCAGATTTACATATATTTTCATTGAGAGGAATCAGCAACGATTCAAAAAGGTCAATTTGGAGAGTGCTTTTAACATGGATTCAGTTCATCTTTTCCTCACTGAACAAGTTTAAATTATTTATACAAATTTCTCTCTCTCTATATATATATATATATATACGTCTTGTCAATAGCAACTAAGAGGTTGTATTATCTCTAGTGGAATTAATCAAATTGACTTTGCTTTTGCTTTTGGGTTGAATTAATTAATTTTGTTTTTATTAGGACTATAATAGAATATGTTTGAAAATTTGAGCCAGTTTATCACTACGTCTTTCTTTCCTTTCCTTCCTCCATTCATGGCTTTGATTAGTGATATATATACTTTACTTGCTGATTTATCCACGCATTAATATTTGTTTTCTTCTGAAGGAAATTAATAAGAATTGTTTTGATTAGATTCATGTAAATTCTAGTTTACAAAGTGGAATAGAAAAAAAAAGCGGACAATTTTAATTTATTTTAAAAGTTATCCATCGTTATGAGAAAAAAACCGAAATTTAACACTCAGATTTGAGCTGATGTCATACTGAGTTAACTGTATACAATAGAGAGTTACAGTACATACAAAATTACAAAAATACTGAGCTCAACTCACAAAGATCTTTAAGCTCTCTATTATAATAAGTTCCTAACAAAAAATACAAAACACTTATCAGCTAACGATACACTTGGGAACCATCTCTGCCCTGCACATTTCCCAGAGTTGTGACACTTGTTTCACTACATCTCTTGAAAAGAACAAAACCCGTTTTCACATACGTTATAATCGCTGATTCTCCTTTACGTAGAATGTGACAAGTGTAAACTTGTATGATTAAGACTTTAGGCTTCAGATTTGAAAACAACTTCAGGCTTCAGTTTATAGAGATTCAGGTGAATAACATTTTGAGTTCCTCTATACGTGCACTGCGTACTTCTCGATCAGTCAAAGCCCCAGAGATCATTCTCTGCTTCCTCGCCTGAACCGCCTCCATTCTCTCTTCAACCGTTCCCTAGGATTCACAAAGGCAAGACAAAACATTTTCCACAAGTTTCTAATGATCAATACTCTGCAACAACGATTTCTGATTTCGGACATAGTTTCACTGAAGGTTTTTCTTATATGGTATATATGAGGATCCACTACTGAGAAAGAATGTACCTTGACGATGAATCTTCTGATTTTTACTTCCTTAGTCTGTCCTATACGGTGAATACGCATAACAGCTTGTTCCTCTACTGCTGGGTTCCACCATGGATCCTACAGGACACAATTTGGTTTTCTTACCAACCACTTCAAAACCTATGTGTTTTTTGTGCAGTATTCATATAAAAGCTTTTCGAAGCCAAGGTGGCGTGAACTACTACTTGATTTTCTTATTAAATTACACGTTCAAGATGCTATGGAAACTGATAAGATCTTGAAGGGAAATTTATAGATATGCCATACCATGACAAAAGCATTGGATGCAGCTGTTAAATTTATCCCGACGCCACCAGCTTTAAGAGACATCAACATTACCTATCAAACAATCCAAGAATAGAAGTGTTAACTTTAATTTAGAAACCAGAAAGTAGAACTTTTGAACCTTTCAATTTAAGGGGATTACACCCACCATGATACTGCCATCTTCGGAGAACTCTTTAAGGACTTTCTCCCGTTGCTGTTGATTTAGCGTGCCATCAAGACGGACAAATGAAATATTGCTCCTGGAGATCAAAACATGGTTTAAATTTTTGCTATGACTTAGGTTCTTAAAACCATCTTCTTTTTTTTTCCTTTTTTTCTAAACTGCCACAGCAAGCCTTCAAGAAGACATATAAATGGTTTACCGTGAGAGGGGAATTTGGAGGAGATCGAGGAACGCGGTCCATTGGCTAAAGAGAATGCTCTTTGAGCCTGAAGAACGAAGACTTTCTAGCTCTTGAAGAAGAGCAGCGATTTTGGATGATTCCACCCAGTTCTTTTCCACGTCAACCTGGAATCTACTTTCGGTTGGTGCTGTGATGAGCTCTTGTCTGCTTACAGTTTTCCTGCAAAAGAAAAGGTTCATCATTATTAACCTAATTTCACCAAACAACGACACTTACGATGACATGAAATAGCAGGAAGAACTTCAATATACCTACATACAGGACATAATCCACTAGCAGAATTTCGCCAACTTGCCAACAGGCACTCACGACATAATCTATGAGCACATGGTGTTAATACAGCATCCTCAAATGCTTCGAGGCATATTGGACACTCTCCTTGTTCTCCTTTGCGCAATTCCTCTACCACTTCCTGTACAAAAGCCACTGATGGTACATCTTTTCCATCTCGTTCTAGACCATTAGACTTTCCACCAAGGAATCGTTTAGAGAGCTTATTCAAATCAGAGTATTCTGCTGTATCACCTCGACTGGATGCATGAAAAACAAGAGAATGTTATAAATACTATGGCAATTGATTCCACAAAATGCAAATAGAAACATGGGCTACGGTAGTATCTTTCTTACAGAAAATTTCCCATAGTCTACGATATTCTGAGATCGTGAAATAAATTAAGCAGATTGAATGCAAAACTAATATTCAAACCAGCAAGCAAGGGCATAAAAGCCAGACCTCATTACTAGAAATGGATGATCACAACACTGCCGTAGACGCAAGAGCAGTTCCAGGATTGAAGCATAATTATGAAGAACTTTTCCTTGTTCAACAAATTGATCAAATTTGACCTGAAATGATCCGCCAGCATCTTCAGTATAAGACATCTTAAAGTCTGAGTAAAATACTAAAGAATCCTGAGAGCGAACAATACCTTGGATCTTTTAAATAATGCATCGTAGAAATCCTTCTCAGACTCCGAGAGTTCACAGTAAATGACCCGTGCATCAGCAGGAGGTAGAACAAGAATCGGCCTAAAATAAACAAACATGCTTTATATAATGAGGAAACTCAAAGGAAATTTTTTTTTTTTTGAAGCATCAGGAAGTTCTATAGATGACTGTTTTTTTATTTGCATTAGTCACCTTCCTTCTCGATCCGTGCTAGACTTAGTTCTCCGAAGCATGACCGGTTTTAAGATAGACTGCACCAGCTTAAGCCCTCTCTCATCGCCCTCTTCAAATGGCTTTTGGACAAGTTTATTCCACCTACGAATAAATGTTTCAAACTAAAAGGCTTCAGTTATTCCATACCAAAGTACTGCATTTCCAACCCAAAATAGATACGGACACTTACCATGCCCAAGTACCCCATGGTTCAATCTTTAAAAACCGTAGAAGGCTGTACAAATCTTCCAGATTATTCTATTGATAGGAACATGTGAAATGATCAGAAAGCCTCAAATATGATTAAAAAATCATTATCCAACATCCATTTGAATGAGCCAAGAAATCATGCCACCAGACATGAATTCCAATACTACAAGTCATATAAAATACATTTTCAAAAACTTGTTTGTGAGGTAGAGTCCAGACTTGTGTACAAAAACCATCCACAACAAATTGGTATCCTTCTAGGAGAGGTTTAGATCATTCAAAACTCAGATGAATTTTGAATGTACGCTATAACTATTTCACATATAAAATGGCAACGTTTTAAAAAAATCAGGTCTTTAGGACAGTCAAGAACAAAGGTTTGCACCTACTATAGGAAAGGTCACAATAAGATCAATCACCTGAATTGGAGTGCCCGTAAGACACCAACGCCGATCAGCAACCAGAGCTGCAGCAGCCAAAGAAATTTGGCTTTTTGAGTTTTTGATGGTATGTGCCTCGTCAAGAACAATCCTAAACCATCTAACTGCATAAAGTCCTTCACTGTCTGCTGAGCTCTAAGAAGTATAAAAAAAAACAAAAAGGTAAGAAAATATTCTTGCAATGCATTTGTAAACTATATACATGGAGTAATACAGTACCCCAGGTAAGAATTTTATGTGAAAGCTACCTCTGCCGAAAATTCGGATGTTAGAACCCCATATGTAGTGATTACAACATCACTCTGGGATAGAAGTTTTGCATCCTTTGGTCTGGTTTGCCCATAATGAACATAGACTGAAAGCGACCCAGGCTTCGCATGCATTTCAATTTCTGACTGATCATAAAGCAGGAGCAGATTTACAAGAAAGTGAAGTTAAGGTGAAAGACAGAAAGGAAAGACAAAGTAGAAACAACAAGTTTGATGGATAATCCAATAATAGTGTGCACATGCATCAAGCATGAAAGAATTATTAGCATCTAACGTATATAATACCTTCCATTGGCCTAAAAGGGTCATCGGACATACAATTAGGTTACCACCACTGTCAATTGCGGTTTTCTGCTCCAGAAGCTTCTTATCAAAACCTGGAAATTTAGTTGCCTTCACAGAAGGACTAGTGAACTCATCTAAAGAACTAGTAAGCACTTTGTCTCCTTCATAATTAGGACATATCAACCCAGGTGATGCAGCTTTCCAAGAATGCGCAAGCATAAGGGATATGGTCATAACAGTTTTCCCAAGACCCATTGCATCTGCTAAAATCTGCAAAAATGCCGATAGTGTCTTATTTGAAAACAGCTATATAAAAAAAGTGACAAAATCCAAATGATAAATCAAACAATTGTTTGGAGGTGGGCTATTGATATCATACCCCTCCTCTTGCCATTTGAAGTGTGCTAGGAAAGTGTATTGTAGCATCACCAGTAAAAGAATTCAGATAGACAACACATTCCCTCCTGTTGACACAAAATATATAGTAAATATCTCATCTGCCTCGCACAAAAGTTGGCACACATTAGAAACATGCTCACTTGTCTGCTAAACAGTATGCTTCCCAACAAGGGTGAAGCATTGTTGCTGCCTCATCTGTGCAGTTTCCTTTCTCCAGTTGGGTCATCCAATGAAGTGCCTGTTTTTGATATGGACGGAGCTCACACAGAAGATTATGTGGGGTTTCCATTTCCTGTTGCATAAGTTCTCTCATGTTTTGCTAAATGAATTTCTAATGTTGAGTATACGTAATGCAAAAAGTCTTGGACGTGAGAATACATTTAATCCAGAGCAGTCCCCAACACCAACAATGTTGTCGAGATCACCATCACTTATACACTGCTCAACTTCATCGCTGTTTGCATCTTGATTCAGATTCTTGACTTTGTTTAATTGAAGCAACGAAGTAGGAATAGCAGAACCATCATCCTATTTCCACAGGAGCAGACAGCAAATGACAAACTTGATAAGCCAGAAATTGAAGTTTAAGATGCTGATATGATAAGCAATTTTTACCTTGGAACTCAAAGGTCGTTTCCTAGTTGACAAATCCTCAGGAGTAAACTCTGCCTAAATATGATGAAGAAACAAAGAAACATGTTCACGAAATAACTAGTCCACTAAAATAAAATTGAAAGAATGGATATATTTCTTCGACATCTCAAGAAATTTTAGTCACATTTAAAGCGTTATTAGCATGGAAAAAATATTACCTTCTTAAAGGGGATCAAGCCGAGCAACCGAAAGAGATTTGGGAGAGGATGGAACACTGATTCCTCTGCCATATTACTAGCTGCCTTTGGTGAATTCACACTACGCTTTTGAAACATGGAACTATTGATGTACACACTGTTTCAAAAACAAAAACACAACTTCATAAACTAATGCATCTATCCTGGCATTGTCAATTGGTATTATATTTTTTCTTGATGCATACCTTACTGAAAGAAGAATTGCGTCCATGATGCCCAACACATCAGGCGCCGACTTGCAGCTCCCTTCTATTTTAATTTTCTTATCTCTCACAAGCGGTAGTAGACATCGAGCCCACTCATTTGGTATTCTACCAATCTGCCACAAGAGCTCATCATAATTCGTTAACAACTTCCATCTCTTAAACACCAGAACTTATCATAGCAACAAAAAAGTGAGAATCTGCATCCAACAATATCGAATAAAAGACATGAATTTGAAACAGACCTCTCCTGAATCCTTTGTAGAGAACCTGACGATATCAGAAGTAGTACGTAAAGCTGGTTTCCCTCGTCCAAAGCGCTTCCCAGTCGTAGTCTCCGCATTTGATTTTTTACTCACCGGAAACGTAAACACCAATTCATCACCGGACTTCAATTTTCTTCCTTTACATGTCGACAATCCCGCCAATTCGGAACAGCCCACAAACCACCAGTCACTATTCCCTGAAACGCTCTTTTCTCCACCATTAACACTCTCGTCTTCCTCCAAGCGATTGTTCGCTCCAACAATTCCTTCGTCACCAAAGCGACAGCCTTTTATGCCGTTCTCGAGTCTCTTCCTTCCATTTGAGCCACTCGGGCTTGGAGTGGCTACGTCAGGTTTACTGAAATTTGGAGTGTCGAAGATTATATTTATGGCCGCCGTTAGATCATGGTTAGCCATGTGTAAAGCCCTGATTATATCCATGTCTGAGTAATCCGAACCCACGACTGATCGAACGGTGGAAATCAGATCGTCCGAAACTTTCGTTCCCATTACAAAACCCTAGCCTAAATTTTACGGGGAAAAAACTTGAAATTCGAAAATTTTCAGATAGATTGTGGCTAAAGACGCCGAAGAAGAAATCAATGTACACCGAGATTAGATAAGGAAGCAGATTGACAAACGGCGCATGAACTATGCCGGACCTGAGAAACGCGCGTAAATTAGCGACGAGTCTCTCAGTATCCAAATTCCCGCCATTATATTGTTTTTTTTAAAGGTAATAATAAAAAGGAAAGTACATAAATGTCGACGTTTCTAAATATCCAACGGATCTGGATCCGATAATCCGATTACAGAGTTGAACTCGTTTAAGTAGATTGCAAATTCAGCCATTAACTCAGAAGTGAGAAGTGCAGTGGAGCCATTCGTCGCTTTCGACACGATTGAAAGCTCATCCTTTTCTTTTTCTTCTCTCTTCCTCTCTTTTGGTTACCTAAGCTCTCTATTTACTTCATCAATGGTGCTTATCAGACTCTAGCAAGGTTTTAGCATTAGATATGTTTAATCCATTTCGAAGTGTAAAGAGGGTAAGAACGTTTTTATTGTAGGATCATCGTTCTGATTTCATCTTAAGTCAGTTTCAATTTGCAGGAGTTTCGTGGTCTACTGTCTAGAATGATAATAGTGCATGTAGATGGACAATTGGTTAGTTGTTATTTCATTCATAGTAAGTGATTAAGAAGACATATCTTCTGGAATAAATCAAGGAGAAACAGATTGAAAATATAATAGGAACAAGAATAAGCTGATACAAACACCGACTGACCTCTCACAATACAACTGTGCAGAATGAATGCAAAATTTCGTACCTAACTCAACTCAGCCCGCGCTCTGGAAACAGGCACAACAGATAGGATCAAAACTAGTATTTCCATTGCAAAACCCTCCCTCTCCCTCGGCCCTACATTTACTCTCAGCATCATTCCATATTTTCACCAATACATTCTACAATAACGAAAACACTCTCTTTCGACATGTGCAAGCATTCTATTACCCCAATGAACTTAAAGTAAGCCAGCAAGTAAGGCTCCTGGATCATCAGCTAAAGCTGCTGGGCTAGGCGGTTGAGCTACAGGTGGTCCTTGTGCTGGTCCTGTTGCTGGAACTAGAGCTTGAGATCCCATCGGAATAGCAACTAGTTGTTCCTTCATGAATTCTTTTAACCTGTACATAAAGCACGTCAACAAATGCAGAGGAAAAAGAAGCTGTGTTTCAGGTTGAGTTCATGCGAAAAGGCATTAAATGGAATCATACTCAAATGTAAGGGTGGGATCTCCCGAGCCTACTGTCATTCGCAGTTGGGTTCTGTCTGCTGGGTCTGTTTCAATTCTTGCCTGAAAATCACAAAAATAAAATAAAAGGGACAATGTCACACAACAAACTTTCCGAGAGTGCAGTACCACGTCAAGTGCCAAAACTAGTTAGAGAAATTTGGTTGAAATCTTTACTAGACAGAGCATGGCTCCTGTACTTTCAGAATAGAAGGTTGTGCTAGCCACCAGATTATTAGGGTTTGGATCCTGCAACAGACAACCATACATGTTAAGTTCAAGTATACATGTGTGCAACAAGCTTGAGGAATGAGGGACTCAGATCGTAACCAAATACTTACAAGGCCAGGGCATATTGTCACCCGGAAACTGTTGAACAGATTCGCCATTTCTGGAAGAGCTATAGGTCTTACACCTCTAACCTGCAAGAAAGTTTGCAGATTCAGATTATGATGACCAGTGGGACACACACCAATAACACGCATATGTAGAAATTGTTTAATTCATCTATGATCGTATGGAGTTAACTTGAACAATAATCACTAGATACCGAAAGTTATCTTTAAGCTTGTTGATTTAACTCAAAACAATCATATAGAGAATTTTCTCACGGGGAAACTAGTTCAATATTTTCTTTTAAAAAGAAATTTAGCAGCAGCTTTTGACTTCTTTTATGCATTACTCATATATTTTACTCGTATATTTTCTTTTGATTTCTAGTCAGAAAAGCTGTGGAAATACATACAACTTCCTGAAGTTTCAAGGGTGGCCCTGAAAGTGCTCTCCATTGCGGGAAGAACTCTTCAGATGTTAACTGTAGAGGTTGAAGAAACTTATTCAAGGTTGCAGGGATGCGTAATTTGGCACTGACCTATGGAAGATCCAAACATGTCAGGCTGAGTCAAAGATACTAGTAAACCATTCACCAATAACAAGTTAATTTTTGCAGTAAGTACCATATTTACACCAAACATGTAGGAGAATTCCAAAACCGCAACCTCTCTACTAGGGCGGATGTTCATCACTTCAAGTGGACATTGTACCTATCACCACGAAAGAAGTTGGAACTATAAGCAAAGAATAAGGACACAGAAAAGTAGAGAACTGACTGGTTGAATAATAAAACTGAAAATATCTAACAAACATAAGTACCTGTGCTCGAGGAGGAATTGTATCAGGTATTGGAGATAGGTCCAGTTTTAAATGAGCAGGGGGTAGTATTTTTGGTTGGACTGATGTAAGTGGAGAAGTACTTTTGTTACCCAAGAAGAGGACAAGTCTCCCCTGACGTCCTCTCCATTCAGCTTTGATGCCGATCTGAGGAATATTAACAATCAAAATAATGAGGAATGTAAGATAAAGTACAGCTTGATCTTTGCAAATTATGCCATAGTTTGTGGGAAATAATAAGCCACCCAGTCAAAAAAGCTCAAAAGGTAGGAAGCTTGCTTGTCTGCAATCTGCATACCAGAATAGATAAATGTGGAGATAGAAAAACTTAAAAGAGAAAAACCAAACCTGGATGTAGAGATCCTCATATAAGACACCACTATCTTTCAAACATAAAGCATGAAATCTCTCGGCAGTATTTCCTATCACCTGTTGCAGAAAACATAACTGAATAAGAAAAAAAATTCAAGCATGCAAATGGTATCATGGAGAACAAGTATGAGTTGTTTCTTTTATTGAGATAAATGTATACAGTGTCAGTTGCGACAAGTCCATCATGTTTAGCAGCTGCAAATGTGGAACAAAATCTAGAAACTCCTCAAGAGAGTAGAGTGCATGAATAGAACATTTTACGTAGGATACCATCTAAGGTAGAGGCTATACCATTTCCCCATAATAAATACAAACCGGGGAAGCAGAAATACAAAAATGGCCGATAGTAAAGAAACCTAGCGTAGGAATGAGCTAGCAACAGTAGATATATTTTCCGCCATGTAAAACCTACCATGGCAAAGAAACCAAAAGGAAGAAGAAAACAATACCTCCACCGTATTTTTTTGCTCTTCAACAGGTACAATGGCGGAACCAACAATTTCATCTGGAACTCCTTCTGCGCTTTTCACACCATTGCGTTCATTTGAGACAGCTCCAGGTGGGGCTTCTATAGCAAGAGGATCGAGCAAGTCAGTAAGGAGATCGGGTGATGGAGTTCCATTGGACTGAGGGCGAGATCGGGCCACTGACTCAGGATCCTGCTACAAATGCAAGGAAAACAGAATGTCATAGATAATAAGATAAAAGTACGAGCTATAAGAACACAAAACTTGTCTTGTCAGTTAGGGCATACAAAGAAAAGTACGCACCGTGCTTCCACTTACACTAGGAACCTTCAGAGGCGGGGGTGCCCCATTAACAGGCTGTGGGTCAGCCAAAACCATAGCATTTGAAGGCTGTTGTTGTGCTCTAAGCTTGATGGCACTCTGGTCAGCGGTATCTTCAACATTTTCAGCCTTTTTTACCAATGAAGACTGTGGAAGGGACGGAAAAAATAATTCAGCATCCAATCTATCAAGCACAAATGTCCCATCAAAGTAACTTTCATAGAATCATAAAATGATTTACAAACCTGACGCTCTGGAAATTTTGGCATCTCAGCCAAAACATCCATAAAGGCAGCCCCTTTTTTACTCAATTCAAAATATTCAATTGCCCTTTGTTGTATCTCTACATCGATACAACTCTCGTACCTGCGAAACAAAACTCATTTTAGGAAGCTTGATTCGGTTACCAAAAAATAACAGAACATAAATGTAAATCAAAGCATAAGGGAAGGAAAACAGGGTTAGCAAGTCTCACTTCTTAAATACAGCCCAAATTTGTTTTTGTAGTTCTGGATCTGGGGGTTGACTGTGCATCAGAAGCTTAGCGTATGTGGATAGAAGAATAGAAATGGTAGGTGTCCTGGGAAAAAAACGAAGCATTTAAGACATACCCAAAGATAAGAAGAGCACAATGCAGCATTTGTGTCGTCCTTACGATACTGTGGGAAGCTTTTCATGTAAAATGGTAAAGAGTTCACTTGCACTGCATCCAGGTCGTCTAGCTAGAAGGTGACCATACTCCCCCAAGATATAAGCACTGACCTGAAATTTCGAAAGAGATATAATTTATTGTTGAAAACCAATATTTTTATATTAAGTTGTTTGTTGTACTTTCCACTTTGAAACAGATGAGATTATGTCAGAATATGTAGCAAGGTAATAACTCCAATTTCCCCATTTAGATTATATTATAACTTATCTGCACTATGCAATATAGAGAGCTTGTTATGGGAAGCGAGGATGTACAACCTTCACCATTGTCTCATGTATTGCAATTTTGTCCAAATATTCTTTTGCTTTTGATGCGGCGTAAGGCTGTCAAAACAAAGAAACTTATAACCAGCTTTAGAGTATTATGAATAGAATATGCTACCAACTTTATATACCTGCAGGTCTTCATTATTTGTTACAAACTGCACCACACGAAACCAAATGTCATCGCTAACAAAATCCCCAGCCTTATCGATCAACTGAAGGATCACATCAACATACCTGAGAACATCAAAATTAACATGTGGCGTAACAAAGATTGACCAATTTCTTGTGTAAATAGTGATCTAAAGGTCACACCAAATGGCACAACCAAGCTAAAGCATGTCAAAATTGTGCATAAAAAAAGTTAACATATATTTCATGTCTAGTTCTCACCATGATAAGTCAGGAGCAAACTTCTCAGCAAGAATAGCAGCTTTAAGTGATAATTCCTCACGCATGGAAAACTCTGCGGTGCTAAGATACTGCAATGTATTTTTAGATCCAAGTAAGCTTAAATGCTAAACAACTTAAACTTTCCTTTCTGCTAAATTTCACAATTAAAAGGACACTACAAATCAAGAAAATATAAAAATGAAGCAAGGTCAACAACACTTACCTGCAACAACTCTTCGACTATATCTTTTGCATTTGACACATCGCACATCCCATATAGCAAATCAAGAGCACGTCTACGAATACTGCAGGAAAGTTCAACCAATTATGAATCTGATACTGTTAGCAAAAGAACCAAGAGAAATTTTTTTTTTTATGTTCTGGAAATAGCAGCCTCTATTTGCAATAGATAAAAGGGATAAGAGCTTGTGTACTTTGGTATTCATCCAATCCAGTCATCTTTTTTCGACAAATGTCATAGAAATAGTACTGACCCACCAGCGGAAGATATAATGTTCTTATAAATTGTACCAATAATTGTTTCTTACAAGTAAACATGTTTCACTAAAAATTTTATGTATAAATACAGATTCAATTATTTCCGGACCTGCATTAAGTAAAGCATGGTATATAAAAACAACAAGAACTATGACTGATTCCTCGATTAAAAATTGCAGTATTGGTTCCAAATTAGAGCATTAAAGAGATGGTGGTTTGGAATTCACAAGCCATACAAGCTGATACTGAGATGTAAAATATAAACCAACCTGATGTCCGGGTCTTTCAAGGAGGTGATTATCTGAGACTGATGCTTCTTTATAATATCTTGAACATCTGTGATCATCAGCATTCGTGTCATATTCTCCTACAATTTTGTCAACAAATGCATCATGAGAAGTCACTAACAGATGAGTAACCTACAAGAAAATCACATAATGCGCCACCCAATACAAAACAAATTACTGTTCTAGCTAGGCTTAGATGTAGAAAAGGGGTATTTGAAATCTCACCAAGCCTAGATATCTGATGTTGGGCTCACGAACAGAAATAAACTTGCCAAGAAGAGCAACACACTGTGACATCATTTCCTTCTCAGCATCAAGATGCATGACCTATATTGAAACACATTAACAAGTTACGAAGTTGCTCACTAGGCCAGAGCAATAGCATCAAAACCTTCAAGCAGAGCATGTAATACTTTTAAACAAGAAAAAGAACAGACATATAGTAGCGTACAAGTAACTGCCAGAAATTCAAACACTAAATGTTTCCCCACAACTGCCAAAAAAATTATATTTTAAACCCTCCATGCACAAGTCAGTACTCTCTAGAGTAAATGTGTTTTGACAGGAAGTTGAGGAGGTGTGAAGGGGAAAGGGAGATAGACAGGTGCTTTACTAAATTTCATGGCATCAACTTCCTCAGCTATCTGACGAACTTACCAGGGATAGAGCTTCAAACAGCACCGCATGAGATGCATTGTTCTTATTCACATTTTTCACAACATCTGTCCCCATTAATATCCGCTGAAGGACCTGAAATTCCCATGAAACAACATGAGAGAGAATTTAAAGACATATGTTAGAGAATTACAAGAGAAAAATTGAACCTCAAATAGGGATTTCCTGGTACTTGGATCTTCAATGGTTGGAAAATATTGAAGAGCCCTCATTGCCTTAACCTGTACTGACCAAGGGAATATAAGCATCCAAGATACAATTAATGAGCAACAAAACTACACCAAGGCTGGGGAGAAACTCTATTTCCATAAGCTAATTTCACATAAAATGTTTAGAATGACAGGATTAGAAAAGGGCTGTGATTTAAGAGAGTTCAAGCCATGTTAGACAAGGGTGAATAAGCCGCGTTAAGATAAACCTGGAGCCAAGGAGATGGGATGCCATAGTATGTGTACTCTTGAGGAACGTCCTGGTTCCTAGCAAGACGTTCCAATATTTTGACACATTTAGGTAGACAACTTGAGTACGCCTCATGATTATTAGATACCAAAGCTACAAGAAGACTAGTCGAAGATGTCAAGACACCAAGATCCCGTTCATCCAAAAGCTGTGCCATACGATCCGCCCTGGAGGTGTACATCAATGAGAATATATATGAAAGATGCAAAAGTAAAATCAAACAACGAGTAACTCCAGAGTGATAATACACACCAGCCATCAACGTTGACAGCATCAGGATTTTTTCTGAATAAGCGCAGTAGGCATAGTGCTGCTTTTTTCCTTACGAGAGGTCTGCAACTACTAGAAATCTGCAACAAGCAAGCCCCATAACATTAATATATTTACTTACTGAAAAACACCATAACCTGTTAGTCTTTAGGAGTCGCTTACAAGTAGCTTTTGAACATCAGGTGCCAATGCTTCAGCAAAATCTCTTCCACCAATATTTCCAACCTACAGGAAAAAGTACGCATGGCAAGGTAAGAGAGCTCGAAACAAAAATATTAAGAAAAACTCGAAAATTGAAGTAAAAATTAAGAGAGCTAGAAAAAAAAATAGAGCACAAAAGTCATAATGTATTCAAAGACTTCCATTAAAGCAGTCATTTACTTAATCTGAAAGACCTCACTATGCGGTAAATTTTACCACAATATAGATAAAGGACCACATACCAAAGTCAATGCTAGGCATTGGAAAGTCTCATTCCGACCAATAATATCGTTCCGCACTGTATTTATTGCCAACCTTAAAAAGTCATGGTTCTCATTGAGCAAGCAAGATGTAACAATGTAGCCAACCTGTAATCACAATGAAAAGTTCAATACATGCAAAATTAGGTAGGAAGAATAATATATATATATATAGCTAGCAGTGCAAAAGCCTTGGGTTAAGACGACTGGCATCATCTGTGCCTCTTGGTTAAGAGTTTCTAAGATGTTGTCACTAATTAACTTATTGGCATATGTAAATGTCTCCAAATTTGGTAAAACTGAATAAGTTGGAATTGCATGAAATTGAATATAGATATAACTTTCCATGATCTTTAGTGAAAATTTCTTTTGTTTCAGCTTGATCACAACACTTAATCAACCAAATAGATGTTCACCTATTCTTCACCTAGCCTTATTAAGCAACATTTCATAGCTTGAGCAAACAAAATTTTGGCTTACCTGTTTTTCAGGATACTTTGGCGCAGATATAAGAGAAACCGCCTCCATATGGCCAAAATCCACATCATAACCTAGCATATGTATATAAAGCATTTTCCAGACATACTTCTTCTTTTTATATGGTGCCAAAACCTACCAAAGGTATAAAAAAAATATTAGAAAATTTATTAAACGCGTGCATGATCAATTCATTTTTAACAAGAATAAAATTGGTGTCGATCCAACTGGCCACACATGGACACAATAGGCCGGCTACAGCTCTCGTGCCTACAGAATGGAAGCAGAATTTCACCAAAACTGCTTACAGCAGCACCACTTAATCTACTTCATAATGAGCTATTTTCAGATATATCTTTAACCTTGATTTATTTGCTGCGACCATCATCACCACAAAACCAAACTTACTGCCAGGCCTATCTTTCCTTCCAATTCCTTAATATCGTCAAACATTCAATGTTCTCATACATCTTGATTGATCATAAGATACTATTTAATACAAATAGTAGCGTATTGGCTCTCATCTATCGAGTAGAACTAGATAGCTGTAGTGATGTATCGAAGGGTAAAATAAAGGCTTATCTCTAAGCATAGGAACTATTATAAGAAACTATACCTTCTATCCGATAAAATACGAAACTACAGGCTCCAAAACTATTCACGCGGCAACTAAGGTTGATCCGATAAAAGATTCGGCCAGTGGCTGCATCCGTATTTCAACTACATTCTTCTCTAACTCCCTCATTAACCTATTAACTCACACATTCGATTGCATAGCAACTGGCTCTATATTAAACAATCTCGCAGGACTAGGTAGCTGCAGAGAACTCCAATATACCTAATATTTTTACAGAACCTTAGCGAATACTACTTCAACACTGAATTGCCACTTAAATGAGAATAAGATAGACAAAAAAAAATGGAGATAATAAGAATACCCTAACCTTCTCATTTTTGAAGCGTGTACGTATGTTTCCAAGCTCCTTATCAACTCGAAGTCGTTCCGCTTCCTTGTTCTGGCAATTACGTATGTCACTGACGAATACGGAGAGTCCTCTCATTCCGGTCATACAGGAACCAAGTCCTCAAATCCACCGTCCCCCGCCGCCTCACACGCCGCAGATCCAAACTCACGAAACTAAGTCGAACTACGAAGTTAATCCGCAGACTAAAGGTGCCGCAACAGAAATTGGCGGGAGCAGAGATCGAGACCCTAATCTAGAAACCGAAAATGGCAGCCTCCAATGAAAGAATTCAAAAGGTGAGAGTGATCTGAAGAAGGGTGAATGAGGAGAGAGAGAGAAGCCTGCGGGAAGCGACGGGAGACGACTTATAGTTTTCTTTATTTGCAAAAATGACTATTCTATTTTTGTGTATTTGAGTTTTCGTCTCATATATACAAAATCATAAATTCTGAATTTGGAAAAAAACGAAATTTACTTGTCTAGTCATTTGGACTGAACAAAGCTATTCACAAGTTGCGGACTATTTTGTCAAAAGTCGTTAGCTTGTACCTTTTTTGGGTAATATATTTATACATATGCTGCTGGTTTTGAATGGTTGTTCTCGGTCGCGGTCAACGATGGATAATCAATCCGGATGTGAATTCGGGTCGAATCATGCCGTTCATGTTTGTAGCTGGTCCCACCGCAATATTAACGGGACCGGGTTGAGTTAGGCTAGAAGTTGTCGGTCCATAGAACAAGAAGTATTTCTTCTTGTCTATTTCGGGATTATTGATTAAAATTTTCAAAAAAATAAAAATAATAATTAACGACTCAATTTAGTGGTTACGATAATCCAGCTAATGATTCAGACATTGGGTTCGATTCTTCCCCACTATACTAATAGATTAAAAAAAAAAATTAAAATATGTATTTTAAACTATAATCAAATTTTTTCGATTACAAAAAAAAAAAATTAACAGTTGAACAAAAGATGAGAGGATTGTGTAGCAGTTGGATGACACTAGTGACCAAGCTGTCGCTTAGAAGATCCTTTTGTCAATCGAATGGTGCTGTCATCAAACCATCCTAAGAATATTTTGATTCCTTTGCAAACATATCCAAATAATTGTCTATTTTCTATAGTTGTTTTAGATATTTATTTATTAATATTTTAATATCTCCACCTACTAACTGCTCTCCTTTATAACGGGAAAAGGGGAAAAAAGAGAGGGTAAATTGTGTTGATACAGTGAGTCCACGAGTGAATCGCACAACACACATCTTTACATATATCGATCCACACGAACGTCAAAAATACCAAAAAGTGACGTTTAGTTGACATAATTCGCTACATGCTCATGAGATTTAAATTTGATGTAAATGTGATCATCAGAATTTGATCTAACGCTGAGTAATTTATTGCATACCATTAAGGATCAGAAACAAAGAGACTACATATGTGAGAAAGAGAAACCCTACTACGACAAACCAAATCGAAAATGTTGAATCGAGTATTCGGTTAGAATCCGGTCCAGATCATCAACCGCATTCTTTTCTTTATAACTCACTCGGTAAGCAAAACCTAATCACTAAAGATACTTAGATAAACAACATCTCCTTCAGATTAGAATCTTCGAAGGAGACATGTGGACAGGTTCGAACGAACCTACCAAGGACGAACCTGGTTTACTACTGAACGCCAGAGAGTTTAGCCCAATCCACAAACTGCATACCGCCATATACATTGTTAGCAAACCGGACTCCCACAGTGAATGCCATTGCGACCACAGGGACGCGTTTGGCAGCTGTAGAACCTTCCACAATGCGTTCCAGGCCGTTGATGACTTGGTAACGTGCGTTAGAAGATAAGCCGAGGAACACACCTGCTCAAGAACAAAAGACAGAGAAGAAAGTGAGTCTCTGTAATCGTGATTAAGAGAAATTTACAGCTTTGTCTCTCAATTCCGCAACACGAAACTGAAATCTAATATTGCAAACAATCCAGCTACTACCTTCACTGAGAATTGTAAAGAATTGTAAACACAATCGATTCTTGGTATCAAAGGCAATTTAGGTTCTTTACTATCTAAGAAACTCGGAAAAGGATGATGATCGGAAAGGACTAGACAACACAATATTCAAGACTGCAGTTTTCATTCAGCATCAGAGGAAAACAGCTTTGGTATACAAAGGTATCAAACGTAAAACTTACCCCAGAGGGCAGCGCTTTCGAAAAGAGGTGGAACAGGGATGTCTTCCTCTGATTTCTTAAAACTCCTGTGGACAAAGAAACCTTAAATTTCAGTCAAAGAAAAGTTCTTTTAGACGGTATAATATCTGGATCACATTAAATAAAACCAGAGAAAAACTTAGAAGATTCATTTCATAATTGGCAAGTAGCAAGATAAAGTCGAATGGAGTTAGAATACCGTTTTGCCGTCATGATCAGATTTGCAATTCCCTGACCAACAAGACCACAACTGAATCCAACCGACCCATACAAGAGGCCCTGAATGAAGACTCACATTGATTGATCAAATCAAGGGTATGGAAAATCCACAAAGAACATGTTAAGTAATTATCTCCAACATACCTTATAGAAGAAAGTTGCAATCCGCTGGTTAACCGAGAATTTACAACCCGGCCTTTCAGCTTCAAAAACACTTGACAAGTACCAAAAAGAAAACCCGTAAATACATTTCATCCCGAAGATACAGCCACCAAGTCAGATAGATATCAGTGGGAAGAGTTAACGCATTTGTACATCTGAGACAAAAGAGAAGAAAGAGAGAAATAGAGAAAATAAGAGTCTTACCTGCTAGGAAGGGCTGCGCAGGCACGCTTAACGTCCTTAAAAAGACCTGTTGAAGCCATGGCTGGCTTCCCCATACGTGCATAGGGAGCCAAAAGTCCAACCAAAGCGACATCAACCACAAGACCAACCAAAAGATCAGCCGCATATAACTCAAACTCTGACCAGAAATCATTCCCTCTCTTCTGTACTTCTGCAAAAGTTGCACAGCAAGAGTCTATGGCTATCTGCATTGAATCCGTAGATCTTTACATTGATTCCACAAGCCATCGTCTTGGACACAAGCTTTATGTCCGTGGTCATAGATCAATACTAAAGAGAGACAATATTAGCTTAATCTATACAAACCTCCGTTCCAACTTTAAAGAGAAATGAAGGATCTGCAAGCATTCTGTTTCGAAGCATTGAGCATGACCTCATTAGAAACCCAAGCGGCCAAACAGAGCCCTGCAATTTTTTTTACTCAAAACATGAATCATCATTGCACAAAACAATCAAAGATCAGAAGCAGACCCCCTTTCATTATCAAATTTTCTAAAAGAAAAACCTGTAGATCGAGGTAACGAAGAAGAAAGAGTTTTCGAATCCCCACGGACTTCGCTGCCTCCAACATATCCTCCGGTAACGTAATCCCTCTACGTTCTGTCTCTTTCATAACTTCTTCAAACTTCAGTATCGGACCAAACTCCTTCTCCTCAGCTTTATCTGCTTCACCGTCCCCATCTTCTCCTTCCCCGCCGCTTCCTCCTCCACCTCCATTACCACTATTTCCACCGCCGTCATTATTTCCATTCTCATCGCCACCGTCGCCATCAAGTAACGGCTCCAAATCGCTTAAAGTTTCATCCTTGATGCCACTATAAGCCCACTCCGGTACCGATCTACCGGAGATTTCCCCGGCAACCACTTCCGATCCCACACATCGGCTTCTCAATTCCCGACCAGACACCTCCGAATTCAAATGGATTCGTCTGGATTCAATACCAGAGATTCCACGGAAACAAATCGACCTAATTCGAAAGCTTTGACCGGCTCCGTATTGCTTTCGCGACTCTACACCATTGTATACATCGTTTGAGAAATTTGAAATGTGGGAAACTTTTAAGGACATAGACATTTGCCTCTTCCAATATTCTCGAGTCCGTATGATCTACGAAACAAACGATCCAAAATACCCAGATGCTTAAAAACAAAAGTCCAAAGAACCTGAAATTTTGGAGCTAAGAAGAAGAAGGCGGACTTATGTATGCTATGCTTTTAATAAGTTCGCGAGGTTTTAAGGGTTTTAAACACAACTCTTGCTTTAATGTCGACAGGACCAAGGGAGAGAAAGATCATACGGTACGGTTGTATCTACTGAATGTATAACAATAGCCACGTCTGATTTTTTTTCCGTCAATTAAGTCAATTATATAGAAATCGAATTCAAAGAGTAGGTACATTATTTACAACAATGTGATTCCTAGACAAATCTAGATAATATGCTTTATAATTAAGGGCACGTGGAATCACTAATATGGAGCAACCTCTGAAACAGCTTCGGATACGAGAGAAGTCTTCGAGGTAAAGTAGAAAGGTTAGCCAAACGTGTGGATCCTCGATCATCTTCTTCAATTCCGAACAGCCGTTTGCAAATTCTACTTATCTGGAGAGAACTGAGACAAGACATAGCCCACATGAGTGCTTCAAACTCCGAATGAAAAGGAGATAGGCTCTTTCTTATGCTACGTGCGCCCATATTGACCCCTTCTGTTCCATCATGGAAGCCCATTCTAGACCGGAATGAGTGTCTGAGTCCTTCCAAGATGCGTCAACGAAACATTTATAACTTGTAAAAGCTGTTGATTGTGCGAGTAGTCTCGAAATAACATCCTCACTCAGACTTGTAATTATGGGGCTGATGCCCATTGAAATTGGTTTTTCCATATGAGCTTTCGCCCATGCGTTAACTTTTGCTTCTGCCATTTGTATTAGCTCACGGGGATGTTTATCAATGTTTGAAAATTTTCAATCCTTGCCTTCCAAATATACCATAATATCCAAGGATAACTACTCATTTCCTCTACTTTCGGATCTGCCAGAGTAGAAAATCCATGTTAGAGTATATTGACGGTCCCGAAAAATTAGAACTTGCTGGAGTTTTCAAAACCGCCCAGGTTTGGATAGCAGATGGACATTCAAACCAAACGTGGTTAATTGTTTCATTCTCTACCCCACACATGTCACAAATATCACTGCAATTAATGCCTCGTCGCGCAAGATTAGCCTTTACCGCAATGTGAGCAGACAATGCTTGCCAGAGAAATTGTTTCAATTTCTAAGGGGCATTAATCTTCCATACTTGACTTTGTAAGGCTTAAATATTAGGCCCGTAAGAACCCAAGTTGAAGAGGGAAATATTACATTCTGCTTAATACCCTGACTTCATAGAATAGTAACCTGTTTTATAAAAATGCCAACCCAACCTATCTGGCCGTGGTTGTCTCGGTATATAAAGACCTAAACTTAATTTGGCATCTCAAGGGATAAACAACTGTTTGATCAAGATATGTCGCCATAATCTGGTTGATGGATCAATCAATTTGGACACCCTTAGATCTGGATAAATATTTGGGTCGATACCAAGTGCTAGTCTAAGGTAGTGATCTAGAATCCATGGATAATTCCAGACACTAATAGTATTTTATGTTCCAACTCTCTTAATTAGTCCTTTTAAGGACTAAAGCTCTCGCCGATATAATACTACGCCAACCGTATGAAGGAGAATATACAAGTCTTTGCTCTAGAGGGTCTAAACCCAAGTAATAACGTCCCTTGAAGACTTGAGCCAATAAAGAATGGGGATGATCCAGTAGTCGCCACATCAGTTTGGCTAGTAATGCAGTATTAAATTCCTCAATTGCTCTAAAACCCAAACCACCTTCATTCTTGTGTTTATATAAAGTCGACCCTCAAGTCCAGTGAATCCCTTTCGAGGTCCTAGAGTTATGCCACCAAAAATCAGCAATTGCCGCTGATATTTTTGAAGTAATCGCATTTGGTAGCCTAAAACACTACATCACGTAAGAAGGGATTACCGTCAATACTGACTTAATAAGAATTTCTTTTCCTCCCTTTGAGAGGAATTTTGTTGACCAGAAATTAATCGTCCAGTCCATTTCCTTTGTTGAGCCTTCAAACGTTCCTATTTCACTTCTTCAGATATGGTACCATATTTCTTCAATTTTTCCAGATCATCAGCCGTGAGTTTTGGAGATCACTTGCTTCCATCTGCATACTTGCTTTCGGATAAAAGATCACAGTTCATGGGATCATATTCATCACCTTGTGACTCTTCTTGGTAGCTTCTTGGATTGTATCTTTCAGATTATCTCCACTCTTTGTAGCTCCTTTAATCAAATCCACTTCTTCCTCCTCAGACATATGGACATAGAGCTTTGTCTTCTTAAAAGATGATTGAACTTCTGTAGCCGGCTGCTTCGTGATAACACGAACTGGAGATGTCTGTTGATTCTCTTGTTTTTGTGATCCGTGTTTTTTGGTGTTTAGCACCAGACCTACTTTGTTATCACTTCTTGGATCTATAATCTGCACCTCATTCTCTGGTGGGAAAGAGAGTTTTCTTGCCACCAGTTCTGCTGGTTTCTTTGGGACATACATAGTTTCCTATTTGTTTTTCCTAAGCCGCACTTCTTTGTCTTCTCGGGCTGCTACCTCTTGTCGTTCATTGTTTACTAGAGCGCCTCTGTAACTCTTGTATCAATCTGAGATAGGCCTCTCAAACCGGTCAGATCGGCCTCTCTCAAGATCACGATTATCAGACCGTGGCATCCTCTTACACCTGAAGTCTGTTAGATTTGATTTTCACAATTGTCTTCTTATCATCTTCAAACTCTAGAGCAAGTTTCATAATCAGTGCCTTCATAACGTTTAACTTCAACTAGTACCTTTGCTTCATCTGCATCAATTCGTATCACCTGACCTAGCTTTTCTCCAATTGTTTTCAAAACAATCTCAGCTGCAAATTCTGTTGGCACATTGGAAATTCTAGCCCAGAAAACCAAGGTTGAGGGATAGTCTTCAGGTGCATGCGCCTTCCACTTGTCCAATGTAATCATCCAATTGTCAAAATGAGTAGGTCCTAACTTTAGCACCTTGGTCATGTCCTTGACGTCTTTGAACATAAACTGGAATCACCCAAATCCTAAATCCGAACCTGTGACCTTGTCTTCAAGCCTCCAAATCCTCAGCAGTCTGGATATAAGAGCGCCCAAATCTTGTATGGCAGGATTCATGCATCTGCCAAGAATAACTTTTGAACATTTTTCCAGCAGCTCACTATTATCGAATTTAGGAATTTTGATGCTTAGCAGCTTGGGTGATAAAGTGTCTGCCCCCATCTTCTTCTTTGCCATCAATTGAGCCATCTCAAATTCTCTGTGGAAGCAAATTTTCTTTAAGTTAAAATGAATACAAAAGGAGGATGAGAGACTCGATGATGGTTCATCACTAGATATAGACTCCTTGATTTTTTTTACAGCAAGCTATTTCCTTAATTGAAAAGGGTAATCTTTTAATACCATCAATGTGATATTTGAGAAAGAATTACTTACGGAAAGAGAGATTCGATACCTCATTTTCCTTGATATAAGTTTCGAATCCGAAATCTTCCCAGAGAAATCCGCAATTATTCCTGGAATCCTTATTTCTTATACTGTTTTGAGCTTCGATTTACTCGAATTAGAGCCTTGAATTGCGGTGCAACAATTTCCTTTAATTGAGTTGAGAATCTTTCCTTCTAATCTTCTGAATCATTCTGGAAATTCGCTTTTACTGGCCATCTTCTTTTCAAATTTCGGTCTCATCTTACTCCCTTAATGGCATTTTCGGAATCCTTCTCAATAACACACCGTACATTACTAAGAGTTTGCATTCGGTATCCATACTCCTCTTCCTGCAATATCGAATAGGATCTTGACCTGATTCCATGGATATAGAATAATGTAACTTAGGATCAATGTCTGGATAAACCATTATTTGATTATCAAATCCTCTTAATTTTAGAGAAGAAAGAGAATCGAGATATGTGGTGAAACTGATTAAACAATCATCAAAAGATTTCACATTCTGGAATAACCATTGACGCATTCGTTTTTGAACTGGACTCCTCTCCCAAATAATTTGCCTTAATCTCTGTCGATTCCTTGTGCTTTGAAGAAAAATGTCCTCGCCTAATTGCATATGATACCTACCGCTCTTACAGGATAGATCAATTGACCATGTTTCCTGAATATGAGACAATGAGTTTTAGAATTCTTGTGTGATTTCATACTTCAGGAAATGAGATCTGATGATTTATATAAAATCAAAGATCTCACCAGAGACATGGAACACTCTTCTAATTTTTTTGGGTACGATGGCCATAGGTGTACATTTTTGGACTCCCCCGCCTTTGTGAGATATTTGACTGGAAGACTTCACCGCATGATTCTTCCTTAATCGCCACAATCTCTGAAAGTGACTCGATATATTTGGTCTTTGGATTATCCAATATTGCCATGATTTCTGTGTTAAAACCTTTCCTGAAATTCGATTTAGATCTTCTTCGGGAATAGACCCAACGGAAACCTTCAGATCTGGGTTGCACAGATTCATTTTGGTTATCTTGAAACTTCAATTAATCACCCTACTGCTCTTTTCTTGTCTCACCGTATTCTCTTTCGTATCTCGTCCATTAAAATTCTTCTCCCCTCTCGCAATTTGGTCTCTCCTTCTCATTGGTAGACCTCGCCAGTAAACTCCACCTGCCCGATCGCTATTCAAACTCTCCATCCCAGAAAGAGAACTCACCGGAAATCGCCTTCCCTATCTCCATACCACGCCTGATTTGGTTAAAAGGATTCATTTAGACAAAAGCGAAAATAAAGTATTCAAATCTTCTGGTTTATACTGAGCCTGTCCACATGGGTTTGATGCATTCATTACGACGCAGCAGAAGCCAATGATTATTCGTCACGTGTTCAAAGTACAACACGATGACGTTTTACTCCGAAAAAATGTTAAGCCACTCTACACATTTCCTTACACATTACAGGTTTACATGGTATAGTTCTCCTTGTGATAAGAATGAAAACATGAGAGAAAACTCTAACAAGCAAGAAAGATTGGAGATGGTAGAGATCACTTGGATATGTATATTGTTCACAAACTGATCATCAATGCATATCTCTCCATAGACTTTGTGATATAGTGTCTCTAGTGGTGTTCTCAATCTTTCTCCAAGTTTGCAGTTGTTGAGAATTCTCAATCTTTCAAGCTTTTCTTTCTGTACAATCTTTTTGCATAGATAGTGCTTTGTAGGTGTTCTTCACCCGAGCTTTTCGGATAGAGTTGCCACGAGATCTTCCTGAGCTTTCTCTAAGGCACTAGCGAGATTTTTAGGCTTTCTGCCACCTGCTTGAGCGAAATTGGGCTTTCCACCACCTCCTCCACCGCACAGCTTAGCTATGGTGCCAATGAATTTTCCTGCTTGAACTCCTAGAGAGACTACTCCAGGACTAAATGCGGCAACTAAACTAACCTTGTCTTTGTCTGGAGATGATCCTAGTACAACAGCGACTGGATCTTCCAAAGTGCTTACCAAATGCTCGGCTGCACTCTTTAGTGAGTCAGCGTCAGTGTCATCCATCGATTCAACGAGCACTCTGAAGAAATTAAGTTAAAAGTTATAGTATTTAGATCATTGTGCCAGTTCTTTTGAATATAATTATCATATAAACCATTATAGCAAGAAACAATAGATTTTGTTACCTTATTGTCTGCGAAGTTCCTACTGTAAATGCTTTGTTTGATATGACAGATGCTTTATAAACCGCTGCTTTTGAACGCAAGTCTGATGCTTCTTTTCTAGCAGCACGCAGTTCCTCTAGAAGATTATCCACTCTGTTCGTAACATCCTCTGCTTTCACCTTCCAATCAAACCAAACAACAATTTGTTATGTCAAACGTACCTACTACCTTGAAAGCAGCAAATATGTTAATCACTTTTTTGGGTAGCTTATTTGTCTCAGTTACGTTCAGCATTCAGATATGGAAAGTAAGACTTTCAAGAGACAAAATACCTTGAGAGTTGAGCATAGACGTGTCATTTGAGTATCCCGTGAGTTTATGTATTCAATAAATGCTTCACCCGCAACCGCTTCGATACGCCTGATTCCAGATGCAATGCCTTGTTCTGAGATTATTTTAAAGGCTCGTATTTCTGCAGTATTGCCAACATGAGTGCCACCACAAAGTTCCATGGAGACGCCAGGAACTTCTACTACACGAACCTGCAAATTAATGTAACACTCCCCTTAGTCAGGTCAGATCATTTCATAACCAAATTGTAAATCTTAATTTCAGGCTTTATGAAACTGCTTGACAAGTGTTTTGACGTTTCACCGAGCCATTACAACTTTAGAATTGTTGAAAATGGCATCTCCCTTACCTCGTCATCATATTTTTCCCCAAACATTGCAATGGCTCCAGCTCGTTTTGCATCAGCAAGAGGAAGGACTTTTGTTTCAAGACTAGTAGCATCCCCAATCCACCTATTGATCAGGCATTCGATTTCCTCAAGCTCACCATCATTCAGCGATCGATGAAAATTAAAATCGAATCTGAGACGGTCAAAAGCTACTAATGAACCAGCCTGTGATGTTTCTTGTCCTACTACTTTCTTAAGTGCTGATTGCAGTAAATGTGTGGCCGTATGGTGAACCTGGATATTTGACAGAAAGGATCAAGAATTTGAAAAGGATAGAGACAGTTGGGATATTAGGAAGCAAGATGACATTGAAACGCACCTTTGCTCGTTGCCTCAAGTCTGCATCTACTACTGCTTCCACCTCCTTGCCAACTTCCAGAGTTCCACTTTTTACAGTACCCTTGTGAACAAATATTTTACGAGACTTCTGCACATCACTTACCTCAATAACAGCATTCTCTTGGTTTCCATCACCGTTAACATAAAGAAGACCATGATCTGCAATTTGACCTCCTGATTCAGCATAGAATGGAGTTCTATCCAGCAGAATCTCTACATCACTGCCTTCAGAAACTCTTATCACAGGCTTCCCGCCCACCAAAAGACTTTTAACAACAGCACAAGCAGAGAGACTATCATATCCAAGGAACTCAGTGTCAACAATATTTTTCGTGATGTCAGCATCATCATCAACTGTTAGTTTTACAACATTGTGAGCAGCTTGAGATTGACGTCTTTGATTCTCCATTTCCACTTCGAAACCAGTCATATCTATACTGACTCCACGTTCTTCAGCAACTTCAGTGGTAATCTCTACAGGAAAGCCATATGTGTCGTAAAGAATAAACGCATCTTTTCCAGATAAATAAGGCTTATTTCCAGTTTTATCAGCGTTTGATATGGCATCATTAAGCATTTGTTCAAGTAACTTTTCTCCTCTTTCCAAAGTTTTTTTAAAGTGAAGTTCCTCTTTCCTAATCTCCTCAATGATACGTGGGGCTTTTACTTTTACATCTGAATCAATATAAGTGCTCAATTCAATCACTTTTTCAGCAACTGTTGGCAAAAACGCCCCCTTCAGATGACCTTTTCCATCCCCATCTATTCCAAGAGACTTCCCCTTCCGAACAGCCCTTCTTATCAACCGCCTTACTACATAACCTCGGCCAATATTTGACGGAACAACACCATCTGATATGAGATAGACAACTGCCCTCATGTGATCTGCAATCACTTTTAGACTAATTTTTGCCTGGTCATTTGCAGAAGGGTATGAGATATTCGACAACTTTGAGACCTTTTCAATGATTGGATATATCAAATCTGTCTCGTAGTTGTTTGGAACCTTCTGAAGGATTTGAGCTACACGTTCCAGACCAAGACCAGTGTCTATGTTCTTCTGTTTCAAGGGCTCAAGCAATCCATCTTCCGTCTTGTTATACTGCATGAAAACCAAATTATAAAACTCAATAAATCTGGTATCATCCCCAAGATCAACGTCATCGTCAAAACCTCTCTCAGGATAGAAGTCATAATATAACTCTGAGCATGGACCACAAGGACCAGTTGGTCCACTGGTCCAAAAGTTGTCCGCTTCACCCATTCTCTTTATCCGCTCAACAGGCACACCAACTTCATTCTTCCAGATTTCAAAAGCTTCATCATCGTCTTCGTAAATGCTAACCCAAACTCTATTGGCAGGTAAGCCAAGCTCTATGGTTGATAGCTCCCATGCCCATCTTATCGCTTCTTTCTTAAAGTAATCACCAAAGCTAAAGTTCCCAAGCATTTCAAAGAAGGTATGGTGCCTCGCCGTTTTTCCAACATTCTCCAAGTCATTTGTACGTATGCACTTTTGTGCAGTAGTTGCACAAGGAACCTGTCTAGATACCTGCAACATATAATAAGATTATTCACCAATGTGCATTATCTTCAACTCTTCAGTCTCTAAAGAATTGTCAATGCGGTAAAACAAGACTATTTGGCTTGGACTATTTTTATACCTTTCCAAGGAAAATAGGCTTAAACTGGAGCATTCCTGCAATTGTTAATAAGACAGTAGGATCTTCTGGTACAAGAGACGAACTTGGAAGCACCTTATGCCCACGAGAGGCATAGAACTCAAGAAAACGGCGCCGTATTGAATCCCCACTGACGTCATTGGACTGACACGTCTCCGTAGCGTCCTCAGAAACCTGCTGTACTGATACTAAAAAAACCACAGTAAAGATATTTCAGTCCTACAAATTCGATGCTAATAAAGACTACTGACATAGCAAAATGGAAAATCTTAAAGAAAAAAGAAAAAACATAAACAGAAACAAAAACCTGACGAGCTCTTAGCAATAAGCTGAGCTGACTGCTTTGATTTTGGTAGCAAGACAGCAGGATAAGCACCTGAAGACGTTCTGATAACAAAACCTGCAAAACCAAAGTTCCAGTAACTAATGCAGAAGAAAACATGAATTAAACACCGGGAGATTTACATAGAACATTAACATTAAAGCAACAAGAGACGGAATAAACAAAAACTCAATAAAACCAAATTCATTTGGAATCTAAGGGTATTAATTGTAAGATACACAACTTATGATATACAGACCAAGGAAAAACAGAACTAGTAGAAAGCCGACTCCTAATTTCAAACAATTAGAGGATTCAGCGCTGATCAAGAAGCTGATTTTAAGAGCTGTTACTGCAAATTTCTACAGAAACAAGCTCTCAATGAATTTCTAATTCGGAAATCTCCCTGCTTCTCCGGAAAGCAAAACCCAGATTAAAATTTCATCAATTTAGAGAAGAAAAAAACGGTCGAGCAAAGTGTGGTTTCTACGAAACAAAACCTACAAAATTATATCCTCGCTAGTTCAAATTACGTTTCCGTAAGCTATGCATTACGATAGAAGGACAATTTTTAAAACAAGTTAAGTCTTATATCAGTCTCTTTACTCAATTTCGATGTGTGCGGGATTCAAAAACTTACGTTTAGAAACGAGAAAAGAGGAAGGATGCGAAAGCAAGAATGGTTTAAGAGGAAAATCGAAGAGACTTGCTCTGGAGAAACTCATCGAGAGTTTGAGGCAGAGAGAGTTTTCAGAGCCAACCAGACACACACAGAGAGAGCCTTTCGAGCTTTTTATTTATTTTTATTTATCCACTCATTAAAAGATAGGTTTTTTTTTTTTTTTCAATATAGGGCACTCGACTAATTACCAAGTTCACCTAGCTTAAGTCGATTTACCACTTAAAGTGCACATAGCTTAAGTGGTAGCAGTATGACTTGATTTATAGATGTGTAAGTGCACTTACCTTAAGTAGATTTACCACTTGTATATTGACTTTAGTGATTTATCAATTGCTAGTTTAAAATTTCCTTTTATATTCGTTTAAAAAGAAAAGTTCAAAGGCTTTCAGCATTAAGAATTAACATGACAATGGTGACTCGTTAAGGTTTAATTTGGTTATGCCACACGCCTGGTTAATTACGGTAATCGTCCTCAAGTAGTCTCGAGACTACTTTTAATCCGAGCCTAATTAGTATTTAAGAGTTGATAATATGCGGACCATGTGGATTCATACAGGGATGACCCGGTCAACATTACCTAAGCAAACAATTCAACTGTTGTTGACCCACCAAAACAAATGGTGTGTGTTTGCATTAATATCTGTCCAAAACTAATCAACATTTGTCTTTTCCAAACGTTGTAATTAAAGTGTATAGTCAAAACTCAATATTGGTTCACAATAATATAAGACACAGTTTCTCCAATCTGAAAATTTCAATTGCCCTTCTTAGACAGAAACTGCGACTTTGGTTCTCACTTCTTCTGTTCCATTTGTTGATTTCCGCTTGTTTCTGCAGCAAGACGAGCACTTTCCTTCTCAAAAAAGTCGAATTCTTGGAGAATCTTAGCAAGTTTTGTTGCGTTGTCTTCTTTTATATTTGCAGGGACCTTCTCTTCATAAGTAGACACACTCATCATCTTCTGCAACTTCTCTTTTTGTCTGATGTAACAATAATGTCAAAGGAGGAAATCTCAGGAAACTAACATGCGATTCATACATTTTGTTTAGATTCAGTTACGGTTCTAGGGACTTACTTTTGTAGTTCGTTAATCTTGTTTTTGATTTTTTCTTGTTCAGCTTCTGTGTTAATGGCTCCGTCCACTTTAAGATACACCTTGAGGTTCTCGTTCACCGTCTCAACTGAAGATCCAGGTGGGGCTGCGTGGTCTCCCTTTGATAGAACCTAAATAGCAAAAGCATCGTAGAAACCTCATAAATGATACATGAAACTGTAGAGATAACATAAGAAAGAAACTGAAGATAGATTCTACCTTTAAGGATGATAGATTTGCAAGGGTTCTGATCTCCAATTCGTGAGATTCAATAATTTCAGATGTTATGTTGTTTTCACACAGAGCAAAAGCAGGTAACCTGGATAAATGTACAACCAAAAAGTAAACTTTTTAGTGACAGAATATTTGAAGAAGATACAAGATGGTTATGAAATGTCTTAGAGTATATATATCGAATGGGGCTTTAATCATATATACTCACCTTTCATTTTTCTGCTTCTCCAGCAACCCTGCCCTGAGTGCCCTCATGCATTTCACGGTCGCAAGAACAGTTTCCATTTCGCTCTCCACTCTCTCATTGTTCCAAGACTGGATTCACGACATCAGAAGAAGAGTTAGAAACCCGAACAATTATGTCAAGTTACTAAGAAAATATTACTGACCTCTATGGCAGATGGGTAGTCACATATCATGATAGACGCATTTCTCTCAGTGTCTTTGGGTGAGGGAAGCCGTTGCCATAGCTCTTCAGTAACAAAAGGCATAAACGGGTGAAGCAGTCTCAAGCCAGTCTCCAGACTTATCCAGAGAGCATGTTGTGCATGGGACCTCTCTGAAGCAAACGCCGGGTTGTCACCAGCAAAATAAGGCTTGATTGCTTCAATGTACACATCACAGAATTGGTATTGCCACCATGCATATACTGTGTTGGCTGCATCGGAGAACTCAAATGCATCCAATGACTCCACGGTCTTTGATATTGCCTTATTTAGAACAGAGAGAATCCATTGGCAGCTGAAAGGCATGGTTTCAGGGTTTAGCGTCTGCGGAGGGATATAATCATCGCCAAGCTTCATCATCGCAAATCTGACAGCGTTCCACAGCTTATTACACCATTGACGGTAACCGACAACTCGGAGGATGTCCAAGTTAATTTTATCAGACTAACAAAGAATCAAGAGTAGAGCAATGTTTAGTTTATTGAATATATACTGAAGGAACTTATTAGGATGTGTGATGGATATTACCTGAGCAGTGTAAGAGACTAGTGCAAACCGGAGGGCGTCAGCGCCACATTCAGGGATACCATTTGGAAAGTCTTTCACTTGTCCCTCTTTGGCAACAACCAGCTCTTTTGGATCCAAGTTACCCTCTTCTAATCTCTTATGAAGGCCTCCAAGAGTTACTCCATTAATTACTTCAAGCGGATCAATGACATTTCCAAGAGACTTCGACATCTTACGCCCATGTGCATCACGTATCATAGGATGCAAATAAACCTATAAGAAAGACAACATATATGTTTTTGCATATAAGTACTGCTCACAAAGTAATACATGCATCTATGAAGAAGAGATTATGATCCTAGTTTGATATAAAATTTACGCATACCTTGCTGAAAGGAACATCACCACCTAGTTTCATTCCCATCATAACCATACGAGCAACCCAAAAAAAGAGAATATCATGTCCAGTTTCAAGAACAGAAGTTGGATAGAAGGCTTTAAAGTCGTCAGTTTCATCTGGCCATCCTAGAACAGATAATGGGAAGAGACCAGAAGAAAACCACGTATCAAGTACATCAGGATCTTGAGTGAGTTCAAACTTCTTCCCAGCAAATTTCAGAGCAGCCTCTTTCCGAGCTTCTTCCTCGGTTCTTCCAACAACCCAGTGGTCATTGTACACACCAACTTCTTTCAGCTGATCTTCCTCGAGTGTGGCATACCATGCTGGTATTCTGTGGCCCCACCAAAGCTGTCTCGAAATACACCAGTCACGGATGTTCTCTAACCATCTGTAAGGTTGTTATGTCAATAGATGGTGCAGTGACATCATATATAGCTATCAAAGCTTATCCATACAATTGTGCAGTTAGAATGTTAATAAATGAGATAAATGACAGAACCATAAGAGCAAATGATAAATGAAAGAAACCTTCTCCATTCTGCTGTGTACTGTTTTGGTATAAACTCCAGCTTCTTATTTTCATCAGTAATGGCAACGTCAAGAGCCTCCTTTCCAATCATGCTGCAATTAACGTACCATTGAGGCTTTATCATAGGCTCAATAACATCACTGGTTCTTGAGCAAAGTCCAAGCCTCATTTCATTGTTTTTGGCACCTCTATACAGCCCCTAAATAATACATAGAACAGTTATAAGACACTTAACAGGCATCATCCACATTGTAACGATATCTTCTCAAACCAACAATTGATAAAGATGTCTATTTATATGCTATGTGACGAGTAACAGAATTACCTGCTTCTGCAGAGCTTCAACAACGGCCTCACGAGCTGCAAAGCGTGGCATCCCTGTGAAGTCAGGCCCGCCATTCGTGTTGATTTTTCCATCATCAGTTAATATGTTTATAAATTCCAGCTTGTGGCGCTTTCCAACCTCACAATCATTGGGGTCATGAGCGGGAGTAATCTACAAGACACAAATAAAGTAACGTTGACACAAGAACAACAAACTAAAAGGGGCAGAAATATAGAATCCCTATAAAAAAGAAAAGACAGAGCCTGTGTACCTTAACACAACCAGTACCAAACTTTGGATCAACAAGTATTCCATCACAGATAATTGGTAACTTCCTTCCATTAAATGGGTGCACAGCAAACTTCCCATGAAGATGCTTATATCTTGCATCATCGGGATGAATAGCAATAGCAGTATCCCCAAGCATCGTTTCCACCCTAGTAGTGGCAACAACAACCTCGCCCAAGCCTCCCTCCAGAGGGTAAGCAAACGAAGTAAGAAGACCAAATTCTACTGGTTTCTCATAGCCAGGAACTTTCAGTAATGTTCTTTCTTTGATGTCGATATACTCAACCTACAGATATTAGACACTCCGCATAAAGAGGATGCCATCCAGAAAACGTAGTCTAACAGTTGCTGCTGCCTTACCTCAACATCAGATATGGCTGTTCTTAAAACACAATCCCAATTAACAAGCCGAATATCCCTGCACAATTCATGGGAAGCCTTCAGTTAAATGTGATTCTTTCAAACACGGTAACAGAAAAATGTAAAGAGAGCTATCTTGTTTCCATGGACGTTTTTAAAAGGAATTATGTAGCTTGCATCAAATTACAAAGTCAGACTTAAATATACCTATAGATAAGCCCTTCCTTATACAACCGTACAAAAGCCTCATTGACCGCTTTTGATCTTTGCTCATCCAGTGTAAAACACTACATATTTTCTTGCATCAGTACGATGTATGGCCCACGGACACATAATAAAATAAAAAGTTCATTTACACATATGTCCATCTAGTAGCGAAATAAGTTAGATATCGCCAAATTTCCATAACATTGTCCAATAATGGACAGATCACTGAATTTTACCTCACGAGACCAATCGAGAGAGGATCCTAGGCGCCGTAGTTGTGTTAGAATTGTACCGCCGTACTGGTTCTTCCACTTCCAAACCTTTTCCATTATCACAAGCACACAGGAAAAATATTAAGTGAAAGAAAAAACAAGATTGATTCATGAGCATATTTTTGTTTTCAACTCACTTCCTTTATGAATTCTTCACGGCCAACGTCATGCCTTGTCATTCCGCGTTCCCGCATGATATTTTTCTCAACCACAACCTACAATCAACCCCAAACAAGAATATCATACAATAAGTAAAAAAAAAATTTATAAAATTAAAGTACAAGGATGTAGCCAGAAGAGAATTCACTCTATAGGCTGAAAGTTATTATCTCGGACAAGAGATAGGGGCGAACCTGTGTAGCTATACCAGCATGGTCAACCCCGGGTACCCACAAAGCATTATACCCACACATTCTCTTCCAACGAATAATTGTATCCTGCATCAGTAATGTTTTAGGCGCTGATCATCGGGAGGAACATAGACACAGCAATAACACCAAACAATTTGCTAAAAAAAACCTCAATTGCAGATGTTAACGCATGGCCAATATGCAAGGCTCCAGTCACATTTGGAGGAGGAAGAACCTGGAGAATCAATTTAAGGATTAATGAAAAACGTTATAATCTTCAAAGAAGTTATAAATAATTCCAGAAGCTCATGATTCCTCAAGTAAAATGGTTGCACAATTTTAAGTGTTAAAGAATAAAGTAAAAAGGTCTATGCCCGAGTGAACCTGAATCCAAGAATCAAATAAGGCCTTACAATAACAAAGGGTGGCTTGGAACTCTTAGCATCCGCCTTAAAAAGTTCAGATTTCTCCCACCAAGCATACCATCTACCCAATTACAAAATAACACGGAGATTATCTAGAGGGAATTTTTGAGGGGTGAAGGAACGCCACCTTAAAAGTTTTCTGTTAAAAACCCTTCAAACTTACGATTTCTCTACTGCGGCAGGACTGTATTGTTTAGCCATCTGTGAAGAAAGCCTTTTTCTCTCACCAAGAGGAGTTTCAGGGTCCACAAATTCCTCAGGATTCTCTTCAGACGCATTATGTTTGGAGCTCTTCTTTGCGCTCTTTTTAGGGACATTGGTTCCATCTTTGGCCTGTTTTGCCTGCACAATAAGGACACCATGATAATATATTCTAGTTCCAGGGAGAATTAAGGTTGTGACTCGTACGGTATAAATACATATGCAGCAGGAAACCAAAATGCATAATTGGAGTCCCTCAGAGATTACCTTCAATTCTGCCAACCTCGCTTTCTCCAAAGCTTTTTGCTTCTTCAACTCTTTTTCTTTATTCTATAAGAAGCTCTTCACAGATTACTTTTAAAGTTGATTTTGTAATATAATATATACTCATTGAAATTAACACATTATAAAAATATAATCGATGGGATTTGACAAACAAAAACCCAATTAATATTTAATTAACTATCTCATGACAGAAAAACAAAATGAAATGCGCGGCGTTGTATTCAAAAGTATTCAATTCCACGACAATGCCAAAGTAAATATAAACTGAGATTACAAGGATTTAGGGCAAGTAATCAAATTATTAGTGTTAAACTTTTCTTCATCAGATTCTTCATTCTGATATGGTGAAGAAGATTGCTCATACTTTCTTAACTGAAAAAAGTAAGGCATTTAATCTATCTATGATCCCAACGGTTCCAATTTTCAAATGGTAATCTATAAGAGCCAATTGTATTACTATCAAATCTTTCCAAGCATTTCCCTTGACTGAAAAACAAACTCAACCATTCTTCTATGAGATTCCAAATTGCTAAAGTAGTTGAAATCAACCTCTACTAGGACATCATAACCACGTTGATTCTAACTAGGAAAATGTTTGAGAAATTGGGAACAAAATTCAGAAGTCAAACCTTCTCTTCCTTCTTCTTCTTCCGCTCAAGTTCTTCTTCTGTAAGAATCTTCTTCTCTGATTCAGACTGCGAATTCAAAAAACAAAACACTTGATTCTCTCGACTTAAACAATCAAAGTCAGGTGATGATCTCGACGGTAAACATTCGGAAATCACTACCGGACCATTATTCTGGAACCGTGAAACGAACGCAGTAGCTGATTCGTAAGCGTCGGCTTGGCTCTTCTGAGAAAGAGCACTGACATATAGACAGAAGAAACTCGGTAGGGTTTATTGATTTTTTTTTTTTTGTCAACCATTTAAAAAAAAAAATTTTGGTTTGTAAACTGAATTAGGTATTTCGTAATTCAGCCCATTGGGCTGGGAATTAAACAGACCAATACACCAATACTATAATGCTTCAACATTTTACCTAGTAGAGTAGTTAGGCATGGTATAGTATCCGATATTTGTATCTGTACCGATCTGTCCCGATAGTTTGGATATCCGGTATAAACAAATCTAGATAATAAAAATTACGGATCCGTATCAGGATAATAAAATTTTATCAATCCGGATTTTCCGGATTCAATTTTCTGATTCCATGTTTCAAAACTCGGCATTCTCTCCTGGACCATTCCCATCGGAAGCTGTAAAATCATTGTTTTTCTACAGGTATTTAAATTTTCTGAAGAGTGCTTCTTCAGTTTCCTACCACCGTGAAGGAAAAGGTGGACCAATTTCGGGACATATGTTGTGTTCCGAGGCGTTGAAGTTTCTTCGGACTGGAGACTGCCGGTGGAGTTTAACGGTGATTGTCATCGGCTTTCGCTTTATCCAATAGGATTCGATGGAGAGGATTAATGGATCACCGAGAATTACAAGCCCAACACACCAGTTTGATGTTTTCCGGCCAGGGAATTTGCATGTCCACGTCATGAACGACTTGCCACATTGCTGGACACGTGGAAGATATGCAACCATAGTTTTGGCTCATGTTTATCTCTTATGTAACTAGGCTTTGAGCCTCTTCTTATGTGTATTGTGCATAGCCTATAGAGCATAATCTTTTAAACGCCCAGTAAAAAAGATAAGGTCAAAGTTATCAGTTTTACAATTTAACATTTCAAGTAAAATAAATGTAACCAATATTATCAACTCTAAAGCATGCAATATAACTTTTATACAATTTTAAAATATTTTTACAACAACATACAATAAATTTTCAAAATTCTAAAAGTAGTTTTGGATTATTTATTATCATCAAAATTTTGATTTGAAATATTATTTATTATAATCTAAAAAACTTAATAATGATAACATAGTTATGACATTTGATTTAGTGTCAGGTGGTAAGTCAACTGAAAACAAGCGCATTAATACATCTAGGGATCGAGTTCTACTGCCTACATTATGTAGCAACTTGACTAATGGGTCGGTCAATTGTGGTCCAGTGTTGACAAAAAAAAATTTGTGGTAC
The DNA here is from genome assembly GCA_963920545.1 of Lepidium didymum. Taxonomy (NCBI): domain Eukaryota; kingdom Viridiplantae; phylum Streptophyta; class Magnoliopsida; order Brassicales; family Brassicaceae; genus Lepidium; species Lepidium didymum. The sequence goes on along the minus strand of OY986986.1, from coordinate 14,394,823 downwards.
TAAATTTTATTTTTTTGTTCAAAAATTTGTGATACTAATTTACATTTATTTTATTTGGAAGAATGCAAAATTTATTCACTTCCATAATTTCTTGGGTAAATTAAGTAAGTATGCTACTTGATAAACTTAATTAAGTAAATGATCCTTGCTGAAAGAGTAGAAATTGGTCATTAAATCTAGACAAAAAAGCCCTTATAGGAATTAGTAAAGTACATGTGGTGGTAAAACATTTTTGTATCATAGTAATATGTTTTATAATGGTTATCATGGTAGTAATAAGTACATATAACATGATTACCAAATTTAAAAATATTATTCAAGTAAGAAATTACAATGATTATTATAGTAATAAGTGTATATAACATGATTACCAGCTTAAAAAAATTATTCAGATAAGAAAGTATAATGATTATTATGGTAATAAGTGTATATAACATGATTACCATATTAAAAAACATTATCCATTTTCATCTCTTTCCTCTTCTTCATCTTCCACTATTTGTACTGGAGGTCCACCTAATGATTTCAAAACCAGAATCTCATTGTTGTCTTCTTCTCCTTCTTCTTCATCATCATCTCCTTCACTTCCATCTTCACTAACGTCTACATCTTTATCTTCATCCTCATCGCTACTTTCTTCTCCTCCATCTTTAACTTATTCATCTTCATTGTCGTTGTCACTAAGAAATTGAATCATATGTTCGTTTGTGAACTCCTTATCATCTTCGACACAATAATTTTTTCTACTTACAGATTTTTCCGAAATTTTTTTCGATATTCCTTGAAAAATTTTAAAGGAGAAAATGAGAAAATGATGGATTAGAAGCTTCAAGTAGGTAAGGATTTATAATTATATTTTTAATTAAAAAACAATTACAGAATCGAATAGGGGTGAAATGGACAGATAGAGAGAAAAGTGAATGTGGGACCGAAAGACACTTTCTTAATTCATGATTAGTCTTTGATATTACTTTAATTTCTTTTGCACAAAACCTTCTTTTTATCCTATATAACAAATTTCTAAACCCCTCAACATAATTATACAGAAATACACTACTCGCTACACACTTTTACCCAATTCATCAAAAATATTTCTTCACTAGTCAAAGTTTTGTTACCAAATTTATGTACTTGTACACACTTACGCATTGACCTATTAAGAGTTGGGAAAAAGACAAGTGTCCATCGACACACATTAAGTATAACTGAACTATAAATGTAAAAGTCAAACCAATAAGCTCACTAGTTTTCACTTTTTCTCAGGCCAATGAAGACATATCACTGCCATTGAGTTGTTTGTCTGTCTACATAATAAACATACACATAAACATTACAATATTACAATCACTATAATGAATCCACCTACTTCTGTCACATTAAATACAATTACAAATAACCTCAAATATTTGTTTATACCATAAATACACTCCCTTGCATGTCAAACTACACACACATACTCATCCCACATCATCTTCATCTTCATCTTTGTGAGTAGAAAAATGATGGGTTTCTCGAGAGAGTTGGTTGGATCTTTAATGGCTCTCGAGGTAATGGTGGTGATGAAAGCACAGCCATTGGTTCCATCGATGTTCATATTTGGTGATTCAGTGGTTGATGTGGGAAACAACAATGATATCTACACAATCGTTAAAGCTAATTTCCCTCCTTATGGAAGAGATTTCACAAACCATAAACCCACTGGACGTTTCTGCAACGGAAAGTTAGCTACTGACTTCGCCGGTACTTCTTTCTTTCTTTTACTCCTTTATTTGACTTATGTACATAGTGATATTCAACTTAATAATGACATGCATGCATAAATGTATATATATACATATTCATGAACACATCCAGATACTTTCGGACATATCATGTATTGTATGTCTGCCTCGAGGAATTTCAGCGTGAAAATTTTCATCTAAATTTAGTTGCTGTGAATGGGAATTTGTTCAGAATTCGTATGGAATTCTTAAGAAATATGATAATATCACAGAATCTCCACGAATTTCCTCATGTTCATAGGATTTCTCATATTAGATGGACACTACTTCAGTCTAGAATTTTATTTTATTTTTTGGTTAAAATTTCTTAGAATTTTCTAGCTTCTTATATTTTCAATAGCGGATGAATACTTTGGTAATTACGGATCTTGAAAAACACCAACGCCATGACTTGATGATGATTTCTTCAAATTATAATTATTGGATTGCATTTTGCATGGGGATGTGCAAACAATTTATTGAAATTAAATATGACCAGAAAACAATGTACATGCAAAAGGTCGATATTTGTGCATATATATATTAGTATATTACATACATATAACTGAAATAAAGTATTTAAGGTTTTATTTTTTATTTTTGTGTAGCTTAAAATCTTGGGTTCACATCATACCCACAAGCTTATTTAAGCAAAACAGCAAAAGGCAAAAACCTATTGATTGGAGCAAACTTTGCATCTGCAGCCTCTGGTTATTACGAAGGCACAGCTAAGCTTCATGTTAGTATAGCTCTACCATTTTCACATTTCTCATCATCATTACTCTTTTATATTTTACTAAACTAATTTACATTTTTGATGATTAATTATGTTATCAAATGTCACGTCCATAATCTCCGATGGCATTCATTCAAAATTACTATATTAACCCTCTCCTCTATAAAGACCAATCACCTGATGACTTCTCCGATCTTCTTATCCTCTCCTACTCCAGTTTCATTCAGGTTAACTAATTACTTCTCTTTTGTCTTTTTCATGTCTTTCTTCTTTTATTTAGATTAATGAGATAATATCCAATAGTTTAGATTGGTGTCAATAACCTATTTTGCTATCAAATATACACAAAATTTAACAATCTTTATAATTTATCCATAATTGAAAGTTAAGAAATTGTATTATAACCGAGAAGAGTGGCTAGGATTATCTAACTAATGAATTTAACATCAGATATTCAATCTCTCCCTACTATATATATAGCTTATAGCTATTGTTATTTGAACAAGCTATTTGTTTTTGTTTTTGTAGAATTTATATTCGTTGGAGCTAGAAGGATAGGAGTGACGACGCTTCCGCCATTGGGATGTTTACCGGCGGCAATAACTGTGGCGGGTCCACACAAGGGTGGATGCTCGGAAAAGCTCAACAATGATGCAATCTCCTTCAACACCAAACTCAATAAGACGTCACAGGATCTCAAAGCAAACCTAGTTGGACTCAATCTAGTCGTCTTTGATATCTACAACCCTCTCTATGATCTCGCCACAAGGCCATCTGAATTTGGTATATAATATGTTTCAAAGCATTAAACTATTTGGTATTTATAGTAACATGACTCATTTTTGTGTGTGTTTTTGTGTAAATTTTCAAGATTTGCAGAGGCAAGAAGAGCTTGTTGTGGAACAGGATTACTAGAGACATCAATACTGTGTAACCTAAATCAGTAGGAACATGTACTAATGCAACTCAATATGTCTTTTGGGACGGATTTCATCCAACAGAAGCTGCTAACAAGATTCTTGCAGACAATCTCCTGCTCTTTGGCATCTCTCTCATCTCCTAATCATCCATCTCTCTCTATATTCTTCTCAAAGATGTTATCTTCGGTATGTTTTGTTGTTATGCTAATTTGATTCGAGATTTATGTTGAAAGATATTCAGTGAAACTTCTAGTTCTCAAATAGTTGAGGAATCTTTTTTTGTTGCATTGCACATCTCTTCTTCTTGTATAATACAAATTAGCAGGTTGTGCCCTATGAGAAGACAAGCAAGTTCTAACCTGAATATGTCTGTCAAAACTCCATTGGGTTGGCGATTTCTTGAAGCTTGAGACATCATGTGTCAACGTCACAATTGAAAGCTTTCAAGAGAAAGATTCCCCATTAAGTTCCTTCAATCAAAGATTTCCCATTAATTAAGTTCCTCTAATCCATCTACAATTAAGAAAAACAAAGAGATTTATGAGTCAGTTAGCGTGAATATTTCCATTTGGGACAACAATCGAAGTGGCAGTAGCAGAAGTATCTGACTCTTGCAAGAAATACGAAACCAAAATCAACGTCCATGGGACTGTAAGAACCGTTATAATATGAGACCTTTCTTTATGAGTTTCAGGCTCTAAGGATCACTTGAAAAAGTAATCGAATGCAAACAAGTTTTACAATCCTTATACTCAAGATGGAGAATAGCTTACTTGAAATATCTGTGACAGCAATCTAGTAGCCTTTTTACATCAGCTTTGTTTATGGAGCACTTCTCGTTCATGGTTTCCTCCTCTATATTCTCCTCTTGAACATTCCAGTTGCTCAATATCAACTCTATCTTCTGTATCTGCTGTTGCTAAAGGTCCACAAAATAGATTTGTACAGGCCAATTTTGTAGAATCTAGTAAAAAGCAAAATAACATAGGAATATAAAATTGGATACAGCACTTGTCCTCGAGCTTGACTTTATCTGGGAAGGGAATGAGTTCTGGTACTCCTCATTTGCATCTTCTAGTTGGGTGTCGAGAAGATCATCTTCTATAATATCCGAGTTGCTTAACAACACAAATACGTACTGACGCAAAGAGAATGGATTCATGTCAGACTCATTAACTTTGGCAAGTAACCTCGCAATAACGTTCCAAAGAGCCCTTCTTGCTTCCAAGTCATCCGAAGCATATGGTAAAGTACTGAATAAACCTTCCAAGAAAGAAAAGTCTGCTTGTGCAGACTAATAGTGTCAGATAAAGACATGAAGCACTAGATGAACACCCACAACTATGTAATTTTATACTCTGTTAATCCTAGTCTGTCAAGTACGAGCTCCAACTGTGTTTTACAAAAAAAAAAAAGGTCTTGAGAATGCTTTGATCAACATAAAATATAACTGTTTGACTATAACTTTTTTACATAACACCACAATGACATAATAAATTAGAGTCATGCCCCATTCTGTAAACTGAAAACGGAAAACCATGAGCACACATATAAGGCAATAAAAGAAATTAGTTTACCCTGCGATACTTCTGGAACAAAAGCGACTGTTTCCGACAGCATATTTGCAATTAAAACTCCAGCAGTAACACAAGATGTTGCCACCTACAGTGTAATGTAGATTATTAAATTATAACTTGAGATCTACTTAATGGAAAGCTTCATATCAACCTAAAACTACCTCGGCTTTGTCCTGAAATTTCATTAGATCACAGACTAGTTGAAAAAGTTCTTTGCTGGCGCAAATATCTTTAGAATGACTATCTGAAGCAGAAAGGGCTTCAATAGCTCGGAGAATAATTTCAAGGACGGGGTACCTGAAATCACACAGAATGTACATGACATTTATTTGTTTTTTGCAACAATAGGAATGTCATTGGCTAACACCACCTGATGAACTTTATAATAAGTTTCTATTGTACGATACCTTTCTGGAATTTTTTCTTCAGTCAACTTGCTCATTTCAAAGGAAAGAATATTGATCAAGAGACTCGTCAAACCCAGAGACATTAGTGGAGGAATCAGTAGCTGCCCAATTTCTGGTTGACCTTCTATGATACCTAATAATAGCCCTACACTCTGAGGGACATGAATAGGCATAAAGTAGAGAGTTAAGAGAAGATTTCCATCTGATAACAAGTCCTATAAAATTCACCAGTTCGATAAACCTCTCAACCATCAAATGACTAAGTTACAAGCAGAATACCTTTTCTGAGACAATAATTTAAGGTATTTTCTGCAATCCACAATATACGGCGAAGTATATCATCAGAATGCAAACAGTCGGCCCAAAACGTGCACCCAGCCCCATACAGACCTGTGGTGAGTATCCTATTGGATATACATGTCAGTTAATTAGATAACTCAGCCAAAAGATCAAGCATGAAATCTGATATCACATTGATTTTTTGCCTGCAAACTTCACTTAGGCACTGGGTATCATCAAGAAACACCTGCCCCACAAGTATATTGACGAGTCCAGCTGTAGACTCTATATGTTTCAGAATACCTTCATGGCAAGCAAGGTTCCCAATTATTCCGAGACAAATTTCCTTGCAACCCAAAATGAAAAAGAGATATAAACATCAAAGTCAATTCAGGAAGACCAAGATAAGTAAAAAATGATTAGACTTAGCCTTTTATATCAAACATACTGATTTACTTACTCGAATTCGGGCAGAATTTGAGACCATAAGGTTTGCGTGAAGCACTTCTGAAATTAGGTTCTCTACCTGCGAGCCAAAGCCAGAATACAAAAATAATCACAACTTTCATCCTCAAGAGTCAATAAATACACCCCTATGGCTTTGGAAAACAAAGCACTTCTTCAACCAACTCAGTTCCAAATGTCCTGTTGGTATAAACTCAACTTAAAACCAGCAGTAGTACTTGGAATTTTAGTCTCAAGAAAAAAGAAATCAAAAATTATATTCAAAGGCAATACTTTAAACTCCAAATCTTTTACCATTAGCTCAGCATAAGTTCTACTGGCGGAAAGATCCCACAAAACGCAACCATGATCTTCCCATGCTTCTTCCACTGATGACCCGCTTAGCTTTCCAAACACTTGCGATGAACTCACCGTCTTCTTCTCCTCAGAATTGGATCCATTATGGTTACCTCCAATGTCCATGCTGTCTAGATGAACATCGGATGTGTCGAAAATCTCATTTCCAGATTTAGCTACAACACCTTGAACCACATTATTGACATTCATATCATGGTTATGTTGTTCGTTATAGGCCGAATCAATTGGAAGGAGTTTCCTTATTAGTGATATGATGTAGCTAGGATCAACTGTAGTAGAAATGTCAAAGAACTGCAGAACATAGAAAATTGAAAAATCACTGTCAATACAAAAAAAAAAAAAAACGAAAAATCAGAACTTTCAATCCAATCTACTCTTTAATTGCACAAAATACCAGTGAAACTACCTTTAATTTCAGTTAGAAATACAAACAACAAATGAAAAACTTAAGAGTAATAAAGATCAAAGTGACGGAGAATATCAAGCAACCAAACGCAGATAGTCACCACTATATCTGATGCCCTTACCTCTTCGGACAGAGGAGGAGGATGATGTGAGGGTAAGTTTCTTCCTTTTTCTTCCCTTACTTCATCATAATATTTTTCTTCAAGGTTGCTTTGCTGCTTCTCTTCATCGTCCTCCATGGAATCTCTCTGGGTTTTAGTTTCTCTATATTATCTTCAATTTTTTGGTTGAAATTAGGTAACAATTATAAATTGTATAGTTTTCGATGTATATAACTTTTGTATTTTTATATATATTTCATTATAAATTTATTTTATATGGGTTAAAAATAGAGATAAGTTTATTAAGTTTATTTATAGTTTGTTTTTTACTTAAATGAAATTTTTTACAATATAAAAAATATATAGGATCTCGAGTTACTTTCAGTCTGCTGGTTAGGATGATGTAGAGATTTATAGAATAGAATAATATTATTGAGTTGGTTTGATACAAAAACATAAGACCCATATATATAATGTTTATCATTGACATATTGATAACACCAAATAATAGAAATCTTCCTAAACCTTATCACAATAGGATCTATGAGAATAATGAAAATTTTCTTAATCCTTATCATAATAGGATTTATGAGAATATTTTTCGGTTGGGTTTCGCAGGCTTTACTTCATAACTGGGCTATGTGGCCCACATGTCTTGTTCCGCAAGATACACATCTTGCTTATCTTTAATACTCCCCCGCACGACAAAGGTGGGATGCAAAACACGAAATCTGCAATCAAAAAGCGGAACACATTTGTCGTGGACACTTGTCGAGGACGGACAAACCATGTCAAATAACTCTTCCGGATAAAAAAACTTCAATTTCGAGAAGGATGAAATTTTCAGCTCGTCTTTAATCTGGAAGATTAGCAATGATATTAGGAAAATTTGCATATCTTTATATTTACATTATATTTAAAGTCGGTTAAAAATGATATTTTCCCATAAGATTAGGGTTTACTACTCTTGTATAAATACCTTATTAAGTTGATCAATAAACCCAAGCAATTCAGTTTCTAATTCTACATGGTATTAAAGCAGTCGATTCTTGTGGATCGTTTCTTAAAGCTTCCGCAATAAAATCTTTGTTTTTTCATCTTACAAAAAAAAATGAAATCATGGAAGATGATGGTACTGAAGAATCTCACGATCTGGATGATGATGTAAAACCACGATTTAAAAAAAAATTTCTATTAAATTTTTTTTTTTTTAAAAAGAGGTTGTTTCACGTTTTTCTTTGGTTTTTATAAGTCTTCTTTTAGGTTTGTGGTTTTCACAGTAATTTTATTATGAAATTATTCTAAGGTTTAGAATTTTTTAGAATTAATATTTTGTTTATTTCATAGTTTGGGATATCTTGGTTATGAGAGAGTTCTAGTAGAACGCACTTTCTTAGGTCAAAAATTTTAGTCCGGTTTATGGACTGTCCAAGATAAGGACGATTGTTTGTGGAGTTGCAGTTGCGCCCATTGGATGTATTCCATTATTAAAACCAAAGACAACCTGAAAGTTTCATCCCTCTCAAGATTGAAGTTTTTTTTTTTCTGGAGTCAATTGATATGGTTTGTCCGTCTTCGACAAGTATCCACGCCAAAGGTGTTTCGCTTTATGATTGCGGATTTCATGTTCTCCGTCTCATCTTTGTCGTGCGGGGGAATATTAAGGATATATTAGATATATTGGATAATATCCTAACTAACATTAGTTTTAGATAATATCATAGATTTACATAGCTTAATAACAAAGCTATGACTTTGTATAAAGACTCTTCTCATGATTGAATAAAATCAAGTTGAACATTATACAAAATCTACAGATGATCTAACTAATGATTTGGCACCAGAATTGAATTCCTACCTGTTGCAGTATGTAGCTTAAACGAAAAATTATAAAAATGTGTTTTACACTATAAATGGAATCTTCTCGATCTACTTGTTGACACCAAAAAAAAAATGTCTTAAGACATCCCATAAATACAACACGCGTTAGTCTTAAATTTGGCTGCTTCTACAACATCCAACCTCTTAGTGTTTGATTTTGCCTCCTCCATTACGACATCCAAGCTCTTTTGACATAACCAAATTGTCTTAATTATTGCAACTTCTTCACAGAGTTTTTTTTAGTTTATTTTATCAAAGCAATTCAATCAACAAAATCCTTCTTAGTTAACTTTAAATTTTCCTTCAAATCCTTTATAATATTAAATGATAATACATAGATCAATGAATTTGGATTATAAATCGAATTTATCAATTCCATTGTTGATAGAAAAACTATCATTTTAAAAATTTGATCATGGTGATAATAGATTATAAACTCAATTATGAAAACACTACAAGTTTTCAAAAACATTGAAAATAAAGATATTTCAATTGCTTACATATTTAGACATTTAAAAAATAAAAAATGTAAATTAAAATCGCACCAGACTGTAGTTTTAACATTTGGGTTTTCTAATTACCAAATTAGGGTATATTTTTTTGTATAAAAAAGTATGATTTAATAAGTTTTTTATTAAAACTAAAAGATGTCTAAATCTCTAACGATTTTTTTCACCTGATATTGGTACACAGTGGCGGACCCAGAAAATTATTTTACCGGGTTCATAGTATATATTAGAAAATAATAAATTATATTTCATAAAAAATAAACTAACTATTCCATAAAATAATAAAAAGTAAAATGTGATATAGAAAGCTAATAATAATAAACAAATTTACAAAACCACTATGCGTTCATATCCTGAAATCTCTTCATCATAAACTCATTTGTAATAGACTCGAAAAAAATTTATTGACAAAATAAACTAAACAATCAAAAATTGATCTCTAATCTAATTGTGTCGTTTTGTCTTCACAATCTGTATTGCTGAAAAACATCTCTCTAAAGTTGTAGTAGCAACATATAAAATCAAAACCAACTTCAAAAGCCTAAATACAATTAGATTAATTTCAATTAGATAGATATAATATTGTGTTTCTTGATTAAAAAGAAAATTTTCTAAGAAAATAAATATATGATTCGTTAAAAAATTAAAGGAATTGTGAGTGATAAAGCTTTTTGGGTTCTTATTGGGCCATAAATTTTTAAACAAGTTAATGTTATTGGACTTTAATTACATTAATGAATATCAAAATAAAACAAAAAGAATTTTAAGGTAAAGAAACGTATATATGTGTGAATGTAGCTCTATATATAAAAAATAAAATTCGCCGAGTTGCTCAGTCTGGTGGTTAGAATGATCAAACTAAAGACTTGGTATATGGTTCGATTTTTACATGCTGCATTATGGTAATTTAAAAAAGATTATTGGAAGTGGATTTTAGACTATGTAATAGGTTTTGTCAATTCAAATGTTGATAAAAAAAAATTACTGAATTGAACCTCCTTTATTACACGTGGGTCCCCCTTTTGGGTACACTCACAACATACTTAGCTTTGGTCAGACCAACCTTTTCCAATTCGAAAAAATATAGTGAGGATACGGATTGATTTCTTGGAAGTTTCCTTTGAAATGCTAAAACCAAAAAAAGAAACAAATGTATAAATCTCTCTTTTTGGTTTTATATGATTGACTTGGAAAAGTATAACCATAGTACAAATGGCTCTTTGGAAGAAAAAGGATCCTTTCTCAATAAAATATTAGTGATCCAGCCGTACTCTAGATCTATAAAGCCAACCCAACACCCATACATATATTACACCTGACTCTTTTCTATAATATTTCATCTCTAGATATATATATCCAAATTACCTTTAAATCATGGCAGAAACATCCAAACTTTCGGTGTCTGATTTTGCCTCCTCCGTAATTCATATCCCAACAAACTACGTTCGACCATTCTCTGCTCGTCCTAACTTGTCGGAAGTCGAGAATTCCGGTGGTTCCATCCCTCTAATCGATCTCCAGGACCTCCATGGACCCAATAGAGCCGAGATTGTTCGCCAACTTGGTGACGCATGTTCCACTTATGGTTTCTTACAGGTAACTCCATGTTTAGTATTGCTCTGTCTCAAATTTACTCTGTTTTATCATCACAATTCACTATGTTTACTCCGTCTTTATTGCGGAACTATAACGTTAATTCTCTGTGTTTTAAGTGGTTTTATTCAAAAAAGAAAAAAAAACTTGGTTGTAATTTAATCCTCCAAAAGAAAAATATATATATGTAATTTAAAAAAGACTTTTTTACTATTACATACTTTAGATTCTTATCATCAGATAGAAATTTTGTAGAGTAGATTTAACTTTTATACAAATTAATTTTTTTTTTGACAATTCCATACTATTTTTTTGTCAGTGGATCACAACTTAGTTTATCCATAATCTAGTTAGACACCAGTAAAAATTCGAATGTACCCTAGAGTATTTCCGATGGTTTCCTCTAGACATATAAATTCGAACAGAAAAGTGGTTCTTTCTTAAATCTAAAAGCTTTAGTTGAAGCTGCTACTTTTTGGGTCGCATAAATTTCTGACTTTGTGTTGAAAACTGAAAAAGGTTGTCGAAGTGAAGGCGACTGGAGCAATATCTACAAGGAAGATTAACAGACGACAACTTTTCAAATCCAGTGGTGAGTTAAACATTTCACTTCATGAACAAACTTTACTACCTTTGGCGATATCTCAACTATCATATTGTGAATGTACATTTTATTGTGATGTTGGTAATCTTTACAACTCTAGCTCTTTCTCTTATCTGTCTACTTTTATCATCAGGTCTTCGCCCAAGAGATATCCGAAGCGTTAATCCATCATTGTTTATGACAAATTCAGTGCCATCTCTATTGGTAAATATCTTATACAATAAAACATTGAATAGAATTCTTTAATGAATCCCAAAAACATCTGTACTTCATCCTTCTATATTTTATTATTATATGGCAATAATGAAACCTTTTCTTACATGTATAATAGGTCCGTGAACATGCTATTCTGCTAAATTTGGGCTCCCTACGAGCAATAGCAATGCGAGATCATGTTCTTATATTTGATTATAACCGGTAACCATGGTTGCAGTATATCTTCTTTTCTTTTGAATATTCAATATATTCTAAGTATCGTTTATGTGAATCTAAAATACTTGCAGAAGAGGAGGAAGGGCTTTTGTAGATACATTGATGCCACGGCTCAACCCAAGAAGTATGAATGGAGGACCCTCTATGCCATTTGAACTCGAGGTTGGTTTAGCTCATAAATAACTTGATGGATGATGTTTTATCAAAATTCGTTATTTTTCGTGGAAAAGATGAGTTTTATGTTTTGTACACAGACCAAAGATTATGAAAATCATCTCTTTAGCCGTGCTTAACTTGAGCTCGTACTATTCCTTTCGTGCATTTCCTATCATCTTGATGTTAACATTTCATTACTTTGGCCTCATAAAAGGTTGTTGAATCGGCGCTAATCTCAAGGATCCAATGGCTAGAGCAAAGTCTTACGGAGATAGAACCCTGTGTGAGGAATCTAGTGAGTATATTTGAGTTAGATCTTCTTCACTTTGACTGCTGGACTATGACTTTCCATGACTCGGTTGCTTCTTGTACTTCAAAAGGAACTGAGTCATGATATAAGGTTCATAACTTTTAATTGAGCATGAGATGAAAAAGCTGAGCATGAATTCCTTTATACGTCCTGACATGAAATCCTGTAGTTTCGTCCACTAAGTGACTTACGGCCTTTTAAGATCATCACTGTTGCTCTTAATTTTTTTAAATATATTCCATGTGGTTCAGGTCAAAACTCTTCTTGAGGTTTTGCCCAACTGCATAGCTGCTGATATACTGGAGGAACTTCGTATTAGCAAACAAAGACTGGTAAACTTCCTTTAGTTTTTTACCCAAAAAAAAAAAAAAAATTCCTTTAGTTGTTGATCTGTGTATATTCTTGATTCAGTTTTCTGCAGAGATATCAATGTTGTTCCTTTGTATTGTACTTTTCTTTATGCACTTTTGAAGGTTGAATTAGGCTCGAGTGCTGGAGCTCTTAGACAAATGCTCCTTGATCTTTTAGAGGATCCCCATGAAATTCGTCGTATGTGTATCATGGGAAGGAATTGCACAATAAGAAGAGGCGACGATGATTTGGAGTGTTCGATACCCGCAGAGAAACAGATTGCTGAGGGTAAGACTGCAAACATTTTCTCCATCATATTCACTACAAACAGGTGAATTAATAGAGATTTGTTTTCTCTGTCTTGTTTCTTGCAGAAGAAGAGATGGAAATTGAAATGCTCTTGGTGAACTACTTGGAAAGGTCTTGACTCTTACTTTTGAAGCACACTGATATGTTATGTACTAAACTCTTATGGATTCGTATGTGCAGATGTGAGTCATGCTATGGACAAGCAGAAAGACTTCTGGATTCTGCTAAAGAAATGGAAGACTCAATTGCTGTCAATTTAAGGTTCCGAAGAATAATCACTCCTTTCTCTAAGAAAATTAGGCACTCTTACCAATAGTTACCATAATCTAATGTTGTTTTTTCAGTTCTCGGAGGCTCGAGGTCAGCAGATTCGAGCTGCTTCTGCAGGTCGGTACATTTTGTGTTGGAGTTGGCGCTCTCATCGCAGGTACATTCACAGACCGTTTATGATTTGCATCCGTTTTCTCTCAAACCTTTGAATTTTGGTAGAGGCTTTCTTTTTGTTTTGCATTTATACTACCAACTACCAAATTTGAACCGAGTGTCCACATTCAACATTCCATACGAGCTATTTTTTAATCTAACTGCAAAGAAGCATTGTCCTATGAACATGGTCTCAAGGCCAACACTTCTTAAATTTCCATTGTGAAGAAGATAAAAGGTTTCATACTATTTGATTCTTGCCGCATGCAGGTATTTTCGGCATGAACTTGAGATCCTATCTTGAAGAACAAGCTGTAAGCCCTCATTAAGTAACCACAAATTTACAACCATTGTGCCATCATTTACCCATTAACGTCTCGGGCTTTCGCAGTTTGCATTCTGGCTAACAACGGGTGGAATCATCCTAGGCGCTGCAGTCAGCTTCTTCCTCATGTATACCTATCTTAGTAAACGCAAAATCTTTTGAACCTTCAATCCTACAGACGGAAAGAAGAGGTAGATCCATCTCTTTATTCTTCCTCTTTGGATTTTCCTTGAAAAAACGGTAAACATTTATTACAGGTGAGAATCCGTGACGAAATAGACTTTCATCGGACAGTTACATTGTGGCTGTAGGCCCCCATCCTAGAACTTACAGAAGATGAGTTCACAAAGTGTCTGATAATTATATATTGAGTGGTCATCATTGAACCCAAGTGACTTGTGTGCTATTACCTCATTGCATATGATATGCACTATTTGTTGATGTAAATCAATGTGTCATCTGAGTTGGATTGAAAGCGAATAAAAATTCAATTGTTTTAAAATTCAATTGGTTTTAAAGGTGCAGGGAGAAAAAACAATAACAGTATCTATATCTTGGACTGGTAAATAAAATTAAGAGAAGACAAATGCAAACTTTTTTCAGGGATTTTGTTTTTCTTAAGTGCGAAGATCACGATCAGATTGAAGACCTCTTTCTGAGGGTTTTGGTTCTGAGCCATCAATAGCAATATTTCCAACACCAGCCTCCATGGCTTCCCTCTCATCCTTTTCCTTCGTTTTATTCTCATCAGCTTATTTGCAATTAAAACTCCAGCAGTAACACAGGATGTTGCCACCTACAGTGTAGAGTAGATTATTAAATTATAACTTGAGATCTACTTAATGGAAAGCTTCATATCAACCTAAAACTACCTCGGCTTTGTCCTGAAATTTCATTAGATCACAGATTAGTTGAAAAAGTTCTTTGCTGGAGCAAATATCTTTAGAATGACTATCTGAAGCAGAAAGGGCTTCAATAGCTCGGAGAATAATTTCAAGGACGGGGTACCTGAAATCACACAGAATGTACATGACATTTCTTTGTTTTTTGCAACAATAGGAATGTCATTGGCTAACACCTGATGAACTTTATAATAAGTTTCTATTGTACGATACCTTTATGGAATTTTTTCTTCAGTCAACTTGCTCATTTCAAAGGAAAGAATATTGATCAAGAGACTCGTCAAACCCAGAGACATTAGTGGAGGAATCAATAGCTGCCCAATTTCTGGTTGACCTTCTATGATACCTAATAATAGCCCTACACTCTGAGGGACATGAATAGGCATAAAGTAGAGTTAAGAGAAGATTTCCATCTGCTAACAAGTCCTATAAAATTCACCAGTTCGATAAACCTCTCAACCATCAAATGACTAAGTTACAAGCAGAATACCTTTTCAATGAGATGATAATTTAAGGTATTTTCTGCAATCCACAATATACGGCGAAGTATATCATCAGAATGCAAACACTCGGCCAAAAACGTGCACCCAGCCCCATACAGACCTGTGGTGAGTATCCTATTGGATATACATGTCAGTTAATTAGATAACTCAGCCAAAAGATCAAGCATGAAATCTGATATCACATTGATTTTTTGCCTGCAAACTTCACTTCAGCACTGGGTATCGTCAAGAAACAGCTGCCCCACAAGTATATTGACGAGTCCAGCTGTAGACTCTATATGTTTCAGAATACCTTCATGGCAAGATTCCGAGACAAATTTCCTTGCAACCCAAAATGAAGAAGAGATATAAACATCAAAGTCAATTCAGGAAGACCAAGATAAGTAAAAAATGATTAGACTTAGCCTTTTATATCAAACATACTGATTTACTTACTCAAATTCGGGCAGAATTTGCGACCATAAGGTTTGCGTGAAGCACTTCTGAAATTAGGTTCTCTACCTGCGAGCCAAAGCCAGAATACGAAAATAATCACAACTTTCATCCTCAAGAGTCAATAAATACACCCCTATGGCTTTTGAAAACAAAACACTTCTTCAACCAACTCATTCCAAATGTCCTATTGGTTTAAACTCAACTTAAAACCAGCAGTACTACTTGGAATTTTAGTTTCAAGAAAAAAGAAATCAAAAATTATATTCAAAGGCAATACTTCAAACTCCAAATCTTTTATTTTACCATTAGCTCAGTATGAGTTCTACTGGCGGAAAGATCCCACAAAACGCAACCATGATCTTCCCATGCTTCTTCCACTGATGACCCGCTTAGCTTTCCAAACTCTTGAGATGAACTCACCGTCTTCTTCTCCTCAGAATTGGATTCATTATGGTTACCTCCAATGTCCATGCTGTCTGGATGAACATCGGAGGTGTCGAAAATCTCATTTCCAGATTTAGCTACAACACCTTGAACCACATTATTGACATTCATATCATGGTTATGTTGTTCGTAATAGCCCGAATCAATTGGAAGGAGTTTCCTTATTAGTGATATGATGTAGCTAGGATCAACTGTAGTAGAAATGTCAAACAACTGCAGAACATAGAAAACTGAAAAATCACTGTCAATACAAAAAAAAAAAACGAAAAATCAGAACTTTCAATCCAATCGACTCTTTAATTGCACAAAATACCAGAGAAACTACCTTTGAATTTAGTTAGAAATACAAACAACAAATGAAAAAATTAAGAGTAATAAAGATCAAAGTGATGGAGAATATCAAGCAACCAAACGCAGATAGTCACCACTATATCTGATGCCCTTACCTCATCGGACGGAGGAGGAGGATGATGTGAGGGTAAGTTTCTTCCTTTTTCTTCCCTTACTTCAAGGTTGCTTTGCTGCTTCTCTTCATCGTCCTCCATTGAATCTCTCTGCGTTTTTAGTTTCTCCTTTGACCTTGTTTCCTTCTCTAGCCGGAAAATTCGAACTCTTTTCTTATTTTATGAATAAGCCCTTATATTATATCATGTTTCACTTTCTGACCTACTCAGTAATATTGTTTCTTTAGACTACCTTAACAGTTTAAATACAACAATGTAACCCCTCTTTCAGTCTTTCGGACAAACCATACGAAATCCGCCAACTGTTCACAAATGAAATGACCTTGGAGACAGGTGGCAACAAATTATCACACACTAATCCTCCGCCACAATATTAACGGTCAACTGCCATAAATTGTTTATTAACTAATTAATCCAAAAAAAGTTTTTTTTTCTAACATTGGAGCGACCGACTCATTAACAGGTTACATAATTTTTTAAATAATTTGCTTCGAATAAAATGTATAAAAATAAAAATATATATATTTGTAGGTTAAGAAATTTTTTCTGAAAATAACAATTTCGTAACATGTTAACTTTTCTGTTACTTTCTTCTAAAAATAGTTTTTAGAGAAAACCTGTTTTCAAAAATAGTAAAATTATGTTATGATAGAACTAATTTTTTCTTTAATTTGAAAAAAATCGTTTTTATTTGTGTAATAATGCCAAAAATGATTAGACTGTAGATGGTTCGGAAATATTTGAGAAGGACAAGGTATATATATTTCTAAATTTAACAATATATATACACGAATCGGAAAATTGTTTGTTTTTTTTGTTCTAAAAAATTTATCTTGTTTGTAATTATTTTGATTTTTTTGGTCGTGTATATATATATTTATTGATATATAAAATTATCCTTAAGCGAGCCACGAAACAAAATTATCCTTAAGCTAAAACCAACGAATAATCTCTCCATGACCAAAGCTTCCTTCACCCACCTCCAACAATGGCGTTAACACCATCTCCTTCTACATTCACTTCTCTCTGCAATATCTCCGATCAATCTTCGTATCCTTCTCCATTTCTTCATTCCCTTCTTCCTGGATCAGCATGGCCTTCTCCTCCTGCTTTTTCTCTCCAATTATCGGCGCTGAGTAGTAGAACTCCGATCTACTTTGAAGCGCTGAAGATTTTGTCGAGATCAAAGTGTTTAGCGAAATCCTCAACAACCGCTGAGGAATTTGTCGACGATTACGAAACCCTAAACGTTAGCGACGACGATGGTAGTGACAGTGGTGGTGATGGAGATGACGGAGGACGTGAAGATGCTAAGAAGAACGATTCTTCGTCTTCTTCAAGTGATTCTACATCGCTGGGAATTCGTGAGCCGGTTTATGAGGTTTTATGCTACTTATTTGTTTCTTCTTTTCTCTACTTTACCATGAAACTTTGAAGAATTTCTCGCCAATTCTGGTTATTTACTGATCAATCACGAAGGAGGACCTTTTCATCTTAAGGAAATCGAATTGCATGTTCATATCATCGTATACAGGATTCTGCTCGAATTGATTGATTGCATCACTTTGGTTGGTGAATTTGTGTGAGAGACCAATGGTTTCCTCTAGACATATAAATTCGAAGGAACTTTTCACAGAATAGTGGTTCTTTCTTAAATCTAAAAGCTTTAGTTGAAGCTGCTACTTTTTGGGTCTCATCAAATTTCTGACTTTGTGTTGAAAACTAAAAAAGGTTGTCGAAGTGAAGGCGACTGGAGCAATATCTACAAGGAAGATTAACAGACGACAGCTTCTCAAATCCAGTGGTGAGTTAAACATTTCACTTCATGAACAAAATTTACTGCCTTTGGCGATATCTCAACTATCATATTGTGAATGTACATTTTATTGTGATGTTGGTAATCTTTTCAACTCTAGCTTTTTCTCTTATATGTCTACTTTTATCATCAGGTCTTCGCCCAAGAGATATCCGAAGCGTTGATCCATCATTGTTTATGACAAATTCAGTGCCATCTCTATTGGTAAATATCTTATACAATAAAAGATTGAATAGAATTCTTTAATGAATCCCAAAAACATCTGTACTTCATCCTTCTATATTTTATTATTATATGGCAATAATGAAACCTTTTCTTACATGTATAATAGGTCCGTGAACATGCTATTCTGCTAAATTTGGGCTCCCTACGAGCAATAGCAATGCGAGATCATGTTCTTATATTTGATTATAACCGGTAACCATGGTTGCAGTATATCTTCTTTTCTTTTGAATATTCAATATATTCTAAGTATCGTTTATGTGAATCTAAAATACTTGCAGAAGAGGAGGAAGGGCTTTTGTAGATACATTGATGCCACGGCTCAACCCAAGAAGTATGAATGGAGGACCCTCTATGCCATTTGAACTCGAGGTTGGTTTTATAAAAATTCGTTATTTTTCGTGGAAAAGATGAGTTTTATGTTTTGTGCACAGACCAAAGATTATGAAAATCATCTCTTTAGCCGTGCTTAACTTGAGCTCGTAATATTCCTTTCGTGCATTTCCTATCATCTTGATGTTAACATTTCATTACTTTGGCCTCATAAAAGGTTGTTGAATCGGCGCTAATCTCAAGGATCCAACGGCTAGAGCAAAGGCTTATGGACATAGAACCACGTGTGAGTATGGAATCTAGTGAGTATATTTGAGTTAGATCTTCTTCACTTTGACTGCTGGACTATGACTTTCCATGACTCGGTTGCTTCTTGTACCTCAAAAGGCACTGAGTCATAATATAAAGTTCATAACTTTTAATTGAGCATGAGATGAAAAAGCTGAGCATGAATTCCTTTATACGTCCTGACACGAAATCCTGTAGTTTCGTCCACTAAGTGACTTACGGCCTTTTAAGATCATCACTGTTGCTCTTAATTTTTAAAAATATATTCCATGTGGTTCAGGTCCAAACTCTTCTTGAGGTTTTGCCCAACCGCTTAACTGCTGATATACTGGAGGAACTTCGTATTAGCAAACAAAGACTGGTAAACTTCCTTTAGTTTTTTACCAAAAAAAAACAAAAATTCCTTTACTTGTTTATCTGTGTATATTCTTGATTCAGTTGTCTGCAGAGATATCAATGTTGTTCCTTTGTATTGTATTTTTCTTTATGCACTTTTGAAGGTTGAATTAGGCTCGAGAGCTGGAGCTCTTAGACAAATGCTCCTTGATCTTTTAGAGGATCCCCATGAAATTCGTCGTATGTGTATCATGGGAAGGAATTGCACACTAAGAAGAGGCGACGATGATTTGGAGTGTTCGATACCTGCAGAGAAACAGATTGCTGAGGGTAAGACTGCAAACATTTTCTCCATCATATTCACTACAAACAGGTGAATTAATAGAGATTTGTTTTCTCTGTCTTGTTTCTTGCAGAAGAAGAGGAGGAAATTGAAATGCTCTTGGAGAACTACTTGCAAAGGTCTTGACTTTTTCTTTTGAAGCACACTGATATGCTATGTACTAAACTCTTATGGATTCGTATGTGCAGATGTGAGTCATGCCATGGACAAGCAGAAAGACTTCTGGATTCTGCTAAAGAAATGGAAGACTCAATTGCTGTCAATTTAAGGTTCCAAAGAACAATCACTCCTTTCTCTAAGAAAATTAGGCACTCTTACCAATAGTTACCATAATCTAATGTTGTTTTTTCAGTTCTCGGAGGCTCGAGGTCAGCAGATTCGAGCTGCTTCTGCAGGTCGGTACATTTTGTGTTGCAGTTGGTGCTCTCATCGCAGGTACATTCACAGACCGTTTATGATTTGCATCCGTTTTCTCTCAAACCTTTGAATTTTGGTAGAGGCTTTCT
Source organism: Lepidium didymum (assembly GCA_963920545.1). Lineage (NCBI taxonomy): Eukaryota > Viridiplantae > Streptophyta > Magnoliopsida > Brassicales > Brassicaceae > Lepidium > Lepidium didymum. The sequence continues at coordinate 14,374,331 of OY986986.1, read as the reverse complement.
TTTTGTTTTGCATTTATACTACCAACTACCAAATTTGAACCGAGTGTCCACATTCAACATTCCATACGAGCTATTTTTTAATCTAACTGCAAAGAAGCATTGTCCTATGAACATGGTCTCAAGGCCAACACTTCTTAAATTTCCATTGTGAAGAAGATAAAAGGTTTCATACTATTTGATTCTTGCCGCATGCAGGTATTTTCGGCATGAACTTGAGATCCTATCTTGAAGAACAAGCTGTAAGCCCTCATTAAGTAACCACAAATTTACAACCATTGTGCCATCATTTACCCATTAACGTCTCGGGCTTTCGCAGTTTGCATTCTGGCTAACAACGGGTGGAATCATCCTAGGCGCTGCAGTCAGCTTCTTCCTCATGTATACCTATCTTAGTAAACGCAAAATCTTTTGAACCTTCAATCCTACAGACGGAAAGAAGAGGTAGATCCATCTCTTTATTCTTCCTCTTTGGATTTTCCTTGAAAAAACGGTAAACATTTATTACAGGTGAGAATCCGTGACGAAATAGACTTTCATCGGACAGTTACATTGTGGCTGTAGGCCCCCATCCTAGAACTTACAGAAGATGAGTTCACAAAGTGTCTGATAATTATATATTGAGTGGTCATCATTGAACCCAAGTGACTTGTGTGCTATTACCTCATTGCATATGATATGCACTATTTGTTGATGTAAATCAATGTGTCATCTGAGTTGGATTGAAAGCGAATAAAAATTCAATTGTTTTAAAAATTCAATTGGTTTTGAAGGTGCAGGGAGAAAAAACAATAACAGTATCTATATCTTGGACTGGCAAATAAAATTAAGAGAAGACAAATGCAAAACTTTTTTCAGGGATTTTGTTTTTCTCAAGTGCGAAGATCACGATCAGATTGACGACCTTCTCTTTCTGAGGGTTTTGGTTCTGAGCCATCAATAGCAATATTTCCAACACCAGCCTCCATGGCTTCCCTCTCATCCTTTTCCTTCGTTTTATTCTCATCAGCTTCTTCTTCTTTGGGTTTTTGTGGACTCAATGACGGTTTCAGTGATCTAGGGACTGGATTTATCCATGGGTGTGTGAGGCACTGAGCAGCCGTCGGTCTCTTTTCAGGTACAAAGTCAAGAATGGGAATGATGAAATCTTGCATGGCCATTGCGTCTTCCTCGCTGAAGTCGTATTTATCTGTTAAGACCTTGCTAAGCGGCCAAAACTTTAATCCCCTGATATGCCTTAGTTCACCCTGTCGGTTGAAGAAATCACGCGAATGGCGTCCACCTAATGCAATCTGCATCAAAACTTCCCGTTAAATAGAGCTTTAACCATCGCAGTTCTCATCTCAAAACGACAACAACATTGATGGATAAGAGAACACTGTTTCCTAGATTTACCTTTCGTGGCATCATCCCAATAAGCTCCATCATCAATGCCAAGTGATCCTGATTCCAAAGTCCATCAGTAATTAAGTTCTATTGGCAGTGAAATGAACAAGTTTTTTCAAAGAACATTGTGAAAGCAAGTAAGAGATAAATACCTCATCACGCTCAAAGTTTTCACCACTGTGAGGATCGAATAGAACATCTCCAGTAGCAAGCTCAAAACAAATGCAAGCAAATGACCACATATCCACCGAGGTTGAGTATTTTGAGCCAAGAATAACCTCTGGAGAACGGTACTGTCTTGTCTGAATATCACTCGTAAACTGCTTATAAGTCCAACAAGCATTCCCAAAATCTACTAACTTGCATTTCGTATCGACATCCGCAAGTAACTTTTGCCTCGTGGATCGACTTCTTCTCCTATTGCCCCGACTCTTTTGGCTACCATTCTCTGCGTCTTTGACTCTTTCAGAACTTTGTTCAGACCTCTCCCCAGTTTCGGAGTTAGAATTTCTCTCATTTTTCTCTGAACTTTCCTCTCCATCACATCCTTGACCTACAACTTTCTTAGCCTTCTTACGAATCTTCTTTTTCTGATTCTTAGTCAAATCCGCACTATAAGTATAAGTCTTGGGTTTATCTTTTTCAGCCTGTCTCTCGGAAACAGCCTTATCCCTGGTGGTTGGAAGAACAAGAGGAGTACCCGATTTCCGAGCATCAGCTTCAGGGTCGATGGTGGAGCAGAGCAGAATGTTTTCGGGCTTGATATCAGTATGAATAATAGAGAGTTTGCGGTGAAGATAATCCAAACCAACTAAAATATGAAAACAGAGCTCTTTAACCATGTGAATAGGGACCCCTCGGTAATCACTATACTTGATAACCGATAAGAGATTATCTCCCAAATACTCAAAGACCAAACAAACATGTTGCCCATTAGGACCCGCGTGCTTGAAATGATCAAGAAGCTTCACAACACACTTCTTATCTTCCACATCACTTTCTGCAATCTGTTTCAAAATCTTTATCTCATCCATGGCCGCCTCAGTGTAATGCTGAGCACTCTTCTGAATTTTCAAAGCTACATAGCGCTACAAACAAAGAATCGAAAGGCAAGATTCAAATTTACATCCAAAAGTAGATTCAGAGAATCCAAACTTCTTAACTACAACAATTCCCACTTTAATTTACATTATCTTCTACAGAAATCTAACAAGCTAACTAAATCCTAACATTCTAAAATCCCTGAGTTAATTCTCTAAGCAACGAAAACTAGAAGTGGAAGTGACTTACCGACTTTTGGGTGTCCCAAGCGAGCCAGACAGTGGAGAAATGTCCCCAACCAAGCTTACTCTGAACCACATAAGTCCCATTCTTAAAAACATCACTGACTTGAACCGCATGGTAACCTCCTCTCCTGTAATCTTCAGTTCCTTCGTCTTCCGACGAGTAGTCACTCAAACGTTCATCCGCCATCGCCGGGAAAAGTAAACTCAGAAAGACCAAGACTTTATGCGGAAGAGTAGTTGAGACGCAGCCCGTATTGAGAAAATAAACCAACTTCCAATCTCGAATCAATCGGCCAGGAGACAAATAGCAGAAATTTCGAGGAGAAGATGAGATCTGCTAAAAATTCAATTTTGAAATAACCCATAATAAAACCCCATAGAAATTAGAGATTCGGTGGAAAGAGAAAGAGTATCGAAGATTAGGGTTTTGTTCCCTTTTTTTAGTTCCTAATGCTAATAATAGACGACACTAACCAATACTCCTATATTACTTTCAAAAATAGCATAAATCTATCGTTTTTATTTCAATTGACTCCGAATAATGATATGATTTGAGTTTGAGATTTGATACGAAAGAATTAAGACGACTAATCAAAATGATATAAAATATTTATTTATTTATTAGAATAATTTTGTTGAAAAAAAGATAATTTAAATGTTTGAAAATTACTTATGCATTAAATCTCATTTAATACAAAAATATATTTAGTTTTTTTTGTCGGAAAATATCTTTAGTTTTTTGGTTGCAAAAAAATCAACGGTGAAACCAAGCTACCGAATTTTTCTCAATGGCTAGGATGATTTAACTAATGATTATGATATCTAGAATTCGATTCTTCTTATTTACTAATTTGGTAGATTAAATAAGAATTTTAAAAGTTGGGCTAAACAATGGATCGGTTCTTATCGATCTAATTTATATATATTTTGGACATTATCATATAAGAGAATTTTGAGAATTTAAATTTGGTCATTTTTTTCATAATTTTGATCATTAACGGTTAAATTAAAATCTATCTAATATCCATAAAAAAAATTTGTAATTCTTTATTTAAAATCTGGTCTAATCTATTTTACTTTTATGATATTAAGAAGATAAAAAAAATCTTAAAAGTTAATCATAGTCATTTATTATATTATTTTTATTATCAACCAGTTAAGAGATCAGATTATAGTTTTTAGATTATATCTATTTAGTATTCTCGAAGAGAAAAATACTGCTTATCCATAAAAATTTGATTTTAGAGAGGATCATAACAATTAACAACATGGACTTTTGAGGGTTTTGGTTTTGAAAAGATGTTTTGCCAATCTAATTGTTATTGACAAAAAAATACTGTAAAGTTAACCTTTGAAATCGAGTGCCATACACACAGAGACCACTATGTAAAAAAAAAGAATTATGTACATCCAAACCTATAACGATGCAATGAACAAACCAAAAAGAGAAAAGACCACAAACAACAACAAAGAAGTCAAATTTTCTTCTGCTGGGCTTCGCCGGTTGGGAGAAACTTACTCTCCGGTGACCAAATCAAAAGGGTATAGAAATTACATTTTAGGCAAAGTTGCAAAAGCTGTGTGCTATAAGAACATGTTAATTACCAATAGTAAGAGCATTAGACTGTTTCCAACAGTGTCCAAAGATAGCTTATGCGGCGCAGCATTGTCACTAAACTGTCCTGCGTTTACATATTCACTTCTTCCACTACTGCTAGTTGCAGAAACATTTACCGGCATTGAACCTTAAGAAAGATTAAAAGTTGGGAGATTAAAAGTTGGAAATGTTTCGTTGCTCTTGTATCTCATTAAAGAGTTGAGATTTTTACAGTCGTAGTTTGCCCATCCGATTCTCTGACCAACCAGATCATAGACAAAGATTTTGTCTTTAAGAACCAAATCTGCAGAATAGAAGACGAATACTTTTAGACCAAAAAAGATGAATACCAATGTCTTTTGTGTTACAAGGTAGATTTCTAATAAACAAAGGCTTAAACTTTCAATTCGGTTTACCTCCAAGGATCGTTATTCCCTGATTCTGAATCTTCTGAAAACCAATGCACCACACTGCAGTACCTCCCTAGAAAGTAGAGTGCAAAGTCCAATATTATACCAAAACAACAACAAAAAATAACCTATCTATTCAGGTCAAGTTAGGTTCAGATTTTAAAGCCAGATTGATGTGATTAGGTTCAGAGTTAAGTACTTACAACGCTGTTCTGCTGTATGAGGTAATCCTGAGGATTCAAGAACATGGATGCTCCACCAGCAAAGTTCAAGCTAACCGGAGGAAATATGTTTGCAAGACTGATCATCACAATACCATACAAAAGTTCAAATTTTTACACAAGACCAATGAAGAAGACATATTTGAGAGATAAGAATATGGTAAGAACATAACCTCGTGGCTATTACATAACATTGGTTCCCTTTGGAAACAACGGGTCTGACAGGCTGTGAAACAGCATTTGTAATCTGAAAATTTCCATAAGACAGACAACATATAAGATAAGTTTCAGAGTTTCAAGTCAATGGAGTACCGTTTTGGTAACTACATTTCCCAAATGGAAGAATACAATAAAAAATGATAAAGCAAAGGGTCGTTTTATGACTTACGGCTTCAACGAAAGGAACATAGGCTGCTTCAGAAAGGTATGCCAATGTTGTACCAGTGTCGATGATGGTTCCCTGACCGTTTGATGTGGAGAAGACCGATGGATTGATTGGTAAAGCTCGGCCATTCACTGAGATGCTCAGCAGATTCACATTGTAATGAGGCCTGAAATTTTCACACAGACCATAAGATCATTCTGATCAGTCACTCTCTAATGAACATGTGAACCAACTCTTTTCGATTTCAAACAGTTATAAGGGATAAAATAGAACTAACTGTGAGGGAACAAGTGGAGTAAAGACCATGTTTGGTTCCACAATCTCTCCAAGTACCAATATGCCCCCACCTCCATTCTCTCCTTTTAAGCAATGAGAGAACACTCTTGGAGCTAAACCCTGTGAGGCAAGCTGAGAAATCACAGACATTCCTTGCTGCCCGAACCCGAAGATTCCATCAACTGCTCTATCAGACTTCACTAAATCTCCTGTCTGTGAAGTGCTGCATCTGTTCCAGAAAAAAAATCCCACATAGCAACCGACATAGTCAAGAGTAATGGTCCATATTGATCACTGCGGACAAAGAATTCGTTGAAATAACTCACCCAAACACAACCTGAGCCGTTGAGTTTGGGACCAGAGAGCTTCCGACAATCATATCAAATTGTAAGACATCAGAGACATAGAACCCCGAGGTGCCACTTCCATCCCCATACTGAAACGTGTAAGCACAAAGGTTGTTTTGAACAGAACACCCTGAATCAGAGGATTGAATACCCCAACTGCATCTTTGGTCAGAACATGAGATTGGTGTAGCAGATACTGAGCTCCCTGGATCAAAGAAATTCAACTGAATCTGCAAAAGAAAAACACCGAAATGATCAGTATGTTAATCTCAAATCACAGAGTTCAAAATATACCAAAAATAGTGAACTGATTCCAGAAGCTTTACTGGGAGTCCGCTGGTTTGAGGGCAACCATTGCAAGAAGCACAACTGACCCACAAAACATCACTTCCCGTGTCAATCTGTACATAAAAGTCTCTTGGAGGAGATCCCAATCGCAGCTTCGTATAATATAATCTGTCCAAAGGTAAAAGACCAAATTGAGGAGAGTCACACCAATATCAAAGATAATAACTTTATGATTGAGACATAGAAAGATTGACAGACAATGACTGAGAATCAATTACTCAAAACTCAGATATTGTCAATTAATCGATCAAAAGTAAGAATCCCCCGAAATACAAAGAAAGTTAGAATTTTTTTATTACCCAACAACGAAAGGATCAAAAGTTCCATCCACCGGAAAATCTACGACTCCACCTAAGGACTGTAACAACCTGCCGTGTCTGGCTCTATCACGCTCCTTGAGCTGACTAAGTTCCATCTCATGATTCGCCGGAATCACTCTTTCCAGTTTAAGCACCGCCGGAAAATCATAGGACAAAACTGCCGCCGGTAATAAACAACAAATCAGAATAGCTGCCGTAACCCAAGCAGCCGCCATAGCTTCCCTAGTTGGGTTTGCTTTAAGTGTTAACAAAGATCTCTTTATCTCATCAAAAATCACAAAAGATCATTTCTTTTTTCTTCTGGGCACAACATAGAATGGAGAATCGACTGCATCGGTACGGAGAATCAAGCCGTCTCTTGTTAACGGCTACAAATCGGTAGTATCCAAATTGACAAAACAGAAGATTTGCAGATTTGTTTTGTACTTCTCCGGATTGTGTTTTGAGGGAAAGAAAGAGAGAAGTAACAGTGGATAAACAGAAGTTGTTCAAGTGCAGATGTCGCCAAAATAGCATGTGTTATAATTCTAATGATTCTACTTTCTATTAATGAATTTATTCTTATTATTACACATATTAATGTGCAATTAACTGGACTACAAAAATATTAAATAACCATATCTTGGACGTTTGAGAGAAAAAATCAAACGTGGAGTGAATTTCGTTTAATTATTTGTCTAAGCAATCATTCATCGTGCAATATATAGGTTCATATGGCAATGATGATTATAAATCTTTAACTAATGTCAAAAGGACGAAGTCAATAATATATTAATTTATTATTTTATTTAGAACAATATAGTTGTCGTTATAATAAGAGAAATATATATATATATATATATATTATTTATGTCGACGAAGAAAAAAATAACCGATCTATTAGCTAAATATATATTATATATGTCGACAAAGAACAAAATGACTCGCTCATTAGCTAAGTTTCTATATGATGTAAGTGATAGAACTCGATCTCTAGTTGTGCAAATACGCATATTTAAGTGGATTTACTGCATGCCACTAAATTAAAAGCTACTTACAAATAAAACATATCTTTCGGTTTAATTTCAGAGTGGAATTATTACCCACAACTTTTTCTTTAATACTTTAAAGCCATCTTTATCAATATGAGATTATGAATAGGCATAGTAAAAGTAACTTAACAAACAAGTAATGACTTAGGGTTCTATAACATTAAATCATCACTTAAGAGTTCTTAAGGAAATTGGAGAGCAGTCCATGGAAGGTTCTTTCTTGGCATCATTTCCTTTCACTTTATTATTATTATTCTGGTTACCTAAACCACATAATGCTTACTTTTCACGCACCCAAAGACGGACCCACGTGAAGTAAAGGGGTTCAATTGAAACCCCTAAAATCTGGATTTTTTTTTTCTTGTTAATATTGGATCGACAAGGTCCAATCCATAACCTAAAACTCAACCCCAATAATTCACTTTTTAAGCTACCATAATGCAGCGGATAGGAATCGAACCCTAGTGCCAAGTCTTTAGCTGGATCATCCTAACCACCAGACCGAAAGCAACTCAGCGAAATTTTATATAGAACTTCATTCATTCATATGTGTGTTTTTTTTACCTTAAGATTTCTTTTGTTTTATTTTGACACCATTAGTGTAATTAAAGTCCAATAACTTTTTTAACTTGTTTAAAAATTTATGGTCCAATAAGAACCCAAAAAGCTCCATCACTCACAATTCTTTTCATTTTTTAACGAATCATATATTCTATTTTTTTTTAAAATTTATTTTTAATCAAGAAACATAATATTATATCTACCCAATTGAAATTAACCTAATTGTATTTAGGCATTTGAAGTTGATTTCGATTTTACATGTTGCTACTGCAACTTTAGAGAGATGTTTTTCAGCAATAAAATTGTGAAGACAAAATGAGGCAATCAAATTAGAGATCAATTTTTTATTGTTTAGTTTGTTTTGTCGATAAAGATTTATTCGAGTCTATTACAAATGAAGTTGTGATGAAGAGATTTAAGGATATGAAAGATCGCATGGTGGTTTTGTAAATTTGTTTATTATTAATAGCTTTCTATATCACATTTTACTTCTTATTATTTTATGAGATAGTTGGTTTATTTTTTATGAAATATAATTTATTATTTTTAATATATACTATGAACCAGGTAAAATAATTTTCTGGGTCCGCCACTGCACGCACCCTTGCTTTACTTGTATGTATTGTATTTACTAATATACACAAAAAAATGTAAATCTTTATTTATTTAATTATTTATATGTGTATATATATTCTTGAATCTATAGTCTTTTTTATATATATGTTTGTATATTTCGTAGACGACTTGAGAAACAAAAAGCAAACTGAAGTTTTGACATAGCGTTCAAGTCGATGATTTTAGGTTATTCGATGATTAGATTTTGTTGAGTTTTTGAACTATCATTTGAAGAAAATTTGACACTTTTTAAATCTTTGATCAGTTGTACTCGATATGTAAAAGTCATTATTTCATGACAAAGACAGAATTAAACGAACCAAATCTTCAACATATTACATGATCTATAGTTTAAATAATTGAGCTTTCGATTGTCAATTTTTGTAACAAACAACAAGCAATACCTTTATTTTCCTTTGTGTCTAAGTTATTGAAGGTGTTGGTGTCACATTCCATAGGCATGTCTTTTATATTGTTTCGAGGTCCTTTTCTTCTTCTTTTTTGTTAAATCATATAATTTATGTCTTTACTTTACTTTGGATTGTCCCATTTTTCAAATCATGTTTGCTTACGATCATATGTCTTGTTTTTGGTAACTTTTCTTCTTTTGTTTAGACACTTTTGATTAAACTTCAACTTACAAGTTAAATTTAGGGTATATATATAACATATAAAATACTGTGGTTTTAACACGAATATTTTTTCTAAGTGTATTTTATAATTTTCTATTATTTCACAGCTTTATCAATCACACTCATTCACGACACATGTACTTGACAGCTTTATATTCCATATATATTTTTTTGGCTCTGGTCCAAATAAATTGAACGTCATATATTGGCTGCGTTATGTTTCATATCTTTTTTTGTAAAATAAAATAAAAAATCGAAAATATATAGAAAGAAATACTTTTGTCTAGTGGTTTACATGATGGTTTCCGTTGTTTTTCCAGTTTTATTTTTAAAAATTGTATAGTCTTATATAATAAAGTTTAAAATTTTGAGAGAATTTAAATTATCGATAGAGTCTTGTGAATGTAATTGTTAAAAAAAATAACAAATCAAATGCGAGACCCGTTCTTTTGAACCTAATTATATAATAGAAAATTAAGCTCATTAGTCTCATATGTAGATAAAGCTCCATGATATCTCGAAAAAACTCTAATGAGAATAAACCCTAACCGCAATCTGATTTGAGCACATGAAAGAGAAAGAAAAAGCAGAGGAAAAATACGTCTCAGAATCCTCTCAAATTTTGTGAGTTTATTCTTCATCCTTGGATCTACGTGTAGTCGAATCCCAAGACTAATCCGCGATTATCCATGTTGAGAAGCATTTTCCCAGAGAACCATAAGGAGCCACTAAACGATAAAAGATATTGTTAGAAATTCCCGAAAGTCTACTTTCCAGAATTGGTGTCCGATCTGATTTTGGAGTTAAAACGAATCGGAAAATCGACTTACAGTCCGGAGTGATGTTTTCCATCTGTTTCAGCATTAGGGTAAGGTGAGGATATGATATGCGAGCGAGTCTTTAGCTTTTTCTTAATTTATACAATTGTTAATCCTATTTTATTTAGGAATATTATTATGTATATATCTAGGTTTATATGATATTATACTATGATATTTGGTGATTATGTGAAAATAAGATTAATTGATGTAATTATTTATAACTATATATATATGTGTGTGATTAGATGTACTATTGATTGTTGTGTGTAGTGAAAGAGGATTGATTAAAGTAAATTCTTTAACGGGTTGACATGGAATGAATCAAGCTATGGGTTGTCTCTTTCATGAAGAGACCGTTGAAATGGAATAAATCGAGTTACGGGATGTCGCTTTCATAAAAGATTGTTGACATAGAATGAATCGAGCTATGTGATGTTGCTTCCATGAAAAGACTGTTGAAATGGAATGAATCGAGTTACGGGCTGACGCTTCCATGAATAGATTTTTGTCATGGAATGTATCGAGTTACGGGCTGTCGCTTCCATGGCACATAGACTGAAGGACTGTAGTGGTTCTGAAGCCATATAGAGGATGGTTTAGCCGATGAGTGTGAAGTTGGTTGGTATAGGCAGTTCGTTCTGTTTGGTACAACTTGTTGAAAAACAATAGTTGTATATGTTTGCTTTCTGTGCATATGATGATCTTTGTGTGAATTAAGTTAGAGCTTTGTGATTCGGAGGCATAAGTGATATTCTCATTTCGGTGGGCAGAAGTGTATATTCACTATTCTTTATTTTCATTTTTTTCAGGATTTTTGTTCAAGGTTTTTGTTCGTTGATGAATTTTTATAAAAATGATTTTTGGTAAGTTCAAGAAATAACATATTGTCTCTCAGAATCGGAAAAGAAGTGTTACATCAAATAGTTCAGAATAATAATAAAAAAATATGAATCAGACACAACACACAAATTGGTTTAGTAACGACCAAAATCACATTGGTTAGGTTTTGAATTTAGGTTTTGTTAAGCCAAATTACAGACCCAAATTCAAATGTCCAGAACTCTAGCTCAATTGTTGTTATGTTTTTATATCGATTTTCATCAATAATAACTCAACCATTACACATACCAATTATTGATTTATTACAGTTTTTTTTTGTTATATTATAATTTATAGCCAAACTTAGATTGATGTATTAAGATCTCTTAGATTTTTTTCGTATGTTAAAATCCAAGAATTAATTATATTAAATTCTTTTTCTCTTTGCATCACCAGCCACTTCGGATCTTCTTTGCTCTTCGACATAATGTTTTGACAATGTGAACCTGCATATATGTTAAATTTTTCTTTTGTAAATTATCGAAATTTACAAATTGGCAAATGTAAGATTTAAAATTTTAATATATAAATTACCATTTGTTTTGAGGGCGATTATGGTATCTGAAATATCCTCCAAAACTCTGAAAATATATGAAAAAAAAACCATCATATATAAAACTATGTATACATTGATCGCACAACAATTAACATATTAAAATTAGTACATGACAAATATGAACAAATTAATTATTATATATATTTACCCGCCAACGCTGTAAGGATCTGACAATCAATTAGAAAAAATTATGTTGCTCCCAAATCTTCTAAGGATTAATTTGACATCCTGAAATATATATCCATAGCAATTAACTCTACACTAGTAAAAAAAAATATACCCACGAAAAAGTTACGAAATGCCACGAAAATCCACGATAAATACTTCTTACCCACGAAAATTTTCGTAGCTTTTCGTGGGTTTTTCGTGGGTATTATTTTACCCACAAAATATTTAGTGCCTTTTCGTAGATTTTTCGTGGGTATTATTTTACCCATGAAAATGTTCGTAGCTTTTCGTGGGTTTTTGGTGGGTATTATTTTACCTACAAAATATTTGGTGGCTTTTCGTGGGTATTATTTTACCAACGAAAATTTTCGTGGCTTTTCATGGTTTTTGGTGGGTATTATTTTATCCACGAAATATTTCGTGGCTTTTCGTGGGTATTCTACCCACGAAATTTGCGTAGGTAAGTTTAAAAAACTCGCGTTTAACCATGAAAATATAGTTCAATTTTTAAATATTAGTGGTAGAATTATATATCTTGTACGATATTCGTTGTAACAATAAATCTAGTAACAATTAATAATCTATAATTCGTTGTAGACGTGTTTGCTTGTAATCCTTGTATTGAATAAGCTATATTAGGGTTGGAAATTTGACCCAACCCGAACCGAAATTCGGGTCGGGTCGGATTAAAGTTTATTGAAGAATTCGGATCGGGTTGTTCGGGTCGGGTCGGATTTTTTTTAGAATTTTTCCAAAAAAAAAATTTATTTTTTCGGAATTCGGGTTAGGTTTCGGACGGTTCGGGTCAATTTGGGTCGGGTTTTTTGGATTTTTTCGATCGACCCAGCCCGACCCGACCGATCCGAACTCCCACCCCTAAGCTATATGCAGTGTGTTGTAGTTGTTGTGTTTTTAATTTCAAAATTTGGAAGTACGTTATAATATTTATTAACATAGTTTGCTGTGTTCTACTAAAAATGGTGTCGTGATGTTTAAATTTTTTTTTCATATGGAATACATAATTATTGGTACATCATTATAAAAAAGTCACATGAAAGGAAAATTCGATAACCGTATTTAAAAAATAAACTATCTTAAAAAATTACAAACATTCATTACTAAGATATATATTAATAATGGTATTGCTTACCAAGAATTGTCTTTAGCTCCGCTGGTAATGTCCCTAGTATGATCCATAAATGATCCGAGTTCGAATCCCACTTATGCCAAAAAAAGGATTAATAACACCCATTTGGGACCCGAGTTTGAATCCCCGCGGATACAAAAAAAAGAATAAATAATTACCCATGAAAATTTTCATAAGTTTTGGTGGGTATTATAGCCACGAAGTACCTACGAAAATTTTCCCGCGAAAAGTCACAAAAATTTTTACCCACGATTTTTTTTCGTGGCTTTTCTAGTGCTAGTTTCAAACTAATAAACAAAATGGTTCTAACGACAAATAGATAGAGTTCACAGCCATGATTCATTTGATTAGTCGTCAGATAATATAGAGATACAACATTATCAATACACTTATACAAATTTGTGGGAGAAAACCGGAAAATGTTCATCTTTACAAATTTTCAGTGTAAAGTTTAATTTTAGGGAAACGTGTAGTTATTTGTGATAAAAATTTATTAAGGTTTGTAGGGTTGGAAAAATGTCAATTTCTACCATCTCTAGTACTAGACGCCAATTTTAGATAATAGTATAGTCATGTATTATCCAGTTCGAGGTTGATATAATTAGGAAGATGTCTATTTCTACAGTTTTTTACACTATAGTTGGATTACAAGGAGTCGTATAATCCTATTGTCATAGAGTCTAGTGTTTGGGTAATTAATTGAAGTTTGTGGATTTAAGTGTTGAATAAAAAACATTATACAAATTCTATATTTATGTACCTGAATACCGAAGTAAGTTGTGATCCAATGTGGCTTTGGAGGGACACCATAAAAAGATTGACATCCTTCAATGAAACTAGTCATATTAAACGGTGCCGTTGGGAACATTGTTTCTTGTTTGTCAACTCCAATTGGCATCACTATCTCGGTACAAGCCTATATATATAATCAAAGACCATTCATGTAATTTATGTGATTAAACACACACACACACATATATATATATGTATATATTAATAAACAAATTGGAGTTGATTGTAATACATATATCTGCCATCTCCATGCGATTAAATTGTTTGTAGGCTGGTTATACGTATTGGTATCATAGCAAGATCGGTTGCCTATTAAAGCCACAACACCTGTGAAAATCCGGTCTAGTAAATCAATTTTACGGTTTGGTGGATTGTTGTTGATTGCTTGGCAAACGTTGGTCACATAATAACTTGGACCACGATTGTATTGAACAGCTACTGCGTATATTGTCCAAGAAGTCTTTGATATTGGAGCTACTGTTTAATGGGCTGAAAATTTCATTAAACGAAGAAATTAATTAAGTATAAATCATGATTAATTGGGAAAAATAATCTAAGATTTAAGCTAATTTCTTCTTTCTTACGCGCATGTTTTAAATTTTTTGCTGAGGATCAAAAGACCATTAGGTTTCGCAGCAACTTTGTCTATTTCTTTCCAAGATTTACGTATCGTGTTATAACATCTCTCACTCATTTCCTAGTGAAAAACATATTTTTTGAAAATTAATTAAGATTTTGATATGTAAGGTCTAATAATTGAAATATATATATGAATATTACCTTAAAAACTTTGGTTACAATATAATAATAACTAAATTTGGGAAGAGTGTCTTCAAAGTAGAGAAGTGGAGCTGAAGAGGCTAATGCTCCAAGTGCTATGTGTGGATATTTTAGCCTGAACCATGCCGCTAACACTTTGTGTACCATAAAATTTGTACATATATCATTCCGAATACTTTCTATATACGCATATGATAGATAGAGTGATTATAGACTTACTTCCACCGTATGATCCTCCAATGACAATGTTAGGGCTGTGTTGTGTGGAATACTTCTCCTTAACGTGCAAGAGAATCGCTGCGTAATCTGCTAAGGCTTGTTCTGCGTTCAAATACCCTAAGGTACTTGCGTTCTTCAATGCTTCTTCTGCTGATCCAAATGGCATCGTCTTCCCGTAATACCTATACTGCATTATATATATCGTATCTATATATCACCACAAGATCGAAAACTAAAAAATATTTACATATATATATATATATACACACCTCTATGTAGACTAGAAGCGCTTTCAAACGAGGACCGTTGTCTCGAAGAAAATCGATGCCAGAAACATCAGAGTCTAATGACGTTTCCTCTCCAAGAAATGCTAAGATTGGCGCGTTGGCTTTAGCACCACCACAATGCTTTGAATCAATAGCGTATCTTTGTTGAAATGTCATGTAGCTTTCTGGTGTGAATGTGAAGTGATCAAGAGTTTGGTTAAAGTAGAACATTTCAACATCAGATTCAACTACTTGTTGTTTTAGTTCATTCTTTAGCCTTTGTGGGGAAATCCTAAGTCCAGCGACTTTGCAGTTTGCAAGAGTGATAAAATAAGATGAGTGTGTTAGAAATATTAATAGAAGGAGCATTGTAAATGAACGAGACATTTTTCAAACTGTTTTGTTTTGTCTGAGTAACTTCAAGGCTTCGTGCAACAAATCCTTTATATAGATCCTAAAAGTAATTGGTGAGTTTCAGTCTTTTGTGGTAATCGCTTTCTATGTAATCAATGTCATGTGTGTTACAGTTCATATTCATGTAATCATGTTGGTAAAGGTTGCGCGTGCAAAGCAATGGGCATTATATGTTCATTGCAAATTTGACAATTGGCACGACCAATATACATGCTTGCTTAGTCCATCAATCTGTAATCACTTTGGCCCAGACATTCACTTTCATTTTTCCAACATAATTGAATCTTCAATTTATAGTTTTTGAGGACCATTGACCAACTATTATATAGTCTCTTAATTAAATCATCAAATTGGTGAAATCATACCTCCAAATATTGTAATATTTTTATGAAATTTTAAAGCTTGAAAACAAATTCATATTAGTTTATGTAGCACAACAAACAAATTTAATTTTTGTTTATGAAATTTAAAAAAAAAATTGGGTTCATGTATTTTTTGTTTAAATTTTTATAAAAATTTAAAATTAGTAAAGATTTAATAAATAAATAATTAAAAAGGTTAAAATTTAATAAAAATATATTAGGTACCAATTCGGTTTCGGTTCGTGTTCGAGTTCGATTTTTTGGATACGTAGATTTAAGAACCTTCAAGTATTTTATTGAGTTCAGTCCGAATTCAATTCTTCTTTTTCAAATTAGTTCAGGTTTCGGATATCAGATTTTATGCATGTTCAACATGGAGTTGAGATTCCAAAAGGACACTAAGAAGTGGAGAATTAAAGTTGTGAAAGGATAATAATGGTTCTTCTAAAAGTGCTAGCTTCAGATTCACATAATTTTGACATAATTTATGTTATTCAACCCAACCAGATTATTAATTATTTGGTGATTCATCTGATAAGCAATAACACGACATCATTATAGACCACAATCATAGTAGATCCCAAGGCCCTTGGGCACAACACAACTTCGTCTTCTCAAAATTTCAAAGTTAAGTCAATTGTAAGAACGAATCTCCATCTATCACAATAATATTCCATGCATTGTGAGTGTGGGAACATGACATTGTGATTAAACTTTGAATACATAAGTACTGCTGGTTAGAGAATAATTTGATTCCCAAAAAAAAAGAAGTACAAGAGTATATATATGTAAATATTCGTTAATTCATAACAGAGAGTGAATACTTCGATGTTTAGTGTAATCCACAGAAAAGTTATTAATCAAATATCTGCATCACATGAACTATTTTGTGATTTGTTTGGCTGCGACAAAGAGACCACCACATGAGAACACTCAATTTTAGCCGTACGAGATGTTGTCTTCCATTTCCCAATTTTAAACCTAACCCTTGCCTTAACAAACACTTCAACATCAATCTTTCCGGAAGAAGTTTGAGCCCTTAAAGCCTTACCACTAGATTTAGAAACTGAAACATTTTGCGCAACTAAAGTGTCATCAATCTGCAGAACATTCTTCTGTGGCTGGTGAAACGGCTCCATTGTATCGAATCCGAGCGTTTGGCCTTTGAATTTCACAAATGTCTCGACGGAATTGTAGTAAACCGAGACTCTATAGTTAGGGTTGTGTGATTTGATGGTGAATTTGAATGTACCTGAGATGTGATTATCGTCTGTGACGTTAAAATTTTGGACTGATGCGTTTTCGAGAGTGTAATGAAGGTTCTTTGGTTTCAATACAAACCAGGTAATGAGAACACTTACACCCGCAAGGAAGATTAGGGTTAGTATGACGAGGATGTGTAGCAGACAATGCTACGACGCCTTTGCATTGGCTGCGATGAATAAGATACTTGCGCCATTGGTGCTAGTTAGGGTTTGAGGGCATGGAAATTTGGTTTATTTTTTTTGTTTGTATAGGGTAGATACTTGTGATGCAAGAAACGTAGAAAATGCCTTGGATTCTTATGTTCTTTACGTCAGGAGTAGAGAGATAGACTATTTTTTATTTCTTTCTTTTTTAGCTTTGGAATATTTTGTCGCATCTACTTTACTTAAAGTCAGTCCAATAAATTGTTGAATAAAATGGATTTGGGTTTAGGCCCAATTAGTTGGTTCCAGCCCAAAATCTCTCTTTGACAGATCGTTTCGTCCAAATCGCTGGTTTCAAAGACCTCTGTGACTCGGCCTAAACCCAAATTCCCAAATGTCTCACTGAGTCGACTCGACCGTCTCATAATCCCAAGTGAGATCTTCTTCTTTTGTAATATTTTGATAAGATTCGCATTCAGTTATCGTTATTATTTTTCCAATCGTGATAAGTTAACGCGAAAGATTGTATTTTGATTGGTTTAAAATCACAGTTTGATTGGGATTTTTGTGTTCAGGATTCTCGATTTGCTCTTTACTTGATTCTGAGTATCGTAATTAAGTAATTTGAGTTGGAATTGGTTTGTTATCGTCTAATTTTAATTGGTTGAAGTTATAGTTGATTTTGGATTTTGGGTTTCGGGAACTTGAATCGCTATTTGCTATTCACTTGATTCTTGACATCTCGACAAAGTAATTTTAGCTTCAAGTTGGTTGTGTTATTGTAAAGATATTGTATTTGTCGATACAGGATTTGGGTGAAAAGATCTGATTCTGTCTGATGTAAGTGTAGCAACTTAAGACTAGTTGATTAGTTTATCTTTAAATGGTTAAGGCAGTGACATTGAAAAGCTCGAGTCTCTTGTTTCCAAATAAATCCAGTATGAGGACCTTGTCATTGTAACTTAGATGTTGACACAGATGATTGATTACATTGTTTTGTTCTTACAGTTCTTGCTATGTAAAGGGTTTAGTTTTTGGCTTCATTAGTCATTGTATATCTCTCTGTCTGTGACTCTTATGGTCCTGAGACGTATATTAATTTTGTATTTGGCTTCTGTCTAGACTTTCTTCGTTTTGGTTTCAAAGCCAAACAAGATTATAATGGCGCCATCACGTAACATCATTGTAGCTACCGGTCTGGTTGTTTTTGCATCTGCAGGCTTAGCTTTCCCCTTTTACATGGCGTTAGAACCCACTTCTCTCTTAACTGTTAAATCTTTTCTGATCGTCTGGTATGACATTTCGCTTATTACTGTCTCTGATATTTGGCTGCAGATCGTCAAAACAGCCAGTAATCGATCCCACAAAACCTTTGCCTCCTCAAGCAACTTTTAGAGGACCTTATATCAACACAGGTTCACGCGATGTTGGACCTGACCATCAAACTTACCCAAAGAAATGATGCAATCAAGTCAAGATAATTGCTAAACAAGTTGTAACCAAGAGTTTCAATGTGAGCTGTAGTATACATTCACACATTTATTCGTAGACAATATGGTAGTTTTGTGATCAAATCCATTTTCATGTAACATTAATCCAACCTCACAAACGAATGTAACTGAAGAAACAGGTTAGAATTTAAATAAAGAGTGAGTTAGGGTATGAATAAAATGAAAAAGAAATCAAAGAAACTTTCAGTCAAATTAGATAAGCAATAGCTCGAGTCCATGATTTGTTAAATTACAAGTTACAGTTTTTTGACTTTTTCGTATATCAGGCATAGTCCCATCATGTTGATGCTTAAACCAATTACGAAAAGCAGTAACTCATTTTGCAACCTTTTAATTCTGTTTATGTTCTATCTAAGAGAACTATTAACATACGAACACAGACAATTACTCAGAGAACAATTTGTGACTAAACAAGATCGAGACTTCAGAAACTGAAAATTGACATTACTAAGAACTAAAGAAAATTAGATAGAAATTCATATAACATTGCAAAAGTTAAACCCCTAAATTCCCAAATTACATACCATAGTTATAAAGAACCCAAAACAGAAACCTATAACACATTTCCGAAAACAACTACTTATTACTACTACAAAATTCTTCCAGATCTAAGAACTCGTGAACTTCGTCACCGCCTTAGTACCTTCAGAAACAGCATGCTTCGCTAACTCTCCAGGCAAAACAAGTCTAACAGCAGTCTGAATCTCCCGAGAAGTAATCGTTGGCTTCTTGTTGTACCTCGCAAGCTTAGAAGACTCACCAGCAAGCTTCTCGAAGATGTCGTTGATGAAACTGTTCATGATTCCCATGGCTTTCCCCGAGATTCCGATATCTGGATGAACTTGTTTCAGGACCTTGAAGATGTAGATCTTGTAAGTCTCGATATTCTTCTTTGATCTCTTCTTTTTCTTGTCTCCAGCGACGCCGGTATCTTTCGGGAGTTTCTTTCCAGCCTTTGGCTTTTTTTCGGCAGCCGCCGCCGTCTCTCCAGCAGGAGTTTTCTCCGCCGGTTTCTTCTCTGCTGGTTTCTTATCTGCCTTTGCCATTGTAATGCTAACTTGTTAAGGGATTAAACGATTTTGAGATAATAATATGATGATGGTTTGATATCGAATCGTTATTTGTTTATATAGGAAAACTGAAAGAGATCTTATTGGTTGAACTACCTTGACGCGGATTAGTGACGTGGCAACAAGATTGCTGTTCGATGTAGAAGTGTTCTAATGGACGGATGAGATCTATTTACACTTTATAGCGCGAATGCTTTTGAAGACATTTTCCAAAACCTGAAATTCAAAAAATTTAGCTTGGGCTTTTTTGGTTAACCGCCACAAGTCCATGAGCGCGAACTAATTTGTGTAAAACAGATTTTGGCACGGATTGCTGACGTGGTTTTAATATAAATTCGGATTATTTATAGATGTTAGATGTAAAATATGGACATAAACATTGACATGGTCATGAACATAAACATGGACATAGATATGGTTATGGACATAAATAATCTACAGAAATATATAAATTTGAACACATAGATGTTGACGAAAGACATAAAGAAGATCACCAAGACTTTGTTTTGTGGCTATTGAGAAGAATTATTCTCTATCTTGCACGTCAAGACGTTGTGCCACCCTATGTCCATGTTTTATGTCCACGTTCTTTCTATGTTCCTATAAAAAAAACTCTATGTATATATTTTACGTTCACATATTTTCTTTATTCCAATCAAATATACATTTGAACACGTTGACGTTGATGAAAAACACAAAGAAGATCGTTAAGTCTCTTTTTTGTGGCTGTTGAGATGAGTTCATCTCTATTTTGTACGTTAAGACTACGTGCCACCCAATGTTCATGGTTTAGGTCCACGTCCCCTCTCTATTCCAGTCAAATAAAACCGTATATTCATATTTTACGTCCACATTCTTTCACTAACCTATGATATGTATATGGTTGACGTCCACGTTTTGTATTTTATGGCATTCTCCTTTATGTCCTTATGGGACATGAGCATGGACATAATCATGAACATGAATTACGACTATGACTGTTGGGAACAATTCATCTTTATTCTCTATGTTATGTCTCTTTGCCCACCCTTCCCTATTTATACACTTCTTGCTTATCAAATAAACTCATTATGTTTCACATCTATCTTCTTCTCCTCTTTACGATATTGTCCTCAAATGACAAAAACAACACTAGTTTTCATTTAGACGTCATGAACTTTCGAGAAACACAAACACGAAGGCAAAACCCTAGAAATCAAACCCGTCAACAATAGACATGGTTCAGAGACATAAAATCCCAAATTTAGCAAAATTAATGGAAATACAGTAAAAAACTAAAGCTTCGGAAGGATTGGAGAACAAAAGGAACAACAAAGTGAAAGGAAAACAAACCCTAGAGGAATAGAAAGTGTTTCTGAAAATTTGGTCGATTTTTAAAGGAAAAACACAAACCGATAACTTTTTTTTACATCAATCGAACATGCAAACACACATCAAACCATGGAATTGAGAGTAAAACTTTTAGGAATTGGGGAAATCACAAAATACGGCAACTGACCTGAAGCAAAATTCGGGCGAGAGTGAGAGACTTTTCTGCTGATTTCAACTCCAATTACGACAACTGAAGCTTTGTAGTAAAAAATACATAAATATTTTTTGCGAAATTGATTTTGGAAGACGATGGTAGTTGCGAGAAGAGAATAAAATGGTGAAGAAGTAATAGAGAGGGAGAAATAAATAAGAGTTTCAAAAGAGACAGTTCCTTTGAAAAAAAAAATTAATTGCCTGAAAATAATGACAGTCCAATCAAGGGTATTTCGATATATTTCTTAAATGGACTACTTAATAGTTTAGTTAACTAGAGCATTTTTTACGAGAAAAATATGCCAAGGCATTTTTCACAATTTAGCCTCCTACTATAACATTTTTGACGAGAAACTATATATATTATATAGTAAAAGTTACGAAATGTAAAGATAATTTTGTAAAAATACATGAGTTTTTGAATGTATACATAATTAAAATTTGAAACATTTAGCCCAGTTTAATACTCATGCTCATTGTTTTTATCATCAGACTTATAAATGTTTGGTAATTCTGAATTGACAGAAAAGTAAAATCATAAAATAACGGATGCAAATAACAATGTAATCTAGTTTCCCATGCTATAACGTGTACGAGCCGAGCCACTTGCAACAAGCACCTGCACAAGTCATTGTGATACGTCTTTGTAAATTTTTATAATGAGATTATAATGTAGACAATATAGAAAATCGCATTAACCAAAAAGAGTTGAATACAAGTCATTTATACGTCTAAGAAATCCCCTAAGAACTCGAACTTTCTAATAATTTCACTTTAGAGTGATGACCGGCAACTGCAACAACCGGTTGATGGCCGGAGAACAAAGAAACGTGGCTCATAAGCTTGTCTTTCCTAGAGAACTTAGTCCCACAAGAACAAACCCATTTAACATCTCCACAATGCTTTTCATGCGTCCTTAGATCAGACAAAACCGAGAAGTGTTTCACACTGCATCTCCTACACATATACATTTTAGGACAATGACTCCTTTTGTAATGATTCTTAGCACAAATCACGGACTTCAATGGCTGAAACTTCTCATGCCTCTGGTTCCATCTACACCCTTGTTGAGGACACGAGTAGTAATGTTTCTTCAACGCATTTTCTCCTTTAACGTCATGGTTCGTATGTGGTCTAATCAAGGCCTCACGTGTCTTGTACTCGTCTCCGTGTGCTCTCATATGCATCCTTAAATTCGCGTCTCGCTTAAACCCTTTCCCACAAATCTGACAGTAATGTGTATATTTGGCTAATAGATCGGCTACATCAAGCTCCAATATCTCGTAGTTCCCTGATATTGGTCTAGAACGATGATGATCTTTTTTAGGGTTTAAGGTCTCGTTGCACCAGTTGTCAAGTTTCTGGCCAGGAAACGAGATCTGTCCTCTTTCTTGAACACCAAAGAGATTGATCGAATCTTGCACAAAATCATGATCCGGTTCAGATTCTTGTCGAGAAAATTCCATAACCATCGCATCTCCGGTTTGATCGTTATCGATATCATTGTTGTTGTTAGATGAATTTTGGAGTTGTTGACAAGTAAACATCATAGAAGAAGCAGCGGTAATGATCTCTTGAACCAAACTTCCAATGTTAGCCACATCTAAAGACGTTGACCCCGAGGATTGGTTATTGTTATTATTAGAAATCATATAGAAGCTGACCAAAGATTGAATCTGATGGACCTTGTCTTGTATGGTCGAGAGATTGTATAGAAGAGAAAGTGAAACAACGTCGTCTTCCGATGATCTCGTTCCAGCCATCACTGGACTCATGTAGGTACTTGGTTTTGAAGACGTAGTGGTCTTCATGGAGAAGCTAGCTATGGATCCTTCTCCTTTATCCATAACATGCTCTTTTAGATTCATATGTTTATAAATAATCTAGCTTGAGTTTTGTTCATAAATTTTCTTTGTTGATTCTTTAGATTCTTAGTTGTATCTTTGTTTCATATATAAGCCCGATGGTTCAAAGGGATAGATATTGAAGAAGACAACCTACCTTATACCGGATAAAATACTTGCGAGTTGTGAAATGTACTTGCTTGCTAGTTGTGACCACAACAACAAAAAACACAAAAACAAATACGTGTCAAATATACAAATAATTTTTCGTATCATTTTATCAAACATCTTAAAATCTCTCAATCAATATTACTAAATTATATAAAATTTCGGTCAAAACAAAGTAAATCGGATATATAAGAACTTAAATCAACATGATATGATGACTTTTAGAACAATGCCTGTGATTTTCATCTAAACATGTTCGTATCATGATCCATTGATTCATTAATACGGAACGATATTCAAGGTACCTTTGAATGATTTTGAAATCAACATCAATATTATGTACAGATAAATATTTTTGTCAAATGGTTAAATATCTAAGTATCTAAGATTTTCTCATAAGAATTCGACTTCAAATAGTTTGTTTAGGGTTTGGAGAGTTTATGTTGTGGATAGTTTTGTCCATCTCAAAAACTTAACACAATTTAATAACAGAATACATGATGTATTCTATTTTTGTAAATAACATGCAATATACAAGTTTTGATAAATTTGGGTGCTGGCATTATAATCAAGTTTGTAATTACATTATAACACAAACTATTGAAACTTCAAATAGTCGTCATAGGTGATGTTTCTCACCTATAAATTATGAAGTTGTCATATATGTATGAATTATTTAGCTGCATCGATCATGTTAAGAATGAAAGAATAAAAGTATGTAATGTAATTAGCCAATTAGGCTCAACTCTGAAGTCAACTGGAGAAAACAAAAAGGACCATCCCCACTTAAAGCCTCCCTCACATAAAACCTTAACAAGAGTTTGTCAGCTACATATGTCTTAAAATAAACAATGAAGGTCAATCCCAATGTTATAAACGTATGCTTTAATGATTGGTTCTTACAGGAAATGTTATGTATTGTGGCCATCCGCATGAGTTTCCAACCTTGTAAAATAAAATTTGCGTATGCGAATTTAAAAAAAATTCATTTAGGAAAAGTAGTTTAATGATGATTAGAAGAATTTCTATGAAGTGATGGATGATTAATGCTGTTTTTCTGTGTTAGCTTTGGTGAATTATTTTTAGAAGAGTCGAGAATGTCACGTTAAGTAACGCTTTCGTTACAAAAAATATAAGATGCTTCCACGATTACAGCTATATATGATGTATTTCACTTGGTAAAAGAAGCATATACTTGAATGATTTTGTAGAGTTTGATTAACACGTTGAAAGATTATAGAAGAAGGTTCAAAGGCTAACTTGCGGTTTCATGTGCTATTAAGATATACCAATTAAAACAGACTACATAGTTAACTCATTTTTTTGGGGTCCAAACATTAATTTTCATTTCAAGAGTTCTAGTTTCTTCGTAAAATGTGTTTAAACTTTTGGTCACCAAATTTTTTTTAATCTGGTGGTTCGGATAATCCAACAAATAACTTAAGCATTAGGGGTTTAATCATTTTTCATTACAGTTGATAGATTGTAAAAAAAAAATTGGCTATAGATCTAGTTAATAATTAAAAAAAATATATATACTATCAGTCAAAGAGAAGGTTTTAAGTTTTAACTAAACAAATGAACTAGAGTTGATGAGGTACAACTGCAAGACATGTGTTAGATTTGGCTTAGGTTGGATTGTTAATGTTTGTTTACAATCAATTTTGCTTATTCTTTGACCTTTAATCTAATAATAGATGGTAAATCTATTAAAGATATGCATATTTGTATATTTAAGAATCGAATTCTACTGTCTATATTAAATTTGGACATAATACCCAAAATCTGAAATCTAGCATGAACCCAACCCAAAATAAAAGGAACCGAATCGAACCAAACCCGACAAAATACCCGAACGAGTTTTACATTGTAGAAATTTGGGTACCCGAAATCGATCGGATAAAAACCGAAACCCGAATAGATACCCAAAATACTCGAAATATATTATATAGTTTAAAATAATTATACATATATAATTTTTTTTTTGTCGCAAACTATAGTTTTATTAATATCAAAGAGTTAAGAGAGTGATCTCATTATAATCATCTTGTTTAGACAAGGATTAAAACATAAAATTAAAAGTTCCTAATACATAGACTTAGAGGTCAACTCTAGTGCTTAGATCGAACGAGCCTGCTCAGGCACTTGAAGGAGAATGAGGCAGCCTAGACAATCGAACACAGCTCAAGTTGCGTTCCATCAAACAGAACGTCGGTGCCCCATCAAAGTCTCTTCACCGTAACAATGGCTGGAATGCGTTCTTGGTCAGCCAGTTAAAGGTACTTCAGGCTAGATCCACTACAATTTCCTCCATAACGGTTGAATTTAAATAAACTTCGGCGTTGAAAAACATCTGTGAATGCCAACTCAGGCAACTCTGACAAGGCAAAGATTTACTTCTCCAAAAGTTAGCAAAGAGCACAGCAACTCACACCAACAACCTTGATGGAAATTGACAAAGCTTATACTTAGATCAGATCTAAAAACCTGGAAAAGCTGAAAAGAAGATTACGAGATCTGGGTGGTGACTACCAAAACTTATTATATGAAATCTAAAAAGAGGAAACAAAGACACAACAAGGACGAAAGAGCAGGGGAAATTGAAACTTAAATACCCGAAGAGAAAAAGAAAGAGCCGGTTAACCTGGAGAAGTGCCGATGAGAACGTCGAGAGAGATACCACAAGAACGCCGGGAGAGGTACCGACAGAGCACCGGGAGAATTACCCACATACCGAATGAAAACGACATCTAGGAAAAACGAGCCACTACTACCTACGCAACCCGGAGCAAGCAAGTACCCCACAGTAGCCTTTATCCTGGAGAACCCCACAATCTATTTACATCGCAGCCTAGATCTACCATTCCTTAAGTTAAACCCTACTCACACTACAGGTCCAAGGTGGGGGTAATAGAAATAAGCTTGAGTAATAGACAAGGGAGAGCTACTACCAAGAACCGATGATACTCCGGAGGAGGTGACATCGTCGGCGACGGCAGGTGGCTGAGCGGACCACGAACTCCGACGGCGGTGAAGATCGCCGGCAAGACGCACGGAGAAGCACGACAAGACAAGACAGAGTGTATCTAGCTCAAACTCCACGGCGTGTCGATTGGAGCAGTGACAACGGAGAACCTAGACGAGAAAGAGACGAAGGAGGGAGTCTTTTCCCGGCGGCGGTGAGACCGGAAGGCCGCTGGGAAAAGAGGAATGCCGGTTACAGTGAGGATCGAGGAAGAAGAAGCTCGAGGAGAGAGGAGAGGTTTTTTGATGCTTTTTTTTGTCACATATATAATTTTTTAATTACCTAAATATTCAAAATTATAATTATAAAATTAAATATATGAATCAGTTTGAATTAAATGAATGAAAAAAATTAAATTATGATTTTTTTATGAAAAAGGATTTAAATAAAAATATCTGAACTCGATCCGAATCTGAACCAAACCCAACTCAAAAGGTAATTTATAAGAATCGAATATGACCCGAACCCAAAATATACCGAATCGAACCCGAACCCGAAATTCTAAAATATCCGAATGAATTTTATATGCCTAAACCCGAAATCCGAAAAGACTTGACCCGAATCCAAATATGTACCCTAACAGGTCTGGGTATTTGGGTACTCGTTCGTGTTCAGATCGAATATTTTCGGTTTTCAGGTATTATGTCTTGGCCTATGTCCGAATGTTCAGATTTAGGCTACATTAGGTAGGAAATTGGTCCGCAGTGTCCAGTGTTAACAAAAAATATTTAATCAAAGAGACGAGAGCAAGAAGAAGAAACCGGAGAGATGATTAATCGTCATCGCAATCTAAAATTCCATCGGAGTCGCCGTAGAGAATAGTGGAGGTTAGTTTTTAATATATTTCATCGTCCTTGTCACCTTTACCATTTGTCTATTATTGAAATTGGCTCAATGAACCCTAAATTAGCATAATCAAGTTGTTACCTTTGAATCCTGTTTTTTTTGTTGGATTTTGTTTAATTTTGGTCTTTAACGAATTTACTATTCTTAGGGTTGAAAACCCCATATGGATGATGACTTTGTTCTTTCTATTCTGTCACCTAAACTGTAATGAGATTTAGTAAACACATATAAAAATCAAATCTTTGTAAAATTGTTTCTTCGATCGAATTGTTCCCATAATCTCTTATTCTTTTGTTGTTCTTTCTTCATGGAGGCTTTTTCATCAATGGGAGATGATAAGATGATTTACATGAGAGACACCTGGAGAGAAGCTAACATGATCTGCGACGTTTCACCTATTGATCCTAGCTCCAATGGCATTTGGCCTTCTCAGAAATTCTCAGATCCTAATGTCAATGTTCATTTCTGGAATTACATGTTTCCTCATTTGCAGATGATTTTTCTCATCATCTCTATCGTCTGGCAGTTTTTGCATTTCCTCCTCCAACGTTTCGGAATGATTCGTTTCACTTCCCATATGCTTGTGAGTATTTGAAATTCTCTAAACTTCTACATTGCTTATTAAGATTATCTATCTGGATTGGAATTTGAGAGTTTTGTGTTGCTATGTTATATACAGACCGGTGTTCTCTTAAGCAAGTCGTTTCTAAAGCACAATTCAACAGCTATGAGATTCTTCTTTACAGAGGATTATAAAGAGATAGTCTTTAGTCATATTTCTGCTTTCTCTTACATGATGTTCTGGTTCTTGATGGGGGTTAAAATGGATTTTAGTTTGATCAAAACTTCTGGGAGAAAAGCAGTCACCATTGGGATCTCTTCTGTGTTGCTTTCAACTTTGGTTTGCTCCGTTATCTTTTTTGGAAACCTGAGGGATGTAGGAACCAAAAACTCGGATCCTACTCTCAACTCCTTGGAATCTGTAGTGATTTACTCAATCCAATGTCTTTCGTCTTTTCCTGTTGTGGGAAACCTTCTTTTTGAACTTAGGCTTCAGAACTCAGAGCTTGGCCGTCTAGCGATTTCTTCTGCTGTGATAAGTGATTTCATTACCTCACTTCTTACTTCGGTTCTCATCTTCTTGAAAGAGCTCAAGGACGAGAAAACACGGCTTGGAAACGTGTTTATAGGGGATGTTGTCACAGGAGATCGTCCTTTACAACGAGCAGGCGTTGTGGTCCTCTTTGTTTGTGTTGCCATTTATGTTTTCAGACCTTTGATGTTCTACGTTATTAAATTAACACCTTCTGGTCGTCCTGTAAAGTCCATTTATCTAACTACGATCATCGTTATGGTCAGTGGAACAGCCGTCCTTGCAAACTGGTGCAAGCAATCTATTTTCATGGGACCTTTCATTTTAGGTCTCGCTGTTCCCCATGGCCCTCCATTAGGCTCTGCGATCATTCAGAAGTTTGAACCGGCTATATTCGGCACTTTTCTCCCGTTTTTCGTTGCTTCAGCTTCCAAAGAGATCGATTTCACGGTTTTACTTGATTGGAAAGATCTCAATAGCATTATACTCATCATGGTAACATCTTTCACAGTCAAATTCATCTTGACAACTATTCCTGCTTTGTTCTACCGTATGCCAATGGAAGACTGCTTCGCTCTCTCTCTTATCCTGTCCTTTAAAGGCATCTTTGAGCTCGGTGCTTACGCCTTGGCCTTCCAAAGAGGGGTACGTATACAAACATATGTCTTTATAATCATAATTCATTCAATACAAACTCTTTATCTCATGTCTATGCTTTGAACTTTGCAGTCTGTCCGTCCTGAGACTTTCACTATCGCTTGCCTTTACATATTGTTGAATTCTGCAACCATACCTCCGATCTTGAGACACTTATACGACCCTAAAAGGATGTACGCGGGATACGAGAAGCGGAATATGCAGCACCTGAAACCAAACTCTGAGCTAAGGATTTTGTCTTGCATTTACAGAACAGATGATATAAACCCAATGATCAATCTTCTTGAAGCTACTTGTCCGTCCAGGGAAACTCCTGTAGCATCTTACGTCCTCCACTTGATGGAGCTCGTGGGACAAGCCAATCCGATCTTCATTTCCCACAAATTGCAAACTCTCATAACAGAGGAAACATCATATTCAAACAATGTACTTGTCTCCTTTGAAAAATTCCGCAGAGATTATCACGGATCAGTCTTTGTAAGCATCTACACGGCCTTGTCTATGCCTGATACGATGCACGGAGACATCTGTACACTTGCTCTCAACAACACAACTTCTCTCATACTCCTTCCTTTTCACCAGACTTGGTCAGCTGATGGATCAGCTATCACCTCAGATAGCAACATGATTAAGAACCTAAACAAGAGCGTTCTCAAAGTGGCACCGTGTTCTGTTGGAATCTTTGTCTACCGAAGTAGTCACGGACGAAGAACAATCAATGACGCCGTTTCAAACTCATCATCCTACAGAGTCTGTATGATCTTCCTAGGCGGTAAAGATGATAGAGAAGCATTTATTCTTGCAACGAGAATGTCCCAAGACCAAAGAATTGACTTAACAGTTCTCCGGATGATCAGTGCCAGTGAAATGCTTGGAGAAAATAGAGAATGGGATAAAATGCTTGACGATGAAATGTTTAGAGACACAAGGAGCAAAGCAAAAGTAGATTTCTTTTACGCTGAAAAAGCGATTGAAGACGCATCCGAGACAGCTGGTGTCTTGAAATCAGTTGCGGCCGGTTTCGATATGTTCATAGTTGGAAGAGGGAAAGGAAGGAAGAGTGTATTCACAGATGGTCTTGAGGAATGGAATGAGTCTAAGGAGCTTGGTGTTATTGGAGATCTATTGACTTCACATGATATTAATTCTCAAGCTTCTGTTTTGGTTATACAGCAACAACAGCTTATAATATAGGTTCTCACTTCACATTCAATTGTAATTTTTACCATTTTTTCATTATAGTCTTAGAGATTTAATTGTAAAATTAGAAATTTAATTCCATTCTTTTCATTTTAGTCCATTCAAATTTTACTTTTTGGAAACTCACATACAGTACTTTAAAATGTTTATTTAACAGAGAAGAGATCAATATTCGGATGAAAAAAAATAAAGAAAATGGTAAAAGTCAAACAATTTTAACCCCAAAAAAGAAAGATAGAACATATTTCATGTCCCAAAAAACCTGATAAACTCATTTTTATTGACTTAGCCTTCCTAATTTCTCGTATGTTTAGAGATTGGATGGTTGAATATTGTCCATGAAATTGTTAGAAAAAAACATTCAATTTGGTAATTAATGAATTGATTTTCTTTTTTGTCATTGAGCAATATATATTAAAAAGTTCTAAAAAATTACATAGTTGGAATACTAAAATCCGCGGAAAACAAATATATTTCTGGAAACTTAAAAGAGGAAAGCTTTTAAAGGAAGCCCGGAAAAAACTTATGTATATAGGACACTCTAAACTTAAAACTCAATAAACTACTACACAAAACTGTTTTTTAATGTTCTTGATTATCTATCTCCATTTCCAATATAAGATATTCTAAGATTTACCTATGAGCCATAAATGTGAATACAATGATAGAAAAATTTGTTGAAATTATATATTGACATGTTACAATCATCAGCCATGTTGTTGTTGTTGTTGAACTACTAAAACAGAAACCCTAGTTCTTAAATCTTTAGATGCAAGCAAATCTCCAATGACTCCTAACTCCGGAAGCTCCATCCACTCCACCAATCCTGAAAAATCCAATAACTCATCGTCGTGATATCTACCTACAATCATCAAATCATTATCTTCCGCCACCACTCTCACGGTGGTTGCCACCGCCGGACCACTGTTAACTATCTTCTCCCTATAAACAAAATTTTTAGCCTTAGAATATGTTTCCCTTAAATCAATCAAAACTTCATCATCAACAATTTGATCCCAATTCTTTAACTCGTCTAGCTCTTTACTAGACACAAATCTGGTCACATTAGCATACACATTCGGATTATGTCTCATCCGTTTCAAAAGCGAGACAACTTCATGATCATCTTTACCACCAATGAAGATCACACCACCGTTAACGATATTACTAGTCATTTTCTTGCCTTTTCGGTAGCCTCGATCATTGAGTACACCGAAAGAACAAGGAGCACGGTCGAGAAGAGAAGTATTCACATGTCTGATCATAACATCGTCTGATTCATATAATCCATCAAGTGACCATTTTCGTCCAGAAGGGACAATGATCATCGATGTGAGGTGGTCTAAAGCAAGATTGCAAATATCTTGGTCCATTAGATCCTCATGAGAGTAAGCTGTGAAGGAACTAACAGATGTAGATGACCAATTCTCTTGATGAAACACAGTGAAAGCAAGCATCATTGTTTCGATGTAAGAGTTTTCAAGCAACAGAGGTTTAGACCGCTTGTCGTGCGGTATCAAAACTGGAAACGCATGTCCAGCGAGTTTCACTAAGTGTAACACCGTGACTGCAATGAATCCTCTGTCTTTGTTCTCGTTGCTTAGAGCCGAAGAAAGCAACTAAAGCAGTGAGATTGTACCAGAGATGTTTTCTGGTTTGTGCAAACAAGTTAGAATCTTGAGATCTGAGTTTGATTTCAAATGCATAATGTCTCCCCTAACGTATCCAATATACTTCCTCCTTGGATCATAAAGTGCCTTCACAATGGTAGGCAAAATTCCAGTATTCAATAACACGTACATTATCAATAATGTGTGCGTAGCTTTCGACAGATTCTGTGTACAAAAACATTCATCCATTAATTCGAAACATTGATGCAATACACACAAGTATAATGAGTTAATTAGGGTTTTTTATAAAGATTATTTACCCGTTTTTCTGCAGCGGTATCGTAGAAGCATAAGTCAACAAAACCCTTATAGTTCATCATAGTGGCAATGATAACAGATTCTCTAATAGGTAACGTGCAGATCAAGCAAGGTACAAAGGAGGCAGTCCATTTCACAACCAATATAAGACCCACCAAAAACATATTAAAGGATATGTCATCGAACGCATATATTACCCTTATAATGTCACTTTTCATGGTCATGACAGTGATTGAAATCGGGAAGGATAAGTTTGTAACCAAGCTATCAAACTTGGTCTCTAATGTCTGGGACCGTCTGGGATCGCTAACCCAACCATGAAAGCTCCTAGAACGTGGATTTCGTTGAAAATGTTGTATAAATACTCGCGGCGATTGCAGTCATGAAAATAATAAAGTTAGGAATTTTAGAACTCGGAATCTCTAGTTTCGGTCCTAATACCACTAGACTACCATTGCCTAGTTAATTTTCTGAAGTTTGGTTATAAGAAAAGTAATTTTCATGTTGTAAGAAGTTTTAGTAGATAAGATCTTGAATTGCAATTGATATGCACATTTAAGTGTTTTTTTAACATGAATGATCTTGAAATCGAATAAGAAATGCAAATGAACCAATTAAATGCTTAAATCAACTTATTGCATACCTGTATGTTCCTACATAAGAAACGCCTATCAAAGTGATTAATGCGAGGAGATCGTTGACAGCAGCAATTGATATGGCGATACGGCTAAGCTCTGAGTTTGGAATCTTGAGCTCATGTACGAGGTGGGTTACGACCGGTAACAACGATAATGATTGAACGGATACAATCACGGTGCGTTCTGTTGGGGCCAGCCTTAAAGGCATATAGAGAGGGTCGACTTTGTCGATACGGAAGTTTCTGAAGGGTATTCCAATGACCATTGTAACCACAAAGGACGAAACCGCAATCCCAGCCGTAGGTTTACCGGTTTGAAACACGGCTCTCTTGTTGGTCTTGACGCCCATTAAGAATGTAAACATTATTAACCCGAACTTGCCTACACTTTCCGACGCGACGTGTCCAGGGATATATAAAGATAATCGATCCGGTGGAGAGCCAAAGAGATCAATCAGGTGAGGTCCCAGAATCAAACCAGCCTAATTCAATAATCAAAAGACTTGTTACTTGCGATACAAGAAAACATGTGTTTGGTTCTTGCGAAACAAGATATTAAGATTTGAAACTTACAAGCATGTAGGAAACCAATTTTGGAATGCCAATACTTCTGAGGAACATATGAGATAAGAGAATGAAAATAAAGATGACAATGATTTGCATCTCGAGAAGAGGCAATGAATGTGTGAAAATGATCCATGGATCAGTTTTGATATCATTTTCAAATAATCCATAAGAAGAGACTTTGAAAAATGAGGCTTCGTAACAAACTTTGCTGTTGGTAAGAGGCTCAGGATTTAGTGCAGCAGAATCGATCATGATGAGGACAAAAGAGGTTTATGTTTTTGTTAATTCTGTTTCTCTTCTTGTCTTCCGTATGAAAAGGTTATTCAACAAGTTAAAGGGTTTGTTTGAAAGTTGTTTTGTCTCAATTGTTGAGACCTTTGACCAATTTTTGCTTTTCGAAATTATATTGTTAGGTTTGAGCTGTACACATACTTATTAATAAATAAAAACATACTTATTTTGCATACACAAATACACATCTTACATGAGATATGAGATATACGTCAAATTATTGAGCCAAAAACAAGCTGGATATTTATTTACATATACACAAATTGATAAACCAAGATATTAATAGTTGATGTTATAAAAAGAAGAAGTTAAAAATAGATA
The DNA here is from genome assembly GCA_963920545.1 of Lepidium didymum. Lineage (NCBI taxonomy): Eukaryota > Viridiplantae > Streptophyta > Magnoliopsida > Brassicales > Brassicaceae > Lepidium > Lepidium didymum. The sequence goes on along the minus strand of OY986986.1, from coordinate 14,340,424 downwards.
CAAGGGTGCAGAGAGATGCATGGGTCTTTATGGAATTCTAATGGATTTAACCACACAATACATGGGAATTAATGGATTTGACTGATCCTGGCTGAGTTGGTTCTATATGGACCGGATTAACGTGTGTCTTTAGTTTTGTGGTGATATAGAGAAACTAGGCTCCATACCAAAAATTTAAAACTCTCGAAAGCAGAATTTGTGATAACTAATAAAAAATTTGTAAGCAATTAAATCGACTAGATTCGATATATAATTCAAATTTTGTTTATGTAACATGAATAACTTGAGATAAACCATAGTAAAAGCATCTCTAACCATAACACTATTTTAGCATTGAAATTATAATATAGTTTTAACACTAAAACTTTTTCTTCTTTAACCACAACACTAAATATCACTCTAAAACTAATATTATATTTTATCATATAATAATTTTTTCTAAATACTTGTTATTTTTATTAATAAATTTTTTTTATAAGATCAAAATAGCTTAATTATAAAATAGTTCTAAAATTAAAATATTATTTATAATGTTGTTTTTTTTTTTCGTAATTTTAGTGATTATTTAAGTATATATATTGTTTTTAAAATTTTTTTACAATATTAAATAACAATAAATATTATATCTTGAATTATTCGATTTAATATAATTATTTACACTAAACAATATAAACTTACGTTTACGAACGTACGTTTATGACAAATATTGTTTGTGGAGGTGAGTATAACAAAATAATATAAACTTAATATAACAGATATTTGATTGAAATATAATATTATTTTACTTTTTACAGTTTTGAATAGTACTACACTAAAATATAGTATAATACAGTAGAAAAAAAAGAAATTATAAAATAATAATGTCAATTTTAGTGTTGGATTGGAAAACAAAAACTGTAAATTCAACACTATTTTAGTGTTTTAGTGTGAAGTTTAGACTTTTTTTCTTCAATCCAACACTAAATTTGACACTATAATATTATAATTCTCCTTTACACTATAATATTGTTTACTACTGTAAGTAGCAAACTGTAAAATTTTAAATATTATTATTTTATACTTTTCAGTATTTTCAACGTGAAAGGCACAAGTGTGCCCACTTCTTCCAATATATATTTGCCATATGGCTTAAACACATACGTAAACAATTAAAGCCAATAGAGAACTCTTACTTGTTTTAACAAATAAAAAGCTTACTTAAATATAACGTAAGCAATTCGCTTGAATAATGCTAACAACGTAACTAATTTCATTAACAGAAAATAAATACATATAATTATTAAATTTACACGAGCACGTTTAAAAAGAAATTGCACCAAAATATTTTTTAAACATGATAAGAGCTCAATCAAACTTAATCTATCAATTTTGAAAATTAGTATGATACAATTTACCTTTACTAGTTTTAAATATTAATAACTTAATTAAATAGAATATTAAATTTATCAAAACTGTTAAACAATATTATTAATCTAATAGTAAAATAAAGTAATATTATTTTAGTGTAATATATATTGTTGTGGGTTGGAGATGAAAAAAGTTTTAGTGTTAAAATTACACCAAATTTAGTGTGATTTCAACACTAAAATAGTATTGTGGTTGGAGATGCTCTAAAAAGTAGACCAAACAAAAAAAACTACAATAAAAAAAACTACGAAAAATAAATATTTAATTATTTGATCTATAATACAGTAATTTGGGGATAAATTAGATCCCGGATCCCAGATAATACGTATCTAATTCTATAATATTTTATCATTTATATATAAATATAGTTTTGTAGAACCGTTCGATGTTTAAATCTTGAATTTTGTCATTTTCTGAAATATTTTGGTTTTGATTTTTGAAAAACCATCAAAATCAAGTTAACTAAATAGATAATAAAATTTTGTGACAAAAAGAAAAAGAAAAAAGATACTAAAATAAAAAATATTTTGGTGAATCAATGAAAATTTTGGCTATAAATGGATGCATTAGTTTTTGATTTTTGTTTTTAGTTTTTGGATTTTAGATTTTAGTTTTTGGATTTTAGATTTTGATTTTAGTTTTTAAATTAGTTTTTGTTTTCAAAAACTAGAAAAATTGGTTTTTGGTTTTTAGAGAAATCAACATTGATTTTTCAAAATTTAGTTTTTCCTATTTTTGGGAAAACCAAAAACCAAAAACTCGAATGATAAGATATAATATAAAAACTATTTTTGCAAAATCATTGACTAAAAACTCTCTCAATCAAAACTTTTATATCTATTATTATATAGGTTTTGTGCCTAAACAAATTAAAGTCTAATCTAGGGATTAATCAAATACTAAAGATTAGTGTTTGAGACTTTGAGTGGTGAGAATATCAAAAGGAGTTGAGCCACAATGAGTCAGCAATATGGAGGATCATGATCTTAATCTTATCCAATCCTATCTTCTTCTACTTTTTCCAAAGACAAAGACATGACATGACTCTTGACCCACCACAAAAAACCTGGTTCTTGATGGGTCGCCAAGTGTATACTTTCCAAAACCATCTTTTTTTTTCTCTTCGTCTGACTAATTCCATAGACTAATAAACAATATAGAATACCAACATTACAAACCTCAAGCAAGCACACAACAAAATAGTACTGGAAACATAAGTTCAAAGAAGAGAAACCTAAGCCAGAAGATGAAAGATCTCCGGAAACAGCAACTAGGAACAAAGTAAAAGGAACAACGAAACAAGAGGTGAAAGCTCACTTAAGATAAATGATATGATCAAATGCTAAAACTGAACAAATAATCCAAGCAGAACCACTAGACTTCCTGTATAACATGTTTAGCGTCGGCTAGTACCAATAAGACCGGACTACCACACCGTCGTCAAATCAGTAGCAAAACCGACATGATCGAAAAGAAGAACCGCCAAAACCAGAGATACATAGATCTCTTTCATCACGTCAAAGCTAAACCACACGGAACTCACACTCAAGTCAGGGGACAAGGAAGAGAACTATGAATCTCTGCTTGAGACAAGCCCAAGAGGATCAACCTCTCTTACACATGGACACTCGTCGACCCAAAATCCACCATCTACAACCAGAAGTTGGTACGTCCTCACAAGAGAATAGAAGAAAATCATAACCCTAGTTGCGTCTGTAACTCCCATCCAAAGCTCCGAAGAACCTTGAAGAAGAAGAGCTTGTAGATGACTCAGCAGAGGAAACATACCCCAAATGGCAAACAACAAGAAGAAACCCGAAAAAAAGAGTGTAGACACGAGAGGAGAAGCGATACCGACGAAGAAGAAGTGCAAAGATCCAACTTTTACCCAGAAGCTAACTAAAACCAATTATTGAAATCCCTAAGCAACCTAAACGAAAAACTAAAACCAAATTAAAACTCATCTGCCTATAAACGTAAAAGCAAGAAACGACTGAGATCAAGAAGGAAAAGAGTTATCCAGGAGCCAACCACAGCGAGACTTTTCCGGAGATGCCATCACCGACTAAGTCACAGATCGGAGGAGAGACGAGTACCACTAACGCAGATCTGGTCTGCGAAGAAGCTTCACCACCCGACGAATCAACCTCTTCTCAACCCGTACGTCACTACCACCATGGAAGAATGATGTCGGAGAAGAGACAAGGACCGAGCCACTAGACCGGAGAACCTCAGCCTTAGAATCACATCTCGATCTCACCGCTTCTCGGATCTATGGGAAGGGACAAAAGAGTGACTGGCGTCAGCACTTTAGAAGCCACTGACGTCGTTCAAGCAGCAATAATCTTTGACTAAAGCGAACTCGGAGGTCGAGAGAGAAAAAGGTCAGATTTTCTGTACCGACATCTCCAAAACCATCTACTTACCAATATCTACTCCTTTTAAACTTTTTTTTTTGGAAATTTGTCAACAATTAAATCGACAAGACCCGATATATAACATAAAATCTATATCCTAAAATCCATTTTTTTAATCTACTAGTGTAGTGGGGAAGAATCAAACCCAATACCTAAATCATTAGATGGATCATTCTAACCACCAAATCGAAAGTAACTTGGTCTTTTAAACTTTTTTATGAACATATGTATTAGTATATGGTCTTATTGGAATAATCCAAAAAGATATTTTTAACAAAAATCCAACCACGTATCCTCCAAGCTCAAATTCCCAATCATATCTGGCGTGTTGCGGAGTCATTTTTCTTATTCATATCATATAAATAAATATTCCTCTGATTTCATTTCTTATGTACTACTCTCCTCTGATTCTGATTAATTAACCTCATGAGCATTTCTTCAAATTACGTTTTCTCTAATCTGTCGTTATTCTCATCGAATTTTCAATTCTGGTTCTATAAGGGATTGGGGTTGATTTGAAGTAGACGATATCAAAACTGTAAGTAAATATGGAGATGGGTTTCCAGGAAATTGAACAAAATCAAGAATTTGAATCTGAGGTTGCGAATCTAATGGAGATTGGATCTGGGCATTACGGGTAAAGAACATTCATTGATTTCGTTTTGATTTTTTTTGGTTCTGAAAGCTAAATTTTCCATATCTTTAGTTGTATCTGAATTTAATTATCTGTGTGTGATGTTTAGGTGCTCACATTATAGAAGACGATGCAAGATTAGAGCACCATGTTGTGATGAAATTTTCGATTGCAGGCATTGCCACAACGAAGCTAAGGTAGAAATTAATATTAAAGAAATGCTTTTTATCTGATTAATTCGCTTTGAGTTTAAAATTTTTGTTCTTTTACTTGATTGCTAACCATATTTTGCCTGATTTCAAGTTAAGATATCAACATCCATTGTTTACTTTTCTGACTTTGTAAATTTTCAAAAAACATATGATTTAAGAACAAGTTGGGATCATAGTTGTGAGGATCATGTAATAAAACAAGTGTGTTTTGTTTGTTTCAACAGGATTCTCTTCAAACCGAACAGCTTCATAGACATAATCTTCCACGACATGAAGTTTCAAAGGTTTTATCATCATATTGAGAAACAATATCTGCTGAATTCTGAACATTTTGGTTTTGTTTTGTTTTGTTTACTGTGGTAGCATTTTGATCCTGATTCGGCTTTTCAGGTCGTATGCTCGCTGTGTGAGACAGAACAAGACGTAAGTATCGATATTTTGATGTACGAGTTTCTAATTTGTGTGGACATGTTTTGTAATGCGGGACCTCTGATTGTCTTCTTCAGGTTCAGCAAAACTGCTCCAACTGTGGTGTATGTATGGGGAAGTACTTCTGCTCAAAATGCAAATTCTTTGACGATGATGTAAGCTTTTTAATCAAGTGATTACCCTTTTTCTTACCAGAATTTGAACTAATGAATCTCAAATTTGGTTGTTTCAGCTTTCCAAGAAGCAATATCACTGCAATGAGTGTGGGATTTGCCGGTATATATCTACTTTTAAAACTGATCTTTTGTTTTACCAGTTTAAAAAAGGTCTTGTGATTTGGTACCTAGTTGGTTGTATGTAACCTCATGATTGTTGGTAATAGGACTGGAGGAGAAGAAAACTTCTTCCATTGCAAAAGATGTAGTAAGAGACAAACCCATATGCTCGTTTCTACGAATGCTCATTTTTCCTTGTATGGAGATCTAATTCTATTTTCTTGTAACAGGATGTTGCTACTCTAAGGCAATGCAGGACAAACACCAATGTGTAGAAGGGGCAATGCATCACAATTGCCCCGTTTGTTTCGAGGTAAGGGAATTAAATCTACCCATTTCTTAATGTTAATAATGATGTCATTATACAGAGTTTCTTACAACTGGACTTGGTTATTGTTCTCAGTATCTTTTTGATTCCACAAGAGACATTACTGTCCTGCAATGTGGCCACACTATGCATTTAGCATGCATGAAAGATTTGGGGCAACATAACCGGTAAAACAACTCTCAACTCTCTATTGCAACCGCTGAAGGAAGCCATCGATTAACAAAGATTTGGATTTTCTTGATACATTGTGTAGATACGCATGCCCTATATGTTCCAAATCCATGTGTGACATGACCAGTTTGTGGAAGAAACTTGATGAAGAGGTAAAGGGTTCATAATTATAATGTTCTATCTCTTGTTGTTATAATCTCTTATGTTCATTAAATTATACATTCAATATTTTGCAGGTTGCCGCAAACCCAATGCCAAAATCGTACGAAAACAAGATGGTAAAACGACATTGAATCTCATATCGTATTCTCGTACTTGTGTTTTTGCATGTATGTTTGTAACACATTCTGATTTGGATTTGAATGTGGTGATGTGTTGTGTGTCAGGTTTGGATTCTTTGCAATGACTGTGGCTCAAACAGTAACGTTCGGTTTCATTTGATCGCGCATAAATGCAATAGTTGCGGTTCCTACAACACTAGACAGACGCAGAGAGGCTCTGATAATCATTCTTGCTCCTCTGGAGTGGCTCAGGTTGTTGGTTTGACCGGTTAATTCTTACCATTAACCAGAGATGGTTTAGTGTAAGGATTTTCCAAGGAAGATTATTTGTAATTTTTCAACTTACAGTATCATTTATTGAAAATATTGATTCAATCCGCCTAAATAATTTATTTGAATAGTGTAAATTAATCAATGAGTTGACTTATCTATTTTGGACATTCTTAACTTACTATGTTTGTTACATGGACAAGAAGATCCGGTTCTAGATCTTCAAGACCCACCCGAACCGACAAAGAAATGGTTTCTGGACCTTTTGGTTCACCTAACTCCCTTTAAGCAAAATATTTACAGAAATACCTCAAAAGTTACAAAATTATCAACCACACCCCACGGTGGATTACATGAAAATTCTCTCTTTGAACAGAATTATTTCAGTTACTACAGAGTACAGATAGAACAAGTTACATGATGAAGTCAGAAACATAACACCAATCAGAGGGAGAAAAAAAGTCTTGAAATTTTAACATATACTATCATCCACACTTGTTGGTAAAGGGAAAAATCATGAACTTAAAAAGAAGAAAACCCTAATTTAATTTCACATTATGGCGCCAGAACATGAATGTGAAATTAGGTTTGAGATACAAAACCAAAAAACAAAAAGCAAGCATCACCAGAAATGAGTTAAGTAGCAAACTCTCTCACTTAGTATTAACTCTCTCCATTGAGTTGAGAGTTAGATTAGGGGAGTTTTCTTTTCTTTCTCATGGCTCTAAATCTAAACACTAAATGGATCACTCTCTGTCTTCCACAGTCAGAGCATAACCAAAAGCCCTAATGTACAAAAGATCACTCTCACTTGAACCTATAGTGAGATTAATCTCGAAACAGACCTATGTAATGGTATATTAGATGACTATATTAGTACTACTTTGAGTAAGACTAAAGATCAGTAGCCAGAACTGTTTAGTGGAGAAGAACTTTCTGATACTTAGTTTCTGGATACGATCCATCTGAGAATAATCTTTTCCTGTTGAATTTTCCACAACCATTGTTAACAGTTGGGCATTGGACAGTAACTGGAGGGATCTCGAATGTCTTAAGAGGCGGTGGTGGGTGACGCCACTGAGGTAATGGACCAGCTAAGAGTAGTGTCTGAAGTAAAGGTCCTGCCTTTATAACAGCCTGTAAAAGCTTACCCTTTTCAGGTAAAGGCTTGTCTGGAAGCAATGGATCTATAATCTCAGATCCTGAGACTTCTTCAAAGTGAGATATTGGTTGGTTCATGACATGATCAATGGGAGACATAATGCTTTCTGCACAATCCGAAGATGAGAAGCTTTTGTTGGTCTCTAGTTGTTGAGGCTGTAGTTGTTCATCTTCAATGCTTGAAGCTCCTGATAATGGAGGGGTTATATGCTTTTTCTGCTGATCAAACATCAGACGCTGACATTTCTGGAGAGCTACATCTCTTTCTTTGATGGTTTTGATTAAGATGTCTTTTAGATGGATCAATTGCTCATCTCTCTTCCTTATTTCATCATAAGCAAATATCTTTGTTTGGTCTAGCTCTAGTGTTGTGTATAGAAGTGACTGTCTTAGCTCTTCTGTTGTCTGTAAAAAGTTAAAAAAGGACAATCAGACACACCAAAGAAAGAAACAGAGGAAAAAACAGCAGAGAATCCCTAAATTAAGCATTTTTAAGTGCTAATTATTGAGGTTTTGGTCAAAGAAAAAATAGTAACAAATACCAAATTTTAACACCCAATTTTGGGAAACTAAGTTTAGTAATTGGCTAATGTGTCTACTCAGGGTAAATTCTGTATAATTTGACCAAGTCATTAACATAATCCACCAATCATCAAGGATTTAGTCACACATATACAAATTAAGAAAGCCATTGTGGACAATTAAGTCAACAAAAGTGGTAATTATGCCTGATTTTTAACGAAAGTGAAAGAAAGCATGTTCCTTTCAGTTGGTTAATTAACGAAATCATAAACCCATTAAGGATTAAATCTGTTCCTTTCAGTTGCAGATTAAGACCACCATTATCCAAAATCTGAAAGAATCTTATCAACTAGGTTTAGTTAAGATAGACCTAAAGAAATTTAGACATTATGTGAAAATTTAAGCAAAATTATAATTGAAAGAAAAGGAAAGCAAAAGCAGAAACTTGTGAATAATCACAAATCTAGAAAGATAGAAAAAAAGAAAGAAAAAGAATTTACCTTTCCATGAGAGTAGTAAGGCAAACCAAGAAGAGCATTGCTTTGATTCTCCATAGATTCTACTAAATTGAGCTCAAAAGATCTTTTGATTCTCTAGAAAAACAGTGTTTGGTGTTTGAGAGAGAAAAAGAGAGAATGGATTTTAGGGTTTAGGGAGGGAAGGACTTATATATATATTATAAGTGAAACTCAATGGACTGCTTTAAGCAAATTGAGCTTTTTCAGGTATCTCTCTTTAGAGGTTTCAATAATTAATCAAATAACTAAAAAATTACATAAACAAAATTATTGCACATGATTGTATCATATCTTGCAACATTTTTTCAACTAACGCCACTTTACTATTTTACAACGCGCAAAGCCATAAACTTTAAGAAAAATCATTTATCTGTAATATAGCTGTAATTAAAAAAACAAAAAATCCCACACCTCAAAGTTATGTAATGTAGTTAACTTAAGCTTTCACAGTTTATGTTTCCAAATTTACTTAAATGTTTCAAAAATATAGGTATAATTTAGTTTCTTTGTAAATGTATGGGTTTTGAACAAAAGAAAAAAACTTTTCAACTCACATTTTTTTCAACAATTTTATCTTTCATTTCTTAAAATGTAAGTATATATATTTTTGGAAGTTTATATGAAACGATAGAAAAGTCATTTAAATGGGTCTAATATTAGAGTCTAAGCTCTTTAAAAGTAATTTTGTTTTGTTCTTCGGTTTTTCTTGGGATGCAACACATTGTTTTGTCTTCATATAAGAAAAATCGAATGCACCGAAAAGAGCGGGAACGAATGCTTCTCCAAATGTAATATGTTTTCGATATTTGTGTATGTAAAATAATAAAAAAAGCATAAGAGTCAATGAGATCGTGGATTATGGATTATATGGTCAGCAAAAGACGCAGCTTACCACAATTTTCCCACCAAAATATTGAGAAAAGTTTGTATGGAATCCCTTTTTCAATTATTATAACCTATCACTACTCGTGGAAAGCAATAAAAATTATATTTATCAAAAAAATAAAGAAAAAAAATTGTCAAAATAACAAAATAAAATCCAGCTCAATCTTTTTTTTTCTTTTCTTTTTTAATGGATGTTCAATTTTTTGTCAATACATTTCGTATGTCTTGTCTAGGTTTCTAATAACCCTAACCAAACCTAAAAGAGTGTTTTTAATATTAAAAATATTATTGTATGTAATTGAGGTTATTAAGAACCTAAGTTACAAAAATTAAATAACAATCGTAGTACACTTTTAAATTAAGACAAGGACAAACTAAACTAGATGAATAAATATGTAGTAAAATTATTATCAAAAAAAAACAAAGAAAAAATTATATTTAGTAATTATTTTAAAAAATTAATATTTTATTTTCAATATTCGGGTAATTCCAAATTTGTATTGAGCACATATAGTAGCATGTCGTTAACTTTGATGTGAAAGAAAGCACGTAATTGACTAATAAGGTGAGCGAAAATTCAATTGTTATAATGAACATTCTTAGATATTTAAATAAAAATGATTAATTGACTTTAACAGCAAGTGGGAAGTAAAGTAAAGAAAGCAATATATCTCCATATTGGTTCGTTGGGCATGTGTTAAGTGATGATCATGATCATGATAGTCCAAGTAATATTTATGATGAATTATGTAAAGGATTATTTCCTTCAAAACTTTAACAATATGCGGATGTGTTTATATGCATTGCCGTATATATAATATATTGGTTATGTTTAAAAATGAAAAGAAAAGAAAAAAGTGTATCCAATAGTAAAAGTAAGGAGACAAGAGTGATGATTTCATGGTCACTTTCACCAACACTAATCTAAGAGCATGTCAAGCACACACTTTATATCTCTTCTTTTCTTTTTATTGTGTGGAATGTGAAGAGGTTCTTCTATATCGAGCCTGCTTAGGAATTTCCTCTGTCACTTTTTCCGTTGATTCATTGTATCATCTCAAAGTAGTAAAAATAAAAATACATACATATGGGCCAATACTACTAATCTTGGTCAGTATTATAACTTAACATTGGTAGCATGGTAACAGCGATTCAGGGACGATTTGGGATTTTGCGTAAATTTGTTGATCCTAAGTTTGATATTTTTCGATAATTTTGTTGTTTGTTCAGACAAAAATAATACCATATGTTTTAGATATCATTAAAATTTTGGAAGTAGGCTAGTCTTCAATGTTGTTTTTTCCGAAGATTAGTTGGGTTTCAGTTCAGATATTAATAGTTAACCAAAAGAAAAAGAAAAAGAAAAACTAGATGACTAACCTATGAATCAAATGAGACCATTTAAAAACTAGTATGAATAATCTATATATGACTAGTTTATGCAACCGAAAGAGTCCTAAATTCAGAAGAAAGAATTATGCAACCAAGAAAGATTGATCATGTATTAGACCTGAGTTATTATCACAATCTAAAACCAGCGATAGTTATTGATATGAATGTTTATGTGACTTTATTGATCTATCTCTTTTCTCTATGTAAATATGGTGAAACAATATCCAATGGTAAATGTGTTATGAATATGATCGTGTTGACAAATTTCACAACAAAGATAATGTAATGGATAAGAGCTAATAATAGGAATCCATAAACATAGGAGCTATCCATAAATGCACGGGACATGCTTTGCTTTCATTCTTCATTCTCATTATAACTCCAACAAGTTTGTGTGCGTTTTTGTTTTATTCATTTGATTAGGATCCTTAAATTCCATTTTATAGGAAACCAAATTGCTTATTGTGTCGGCCCATAATTATGTTCCTCATCATACTTCTAATAAATCAATGCATCATTGGTTGAGAAAGTAAGGAACAAGCAAAACGAATTTACCGTTGTGGCAGTTAAAACACACATACACACATATATATATGTCAACATATTCCATATATTAATTAAAAAGTTTGGAAGGCAAATAAAAGGATGATGTTTACAAACGTGACATCCCACGACAAAAATCTAACATTGCAGATTAGATTATCAGTTTTACAATCTAAAACATGAAAATATTAGATTAAGGAAAATGTGAATTAGTCTTTCAGAGATTCTACTATCTTCAATAATTATGTGATATTTGTTGCGAAATTTATCTCCATTTTTTACTGCTAACATAAACAGTACCATGCCAAGGACAGGTGATCCAGTGGTGTTGTCACTTTATAAATCTTCAAGGCACCAAGGTTCGAACTTCCTATCTGCAGTATAAAGGAGGAGATTAAAGGCCACTAAGCCAGTTGACAAAAAAACAAAAAAAAACAGTACCATAACCCAAACAAATGCTTCTATTTTTGTGTGTAAGTAACGGAGATAAAATTCTTCCAATTCTTGTAATCTCCAAACATCTTCCCTCCACTATATCGAGAGGAGTAGACACAACCAATACCTGAAAATAAATATGTTACATCCACTATATATATATATATATATGTATTTTCTTTTCTTTTTGATCTTATATATATAATGATGATCTAGTAAGAAAGTCAAATTCACCCAAGTTAAACCGCACCTACTACTCTAAAACTTAGGACAGAACCAAGATTGTACTTAATTACTCTGGAGACCGAACCTGATTAATCCACTGCAATTGAAATAACGAACTACAGTAATGAATCTCAAAGTTAAGAGGTTCGGTAAACAAACTCCATTATATTATTTTGTTTAATGTACATTATTAAACAAACTCAAACCAACCCTTTTCCTAAACACTAGATTTAGACCACAAAATATCATCAAAAAATGTAGAACAGATTCTCAAGTCCAATTATTTACAATGGGTTGGTTGTAAAGTGCTTCAAGGCCCATTTTGAGTCTTAAATAAAATAATGGATCATTAAATATGTTATTGGTAGCTCTAGGGATTAAAAACCAAAACCAACCAAGATTTGGATAAATCGATTTAGTTTAATTGGCAAGACATATAAGGAAGGTTCGGATATGTCAATTGGGTTGGCTCGATCAGGTTAACCGAACATGTAACCGTTAATCAAAATTAAAGTTGGATTATACCAACTTCTAAATCTAATTTTGCCTAAACTCTAGAAGATGTTCTGAGATCAAAAAGTAGGTTTGCAACAATTCAAGGCGAAAATTTCCGTGATGTTCACCAGAGATCTGACCGCCAAAGCTTCTGATTGGTTGTCAAGCGGTGGAAGACGTCCTGATAGATTCTAGGGTTTTCCAAGTTTTGGGTTGTCTTTGTTAGGCCCATTTTATTCTTTTACTCTTTAAAATTTCTAACCATTGACATTATTGGATTCATAATGGGTTTATTTTAGTGAAAGTTTTCTAAAAAAATATAGGTTTATTTGGAAAAAATTTCTGAAATATCCGTTAACCGAACCGATCTGATTCATAATATAGTTCGATTATTTTTATTATAATTTAAAATTTTTATAAATATCTGATATCCAAACTATCCGAACCTAGTTATTGGTGTATAAGTAATTATTAGATTCGTTGTAGCACACACAGATTAATTTCAAAATTTCAAATGATGAAATCCGGGTTAATGAATTTTTTTTTAATATAAAATGAATGGTCTGTTACTTGACATGTTAACAACGTCTCAACTTCAATTATCTTATAGATTAACAATTCAATACCATAATATTTCAAGTACCTTTACATGCTGGCAAGATATAATTTAATGGTATTTTTTTGGTAAGCATAACTTAATGGTATTTGATGGAAATTGAGATACATCATATGATGGACTAAAATCTGGTCTACTTAGTCTCGGTCACCGTGGAACTGCTTAATCACATGTATCTTAATCAACTCATGCGAGTTCTGTTCATTCAAAACCCGAAAGTAATTTGATTCTTCTCAAACGTGAAAATGGTAGTCATTTTTAGTTGGTCAAAACATATACATAATTTTCTCTAGATCTTAAAATAATGGGTCTCGGTTCGGAACTTTCATAGTTTACCAAAAAAAAAAACTTTTAGGGAACTAAATCGAGAGACCAGACCTGAGGAAGCCTATCACAAGCTACTTACTACATAGATGGAATCTACAATATAAAAGACCTCTAAAATCTTCGTTCATGTAATAACCTATTGTATTATTTTGAAGAAAAAAAAAAAAGGAAAAGAAGGGAGAAAGAGAAGCCTAATTCAGGCCCAAAATGGGATAAGGATGAAATGTAAATTGATAGCTTTTTGTACTTTAGTTTCAAATTCAATATTGGAATAATACACTCCACGGCCCACCAATCAAATTAAATTGTCACAGTGTATACAATATGCGCTAACTTGTTTCTCTTTGTAAATATCATAACTATTGCTTATAATACAACATTTTTAAAAGTTCAAAATTGGTATATGTGTACGTAAAGGAATGATAAACACACAAATTGTGGCTAGAACAAAAAAGCTAAAGACAAAAACTTATCTTTTTTATCAGTCTAATCTTACATGAATAATGCCACTATATATAGATTCGTCCTTTTAATTTAAGTCTAAGCGACACCAGACATCGTCACCAAACATATTGCTTCCATTGTAATATTTTTACAAAAAATATTGAATTATATGTACATTTTACGTTATATATATAAAGAGAAAAAAGAATTAAATGTGAAGAATAATTAATGTATTGCCGAATCATGAATGCCTCGTGAATAAATTGACAATATTGTAAGACTGTTTATTATATACAGCCAAACCAATAGCATCCAAAGAGGAAAAAAAAAATACAACAAGCTAATAATTGACAAAATATGAACAGTTTCTGATTTCAACGTACAGTTTAGGTTATGGCTTGTGACCTTTGAACAGTAAATGAGTTTGTATTGTTGTGATCGATCACCATTCAAATTCGCATTAGATAAAAATGTATGTTTGTTTTGTTAAACAAATGATTTGAGTCTGATTGTTAAAAGTCCATAGAAAATATAGCATAAAGACTATTAGTTTTCTTGTGAATCTAAGTCAAGACTTTTATACGGTATTCATAAAGATGTGAAATAAATGATTGTGAAGATATATATTCAAAAATAAATGATTGTGAAGATATAAATAGCATAAAAATGGATTGTCTCTTATCTTCTATTTTTTTCTATCAAAATTTTAAAAAACAATTAGTAAATAAAAAATCTTAACAAGTCACGAAGAATTAGTGAGTCGCGAATTCATTTTGGTTGCTATTTTTTACAGATTGAATCACTTGTAAACGTTTTTCTTTCAACAATTACATCGACAAAACTCAATTCATAATTCAAATCTTAATCGCTAAATTATTTGTTCTTTCACTTGTAATGGAAAAAAAAACAAACCTCAAATCAACAAGACCCGATCCACAACATTGATTTTTTGTTACCAGACTCAGAAAAGCTCGACATCATTTTGTAAACCTTTTTAATAACAAAAATTTCAAAATTTCTATAAATTCCAAAAATTTGTGTAAATCTAGGTTTGAAAATTTTCGTTTAATAAAAACTGGCTTACTTTGAAATATTCACTTGTAGACTCTCTTAATAACAAATGGCTATTTTTATATTTTCCATTTGTGTCTCCATGTATGCAAAATATAAAAATAGCCATTTGTGGCTAGATGAGTAAAATGTGTGAATTAAGTTGGTTACAATATTAAATGTTTCATTTACTACATAACTTGTATAGGCGACTATAAAGTTCAACCAACCAGCAGCTAAATTCTAATAAAGTAATAAATACACCAACATTTAACACAAACCATTATTACTTCTACATTTTTTGTCATTGGTCCAACTACTTTTATAACCAATTCGAATTTTTATTACATAGTTTCAATTAGGACATTCAAAGTTTTGTAATTGTGAGCATATAAAAGATTGTGTCTTAAATTACAGACTTTGTTATTGTGAACTTTCATGATGTTTAGGCGTCGTCCGTACTCTAGTTGAATTTACTGGTGTGTACTTTTACGATCTTAATCACTTTTCTCAAGTCTTAACCACTTGTCTAGTTGAATTGATTGGTGTTATGATTAATTGACAATTATTACAAGTATATGGAGTATACTCAATTTAATGTTCAAAAAATCAATTTCACAATTTTAATAAACTCAATTAATGCTCAAAGATCAATTTCACAAATTAATGATTAATAAAGTGTCTCACATATATTATGTTTTCATTTAGTTGATGTTTTAGAAACAAAAATTGTTTCATTTTAGTTGATGTTTTAAGATTTTTATGCAAAATTTATTATGTTTTTGTGTTTTTGACTGTTTAAAATCTATAGATTAATTTGTGATTGGTTAAATTATTTTGAAATTTGTGATAAAACATATTTTATTTAGGAAAAACAAAATAATTAATTTTTTTAGTTTGTGTGAAATACTCAAAACATCAATTATGAAAAAATAGAGTGAATATTAAAAAGTGAAAAATACCTTTTAAAGTCAAATTGTTATTACCAAATTTTTTTCAATCTCGTGATTAGGATGATACAACTAAATGAATATAACACTTAGGATTTGATTCATTTTCTCTACAAATTGGTAGATTAAATAAGAATTTTAAAGTTAGATTTATGTTTGTCAATCAAATTTTGACAAAAAAAAAAAGAGTCGAAGTTGTTATTCTTGAAAACGACAACCTAAGAGGCTACTACTTCTATAATTAGAGAACAAAATTAAATGTATTACAAAAAGGTAGCCGACCAATAAATAAATTTATACAAAAGTTCATGCATGTATATATGGACACAATGACACATTCGGATAACAACTAAAGACTTTCTAGATTCACACAAAAAAACTAATGAAAAATCTAAATAAATTTTGAAATTGTTAAGTGTCTATGTTTATTTTGAATTTAATTTTAGATAGTCATATTAGAATTGAATTGGCATATTAGAATTTGAAATAGTTAAATGGCACATTAGAATTAATTTTAGATAGTCATATTATTTTGCATACTAATCTTTTGGTTATAGATAAACACTATTTTTTAAAAAATATCTTTGTGGTTATTGTAAATGTTATGCTCTTTTTCCCCACAGCCAGAGTGGCATTGTAAGCTTTTCTGCTCTTCTTTTCAAGCCCCACACTAAATATAACTCTATAATATATTTCTAATGTTTAATGGTATTTATTCGAGTACATTGTTTTTTCTTATCATTATTAATACTTTATAGGTTAATGGTCTAATTCCACCTTAAATTTTTTGATATAACTACCATTATACCCAAACTTCCATCATCAATTTAATTCCACACCATTTTGTTGACAAGATTCTGATTATACCCGAATTACCTTCTAAGTTACTAATTGCACCTATTTATAGATCTGAAGGCTAATTGCATATTTGTCTGGTTAATTACGGTTTACTATTTACAGAAGTGATGGTTATAATGTTAATCAGATTATAACCGGTTGTAAACCAATTTGACAACCCAATTAAAAATTAAGACCTGATTGTGATTAGAATCAAAATTCCCAAATTTTGAGCCCTAGATTTAGTAACAAAGAGAAAAATATTACTATAGAGCCAATCGATGCGGTCGGAGGTGGAGAAGCACGTCACGTCGGCGATGATTGCAGAGGGATTAAGCCAATTGAGGCGGTCGGAGGTGTTGCTCACCAACTAAACTTCGCTTCTAAATTATAATTACATATAGCTCGAGCCATCTCTTGTTATAAAGAGAGGTTGATATGTCTTAGGGTATTGCGTAGAAATGGAGAAGAATGTGAGAAATGAAAACGAGGAGGGTCCAATGATTTATAGCCAAGTGGTGAAGATAAAGAAAGAATTTGAGAAGATAAAAGAGCCATCGGCGTCGCTACATCAACCGGAGATGAGGAGAGTCCTTAGCGAGATCAAGAGGCATCAACGTTCATGTTCTCCACTTGGTCTAGGTTCGGATTCAACTGCGGTGGCTCGTTTTGGCGAGGATTTGGTGTTAAACGTCTAAAAATTGCGTTTGAAAATTTTTCTTCTTTGATTTCGGGTCATTTAAATGGTTATGGAACTTGCATTTGGGTGGGTTTCAAGTGATCTTTACGTTTACACAACAGCAAACCGAAAAAACCACATTTAAGTACATTGGTAACTTAGAAGGTAATTTGGATGTAATCAGAATTTTATCTTCAAAATTATGTGGAACTAATTTGATGGTTGAAATTTGGGTGTAATGATAATTATATCGAAATTTCGAGATAGAATTAGACCGTTAATTCTACTTTATATCGAGATAGAAGTAGACTTATGTTTTGGTCTACTATTTAATAATTTCATGGTAAATGTATATTTTGGGCCTATTTATGAGAAGTTAACTTGATAAAGTAAATTAATTTACACTCCAAATAAATGTTTTATCTAACTTATCATTATTTAACTTAAATCATATGTGATCCAAAAACAAAATTAGCTTATCAAAGTAATGAAAAAGCACATGCCCTTCACAGGATCAAGAACATCTCAATTTACTAATTGTGTCAAATTACTCGAAGGGTATTATAGTCATTTCACATTGTCTGGTACGGATTTGAGACTTGACAAAGCGATGAACCCGAGACCATTGCCGAGCTCCATTCTGCTCCATAGCCATTTCCATGTGACTTTTCTCTCTCTCTTTACTCTCAAAAAATTTGTTTTTTAATTTATTTACAGAAACAAAAGATCAGTTTTTTTTTTTGAGTTGTTAATGATTTCTTATGACCCTGTTGGATTCAAACTAAACCCACACGAGAGAATGATGAGAAACAGATCATCACCCATTTTGATCCTAATGTTTTAATAATTATATCTCGAACGATTCTTTAATCAAACACCAAAGAGATCTAACGACTATTTCTCTACATTTCTCCCAAATCTCTGTCCTTTGTAAGCTCCATTTCATCTCAAACAATGTCTGTTGAGATTAAGAAACTTAACAGTAACAAGACGACGAAGAAGAAGAAGACAGGTTTCATCGTCAAAATGCAGCTTCATAATCACAACACCAACAAAGGAGGAAGCAAAAGAAATCTCTTGTTTTTCTTCTTCTTCAGAAATTATTACACATGGATTGTTTGGTTATTCCTTTCTCTTTATTTCTTCACATCTTATTTCTCCGGCGATGACCAATCCTCACCGTCGATACATCTCTTATCTAATCACAAAACGTCGTCGTCTCTTCCTTCTCGTGCTCTCATCGAATCTTCCGCCATTAACACCACTTCCATTGGTATAATAAAAACTTCAACTTTTTACAATTTTTTCTTTTTTAAAAATCGATTTTTTACAATAAAAACGTCGACTTTTGTTTTTCATTTTCTCTGTTTCCTCGAAAAAACCGATTTTTTTGATAAAGATTCGTCTCTAATTTAAGGTATATCCAGCGGAATGAAGATATTTGTTTACGATTTACCGGCGAGATTCAACGATGATTGGGTTAAGTTATCAGACCGTTGCTCAACTCATCTTTTCGCAGCGGAGGTAGCGATTCACCGTGCGCTTCTCTCTGATTCCTTCGACCGTACGTTAAATCCAGATGAAGCTGATTTCTTCTTCGTCCCTGTTTACGTCTCCTGCAACTTCTCCACCTCAAATGGCTTCCCTTCTTTGAGTCACGCTCGCTCTTTACTTCGCTCAGCTGTTGATTTCCTCTCCGTTGAATACCCGTTTTGGAACCGGACTCAAGGCTCCGACCACGTCTTCGTCGCTTCCCATGACTTTGGCGCGTGTTTCCACGCATTGGTAAGTTTTAAAAAGACTCGATTTTTACACCAAATTAACTAAAAGCAAAAGACATTGATTTTGGATATTGATTTATGAAGGAGGATATAGCGATTGAGGAAGGGATTCCAGAATTTATGAAGAAATCAATTATATTACAGACATTTGGAGTTAATTACAAGCATCCATGTCAAGACGTGGAACATGTTGTAATTCCTCCGTATATATCGCCGGAAAGTGTTGAAAGAGCCCTTGAGAAAGCTCCGGCGAAGGGACGGCGAGACATTTGGGCGTTTTTCCGGGGGAAAATGGAAGTCAACCCTAAGAATATTAATGGACGCTTTTACAGCAAGTGCGTGCCTACTGAATGTTTTGTTGACTTTTGACTTTTATGTTAATTTTCCTATTAATTACTAAATTGCCACTTCTCCGCCGTGCAGAGGAGTAAGGACGGCCATTTTGAAGAAATTCGGTAGGAGGAGACGGTTTCATCTTAACCGTCACCGATTTGCTGGTTATCAATCTGAGATGGTACGATCAGTATTTTGTCTATGTCCACTTGGATGGGCTCCATGGAGTCCACGGTTAGTGGAATCCGCCGTGTTAGGATGCGTTCCGGTAGTTATCGCCGATGGTATTCGATTACCATTCTCGGAGACAGTACGGTGGCCGGAGATATCTCTCACGGTGGCGGAAAAAGACGTGAAAAATCTAAGAAAGATATTAGAACACGTGACGACTACGAATTTGTCTGCGATACAACGAAACTTACATGAGCCGGTGTTTAAACGGGCCCTATTGTACAATGTGCCGATGAAGGAAGGCGATGCCACGTGGCATATTCTCGAGGCGTTGCGGAGGAAACTCGATGATCGGTCGTACAGAAGGTCAAGGGTTCTAGAGCCAATGAAACGGTGACACGTAAGATGATGAATGCCAGGCTGGAATTTCCGAACCGGGACAAAACTGGAATGTCTACTGTAGGGACCACAACGTGAAGGAGCTGAAATTCTTAAGCACGTGAGATGTTTGCTGAGCTGGCAATCACTGAATGGATCAAAACGTGCCTTTGGGGAGTGAAAGTGTAAAGTATTGCTGACGTGTATTTCTTTTCGACGATTAGGCATATTATTCTTTCATTTATAAAGATTTTTAGATTGAACTGCAAAGGTATGATCTAGCTCTTTCGGGTACTTGGGTTCGGATTGAATATTTTTGGGGTTTGGATCTTTCGGTTTCATATTGGATTTATTCCAATTCAAGTCGGATCAAATCCAAATTTGAAAAGCCATAAATTATCTAAATATTCAAATTTTCTTCAAAATATCCATAAAATATTTTAAAAATACCTAAAACATACCGAAAAACACATAAAAATATTTAAAAAAAATCTAAAACATATTGAATATCTAAATATTCAAAAATATCTAAAATTACAAAAAATACTCATATAATACTCTAAAAATAGTTTTAAAATACTATAAAATCAAGTTTTTAGGTATTCGTTCGATTTTTGTTTCTTCTTCAAATCTGGTATATGTTCGGGTTATCTGGTCCGGATATTATACTTAAGGCTAGGTAAATCTATCTCCACTTCGGTTAGTTTATAATATGCTAATGTGGTAATTTACATCAACGCTCGGATGGGATCTGAATTTTAGTTGACTATCCATAAAATAAAATAAATAAAAATTTAATTATTACATGGAAAAATGAAGAATAAAATTAAAAGAAAAGGGTAGTGGTGTATAGGGAAAGATGAAAGACAGAGTAATGTGAGTAAGAGACAGCTAGTGTGTCAGAAAATGCATATATCAATAAATGTATTAATATTCTTTATTATAAATATAGTACTTATCTACTCATATGTTTTGCAGGTCCACTTACTTTTCTAATCTTATGTCTTGTAAACATCAACAAAACAGTACAACCATCAAATGATATTGTAACCTATGTTTATTATTAAGTCACTATCTTTGGATTATGTAATTATAATTAGTGGAAAAGAAACCAAAATAGATGCAATAACAGTCTGTTCTTCCCATTCCCATATGCGTTTGGTACCACCACTCCTATTATCTAATCTAAAAACAAAATTCACATAGAAAGGCTATAAAAAAATATTTACTTTACTAAAAGGGCCTAGTATTTGTTTTATACCTAGCCTTTTAAAGTATGTTTGGGCCGACTTCGAACCAAACTCCACTATTTATCCTAGGTTCTTTTTAGTTTGTGTCTGTAGAAAAATAAAAAATTGATACTATAATTTTATGCTCGGTTCGATTTTTCTCTGTATTTTTTTTTTCTTTAAGCCCAAAGTTTCTTGAACCTCTTTATTTTATTTTTTGGGTGTACAGTGTACCCTTATAATAATTTGTTAATTCATAAAAATTTATAATGCGAGCATACAAAATTTTCTTCTTCTAAAGTGTTTGATTAGTGCTGAGTTATTATCGGTGAGGTAGTTAGGATGATTCAGCAAATAATTTGGCAGCAGATTTTGATTTTTATCCACTACAATATAGTAGCTTGAAATCGGTCTTGTCTATCCAGTTGTTGAAAAAAAAAAAAAAGTGTTTGATTAGTCATTCGTCTAACATTTGGGAAGGTGAAAAAAGAGAAGTCGCAAGAATGGAGAGAGTGATGAACATTATTAAGCCCAAGCCTGATCCTAAACAACTCTTGCGTGATTGGCAACGGAAATTGCGTCAAGAGTGCCGTAACATCGAACGCCAAATCCGAGGTTCCATTCAGATCTCCTCACGCGTTTTCGTATTGCAATTTCTCTTTTTTGGTTGCTAAATTAGGGTTTTTCAACTTGGGATGAATTTGATTGAATTAGATTCGATCAGCCAAAGAGTGCTGCTGAATCGAGTTGAGATCGGATGATTTGTTGTGGAAATAGGTTTCTGCTGATGCAATTTGTGTTTTTTTCTTCTAATTTGATCGTCATCTGGATTGGGTTGAGTCTGAAATTCTGAAGTTTTCTCGTTTTCAGATATACAGAAAGAAGAGAGAAATGTACAAAAAGCTATTAAAGAGGCTGCAAAACGGAATGATATGGTCTCAGCTAAGGTAGTTACCAGATATGAAATTTTGGAAAAGTCTTTACCTTTGTGAACTTGTGGTATTTGGTTTGTCAAAAAGTTAGCTTCTTTTTCTTCTTGGAATATTTGGCTTTCTCTGATTTCGCTCTTGGTTTTTACAGGCACTTGCTAAGGAAATTGTAGGTTCCAGGAGAACAGTGAACCGGCTGTATGAAAACAAGGCGCAGATGAATTCGATATCGATGCACCTTGGGGAGAGTGTTGGTATACATCTCTCATTTTCATCATATGTTTCCAATATGATCGTTATTGCATATTCCTTTTTGTATATTCACCTTCTTCGCTTTCATTGAAATATGCAGCAATTGCTCGAACAGTTGGTCATCTGTCCAAAAGTGCAGAGGTTATGAAGCTTGTCAATGATCTTATGAAGGCTCCACAAATGGCTGCAACAATGCAGGAATTCAGCAAAGAGATGACTAAGGTACCTTAATGGTTTCCTTCTCTCGTTGTTGATCTTACATGAATTCCGAAATATAGGCAAAAATTACCTCTTTAAGCATCTTACTAGCTCTTTTTTTGAAGATTCGTAGATGTGTTCAGTGTTTTACAGTTAGTGTCATTAAAACCCTGAATGAATGTTTTGCTACTTGGTATGTGCAGGCTGGAGTTATTGAAGAGTTTGTGAATGATGCTCTTGACAATGCCTTAGATTCAGAGGATATGGAAGAAGAGATCGACGAAGAGGTTGATAAAGTATTAACGGCAATTGCTGGAGAAACAGTTGCAGAGCTTCCGGAGACTGTTAGGAAGGAAAGGATCAAGGTACCTGCACAGAAGGCGAGCACTTCCCGCGAGGTAAGCCTATCCAACAAAAATCATTGCACGCTTACAAGATTATGAAGAAAGTTTGAATTCACAGGCTGTGAGATTAGATTCTGAAAGTGTAAAAAAAAAATTCTTGCAGGAAGAGGCAATTGCAGAGGGTGTTGATGATGAGGAAGAATTGGAGGAAATTAGAGCTCGGCTTGCTAAAGTTAGATCCTAACTAATTCAAATGACTCTTTAAACGCAATTCTTGATTGATCCGAACAACTTTTGAAATCGATGAGAACATAAGAAGATCACAATGTATTGTATTATATAATTGAAATATCGTATGTTAAAAACACGATGTTAATTGAAATATCAGTTACATTTTGTTAACAAATTTTCTGTTTTCTCTTTCTAACTAAAAGGTTGTGGTTAAAAACCAGTTTTTTATACATTTCTACATCTTGTTTATGAAACAAAACTAGAACTGTACAGTAAAAATGTAACGGAATTTAGGGAAGTCTTTTTGCAGGTTTACTTTGGAATTCAATTCTAGAAAATTGCATAGGTTGAGAGTGGCCATAAAAATGATATAGTCCAAGTTGATTTGAAGGTTTGAAGGGACAATTTGAATCCTTAAACACAGAACACATGTAGCATGATGAATGATGAATGACTCAATTTTTTAGGTCATGTCAACGACATAAGTAAACTATTTTTTCTGTTTCAACTTTTGTTTCGACATAAGTAAACAAACAGTACTCTAAATCTCAACAACACAAAACAAAAAGTTCGATAAAAAACCTAACTTAAGCTTTAGTCTTTCTTGATTTGGAAATAAGGACATTCCCACCAACCTCTTTTATTCCAAAAGTATACAAATAGCACTCTTGGATTGTCCACCATCTAGTCCTAAAGCAAACACTCGTGTCCAGCAGCTCCATAACACCCAATTCTCTTACCGAAATTTAGGGAACTGAGTTTTTTTTGGATGGTTCAATGAAAGTTCAAGAACTCATTCATTTTCGAATATAAAAACAAAAATCTGAATTATGTTCATAATTGTGAATATAATATATGAGATATTACTTTTTCAGAAAAAATATATGAGATATTCGCCGTGGTTAGGATGATCTAACTAATGATTCAGACACCGAAATTCGATTTCTCCCCATTACACTAGTAGATTAAAAAGGGATTTTAGAGTATGAGTTTTAAGTTATGGATCGGATCTTATCGATCTAATTGTTGACAATATATAATAGTAGTTTTTAAGTTATGATATCTTGCCAAAATTGAATATATTATTGTAAATCAGTTTAAGGATTAAATCTTCTATTATATAGTAAATTCGGCGTACTTTGTTTGAAATTTCTTCTCTAAATAAGATTTATGATTAAACCAAAATTTATGTGGTATGTCAAGTTATTTTCAATTTAGTGGTTAGGATAATCATTTAATGAGTCTAGCATTAAGAATTTGATCTCTCCGCACTAGATTGAAAAGGGTCTAGTTAGTAATAAACAATCGGTCTAGTTACTCTTGTAGATATTTATTAGATATCGACCGTAGTCAGCTTTACATCATTTTAACAATAGAGATAACGAGTTTTATGAGAACCTTTCGTTCAGGATCTTAAAGAATCTTTCATTCACTTGGACGAGTGTGGTTCAAGACCAATTTATTGACTTTGAAACATGTTCAATATATACTACTAAAATATCTATAATTTTAAGAAACAGAGTATCAAAATTGAATCAATATGATATCATAATCACAATTTACATTTAACTATTGATTTGTTTCAAAAATTTTTTTGGCAATTCAGGTGGTAAGGCAAACATAGAAGTTACATGTGATAATTGGAATTTTTTTTAACTTATTACTGGCTTCAGATTTTTATAATAAAGAGAAATTAATCACTTTTAGGTTTCAGAAATTATGATTTAGGATTTGAGATATGGGGTATAAGTTTAAAATTTTTAGACACCTTGAAGATTATTTCTTTGGGGTTTAGAATTTCAAAGTTTCATAGCTTTTGGATTTGATTTCTAAAACTCTTTTAAAATATGGACTATTTTCGTTTTGATATTAATTGAGATTATATTTTATTTTCTGTGTGTTTTAACTCCCTCGGTTTCTTTTTTATAGATTTTTTTAAAAAAAAATCACACGTATTAAAAAAAAAATTAATAGTTTAATATAAATGTATAATTTCTTCCGACTAAACAATAAATATAATTTTTATAATTTTACACAAATAGTAATTCAATAAATTCAATTAATATTTTTGAAATTTGTGTTTAATAATTATTGATTAATAAAATTTATATAGAAAATTTTAAAAGTTAACCTTTAAAAAAACAATCAAAAATGCATAAAAAATCTATTTTTAAGGAACGGGACAACGTATTTAATAATATATATCAGCATTTTCTTTTTGTCAACAATATATATCAGTATTTAGATAACATTTTTGGAAAATATCTTTCACTTACTATATTCTTAATCCAATCCATTGGATCAATACAACAGCAAGCCAACTCCATAAAATTTCTTCATTTCCACCCTAAAACCCAAATCTCATACAAAGCAGAAAAAAAATGGAGGCCAAAACATATTATCTT
Source organism: Lepidium didymum (assembly GCA_963920545.1). Classification (NCBI taxonomy): domain Eukaryota; kingdom Viridiplantae; phylum Streptophyta; class Magnoliopsida; order Brassicales; family Brassicaceae; genus Lepidium; species Lepidium didymum. The sequence continues at coordinate 14,314,670 of OY986986.1, read as the reverse complement.
CCTTTCCTCCTCATCATTTTCATTTTCTCTCAATTTTCGCCCTCAACTTCTAAAAGGAACCTAAACAACCCTTTCGTGATCTCATCGTCTGCACGTTTGTCGAGCCGTAATACAGAGAGGCTTATCAAATCATTCAATCTAACGCCTAATCATGACGTTAATGTTATACCAAAAGGTATCTCCGATGCTCCGAGACTCTTTGAGAAACAAATTGATTTCCCGGCAACAATAGGTGCTCAAGACGCTTCCACTGGTCCTTCCGTCCAAGAGTTTGGCCACTACGCCGGTTTTTACAGCCTTCCTCATTCCAAATCAGCCAAGTAAAAACTCTAAACCGGTTCAAATTAGTCCAATTTAAATCAGGATTTGATTTAACCGAGTTCGGTTTAGTAATTACACAAATTGTTTTTTTTTCTTTTGCCATCTGAAATTGTGTATACATGAACGCTTTAAACAGATTAGGTTTTCTTTGGTACTTTGTTGATTTTATGTTTTCACAGGATGTTCTATTACTTCTTTGAGTCACGGAAGAACAATACCGATCCGGTTGTGATCTGGTTATCTGGTGGACCGGGTTGCAGTAGCAGTCTGGCTTTGTTTTATGAAAACGGTCCATTCAAGATCTCAAAGGATCTTTCTCTTACTTGGAACGATTTTGGTTGGGACAAGGTAATGTTTGGTTACTTCTTACTCAAGAAACATAGTTTTTTAAACAAAACAATATTTTAAGTTTTTAACTAAAGTTTGTGTTAATAGGTATCAAATCTAATCTACGTGGACCAACCAGTCGGGACCGGTTTCAGTTACACTTCCGACAGTAGTGATCTCCGGCATGACGAGACTGGTGTCAGTAATGACCTTTACGATTTCTTACAGGTTCGATTGTTGTTTTGACATTCCAAAATCATCAAGAGAATTATTCTTTGAATTGAGTTCTAGTTTTGAATTTTGGTAGGCTTTTTTCAAAGAGCATCCAAAATTTGCAAAGAATGATTTCTTTATTACCGGTGAATCATATGCTGGTCACTACGTTCCAGCGTTAGCTTCACGAATTCAGAGTGGAAACAAAAATACCGAAGGAATTCCAATCAACCTTAAGGTAAGTGATCTTTCATTGGTTTTGTTTTGGTTGGAATTGTACAAAAATTTGGTTTAATCTCGGTTTAAATCAGGGTTTTGCGATTGGAAATGGTTTAACCAACCCAGAGATTCAATATGGTGCATATGGGGATTATGCACTGGAAATGAAATTGATCTCAGAAACCGATCATGAGAGTCTCAAGCAAGATTATGTCGACTGTCAAAAATTCATCAAAAAATGCAGTAATTTCAAAACAAATAACAAAATCTCTATTTCTTTTGATTATATAATTACAAACCTCAAGTAGATAATTTTGATCTTATTTTGTGAATTTCAGATCTTGATGGTGGTTTAGATTGTGATTCTGGTTTCGCAGTATGTAACAACATCATTGACACAATACAGTCTAAAATAAATGGCACAAGTGTAAGCATCAAAACCCAAAATTGATCGTGTGTTCTCAACCATTTTATTTTATTTTCTTCCGTTTATAAGACATCATTTTTCTTTTTGAAGTACTATGACATTAGGAAGAAATGTGTGGGAAGCTTGTGTTATGATTTTTCGAACATGGAAATATTTTTGAACCAAGAAAACGTCCAAAAAGCTTTAGGAGCTGGAGATATCAAATTTGTGTCGTGTAGTAGTAAAGTTTACAATGCAATGATAGAGGATTGGATGCATAATCTTGAGGACAATATTCCAACTCTTGTCGACGATGGGATCAATCTTCTAGTTTATGCAGGAGAATATGACCTCGTTTGTAATTGGCTTGGTAAGATTCTATTAACTTCCTGGATCAATATCAAATTTCACTAATCTATGTGTGTAAAACACTTGGTGGATCTAGGTTCAAATCTCTTAGAAAAGAAAATATATATCAAATATTTTTCTAACCCAATAGTGGTGGATAAATAAATAGACGACAATTTAAATAATCTTAGTGTATAAATTTACAGAAGCTCTTGTTTGATTCCAGCTCGAGACATACATTACTTATGAGTTAGTTAGCTCTAGATTTGTATGAAATAATAGAAATTCCACTAATAAAGTGTTGGAGATTCTGATGATCCTTCAAATCTAGATGTTTCACACGAGTTTCGTATTACTGTTTTTTAAGTCAAGGGTAATAAGGTTTAGTCTCGGTGTAGAGACTAAACCATTTAAGTGGGTAATGGAACAGGTAAAAAAGTATGGACCGGAAGTGGTTTGATTTTTGTTCAGCTAAAAGTCCAATTCATTTCTTTTATGTTTTTTTTTTGGTATATACAGGCAATTCTAGGTGGGTCAACCAGATGGATTGGTCAGGGAAAAAGAAATTTGGATCAGCCAAGACAGTACCATTCCTGGTAGATGGTAAAGAAGCTGGTTTAATGAAAAGTCATGGTTCTGTCACTTTTCTTAAGGTAAACCGAATAAAACCGATCAAAGAACCAAACATATTATCAATTAATATAAAACGACTGAAAATAGATTTACTTTGATATTGGGAAAGGTTCATGAGGCTGGGCATTTGGTTCCAATGGATCAGCCAAAAGCTTCATTGCAAATGCTTGAAAATTGGATGCAAGGAAAGCTAAGTACTTTGACTGGTCTCTGAGAGTTGGTTAATGATTCTAACATTAAAACATTTGGTTTAGTATCAATGTGATTTAAGCTTTCATTTATAAATAAAGTCCTTTAAGTTCTGACTTATGAATGATATGTTTAGAATACTGTTACATTTTATTTTTCTTAAACGATATCTAGCTTGGTAGATATTGATAATATCAAACTTTATTTTTATTTTTATTTTGATCAACAAGTAACCATTAGATCGACAATGACCCGATCCATAGCCTAAGTTCTCCATCTGGAACTGGGTGGAATTCGAATTCATCATCTGGTGTCTAACTAAATCAGAAGCAAACCAACTGGACCACCTGTTTCAATTTCCTGACATTGTTTTTTACTCTAATTCCAATTTTCTTACTAGGGAATTTAACTTGCACAATTGGGCATAATTAAAAAGTTGGGAATACATTAACAAAAAACAAACTGAGCCATTCCACTAATGTAAGGATTCAAAGTTAGAGACTAAATCGCTCGATCCTCAACAAAGGTGAGAAAATACCAAAAGCAAGAAAAAAAGGTACATTGTTATATGAATTAAATTAAGCACAAAATCAAAACATATCATAAATAGGTTCTTCCTTAACAACAGAATGATTTTGGAAAACTTCAATGTCACTTGCTATGTTGTTATCACTTCCTGTTATCTCTAGAACTCTGTCTTCCGGTTGGATTTGCTGAGATTCTCCACCGGTCATTTGGTCTGCTTTACGCAATTTACTTTTGTTCCTCGCGTTATATCTCTTAGCTCGTTCAATGCTGGTTTCATTCTTGTAATGAACCGATGAAATATGTGCTGCAAACTTTTGTGAAGTATCAAACACATTGTTGCATTTTGGACATGTATATGGACCATACTTTTCATATGGTAAGCTATGTATCCGACCATCGTATTCACCATCTTCTCCATATATGGTCATGGAGTTGCTTGGTGTACAACGTTTCTTCACTGGTCGATGATGAGGATCGATTGGTTGCTCATAATTCCAAGGAATTACGGAATCTTGTTGCGGATAAATGGTATTGAGTGGTGTAGGATTCAGGATCTCAGAATGATTTTCAATAAGATTTGGAGAGTAAAAGGAAGGATTGAAATTGTTGAGAGGAATCATTGAAGGATTGTAATCATTTTGGGTTGTGAAAAGGTTATTGGTAGGAATAATAGTAGAGTACCTAGTTGTGATGGTTTGAGTGACAGAGACTTGGACAAGATTAGGGTTATTTGGGACTACTTGAGTCGTTATGCATGGCATTTGGAAACTAGAGACCATGTTTCTGCTCATCTCATAAGCCACATGTGAATGATTGTAACCAAAAGAAGAAGATTGTGAATTTTGATAAGTTTGGAACGTACGAGAAGAAGAGAACAAACCATGATTTTGGTTTGTGTGGGTAGAAGAATTGAAGACTGACCTAAACATTTGAGACTCTTGATGATTCCTAAAGCTTGAACTCATGTGGTTGGGTCTAAAGCTTCGAGAACTCATATTGTTGTTATCAAAAGAGTTTGAAACATTTTGATTTGAAGTCATTTTGGAAGTTTGAAAGAGTGTATTTTACATTTCGATTATGTGTCTTTTTATATTGGTACATATTCGTACGGATCAACACGAAAGGAAACGAATCTATTGTTGTTGAATTATAATAAACATTCTATGTACATAATCCTGAAATGTTGAATTGTTTTACCCTTTTTGGAAAAAAATCTATTTTATATTTTCAGTCAATTCTATTTTTCTTTAGTATGGTAAAATTTAGCTAGAATATATAGAATATCTAAACTTTCTTTTTAGATTTAGTGACCATTATTCAATGGCCATGTGTCTTAGGCCATTCCATATTTGCGGATCACACTTTCCCTTAGTGTCCGATTTGTTGTTTTTGAAACATATCGACTTGTCTTGTAAATCACAATGCAAATTTTATATTTTGATTTACAGTACTAAAAATTATTTCGCATTAGACAATGAATCTTGGGAATATTATAGTTCTATGACAAAATTACTTGTAAATTGTTTTAAGACAAAAATCGTAAGAATTTCAGTCTTCTTTTGATAATAAAAATCACCATATCAATTATTTTAAGCATATATAATATACACATATATGTGAAAAGTAAAATATTTGATTGGCTTAACAATATTTATTCTTATGGGATATCTTTTTTTTTGGGTCGAAATATGAGATCTCTTTTATTCGTATAAAAATAGAAAATGACAAAATACATTAAATATTAGGATTGACTCATATTTTTATGGGCTCCCGGAAAGGATAAAATCTTAAAAATTTTAAAATTAAAAGCTTTTTTGGGCTTTTCTTTTAACAAATCTAGATCCATGACAAAAGTTTCATATATTTTGGGCCGTCACATTCGTAATCTATTTTTTTGGATCTCGTCATTTAAACCGATATATTAGATATAATTTAGTTAATTAAAAAAATATATAATTCAAACTATTATTTTTTATAACTCAGGGTAAACAAACTATTTTTTTTTTTTTGTTAAATAAACAAACTATTTCATTGTGTCGAGTATATTACCATGTTTTATAACACCTCTTTTACCATATTGAAATCCAGGATAAGATTGATAATGTCTATTTGTGACAATGAAAGTAATAAGTAGTAGGTAACATTTTTTTTTTGTAAACCTGACCGGCCCATTAGCCAAGTTCCTACGTAATGTAGATAGTAGATATCAATTTTAAAATATACAAATATATCTGCTTTTAATAGATTTACTATCTGCTACTACACTAAATGTTATATGCAGTAGGTAACAATATTTTATTATAGGTCCAAACTATTTGTTTGAGATAACATATAAAGTATCTATTAAATAGCTTTAGAAATTGATACGTTGAAAATGGTTAAAACAGCCTGGAAAAAACTTAGGTAAATTTGTCTACTTTAGTTTGCCAACCGTTGAGAAAAAAACTGAGCTATAAATTATAGTAATACACAGAGAGTCAAACGAGAAAATGACTCGTGTCTTTTTGGTATTTATCATCCAATCATAGTTTGACTCAAACATGATTTATATTAATTATCCTGAATTTTAAAAAACATAAATCGTTTTTTAGTCAACAACCGTAAATATTATAAATTATTTACAAACGCATTTCAAATTATGTGCATATATATATATATATATATTTTTCAACTTAACTCATCGTAACAATACAAAATCTAAATAAAAAGCATATTGTTCACAAAAGAAAGAGACTTTAACGACCCTCTGGCTGTACAAGCGAAATAATCAGCTTTGTAATTAAGTGTTTTAGGAATGTGGGTGACCGAACATGACCGGAAAAAGTCACTAAATCTGGAGAAATCTTCGAGATACGGTAAGAATGCATGCCAAACTTGTAAATAGATCTCAAGCCTATAAATAGATCCGCCTCTTCCAACTTATAGAGAATTATAATGAGGATCACCAAAACAGATAATAAGATCATAAATGCCTGTCTAAGAGGTGACATATGAGAAATTTTCAATTATACTTCAAATTTATGGATCAAAAAGCAATTATATGACTTTTTTAAGTTGCGTCTAGAAACCAAAGGACAATCATTTTCTCTCTTATGCTAATATTCCATTTTGTTTTCAACATATACATTGAACACTACCACTAAAGGCCACAATCTATAATTTTGTAATTTAGTTTATACACACTCGGGATTTTGTTCACCAGCAAGATTTTTACTTAAACAATATTAATATATAATATTTGAGTGGAAATTCATATGATTATAATAATATATATTTCGTCATAATATAAAAATATTATTACTAAATTATGATGATTTGTAAATAGTTACAATACAAATGTCACAAATGCATATTGGTAATAAAAATGACAATATATTTGTGACAAATAAATCTAGTAATAATTTTGTTATAAATAGTTACGAAATAGACTCACAATGATTCGTAATAAATAAACTTTGTAACAAAATTGTATATAAAGTGTCACAAATTATTATTAATATTCATAGTTGCATACAATTGTTACAATATCTCAAATTTTTTGTAGCGAAATAAGGTTATTTAAAAAATAATAATAATAGTAAACAAGGCACCAGTTAGTTACAATAATTACAAAAAAAAACAAAAAAAATACTCCAGTTTAACCACACAATAAGTAGGTCGAGCAGTTGAATAAGGAAAAAAATAATTTAATTATTAAAAAAATTATTAAGAAGGATTGTTACTCACAATGATGACATATTTACAGGTTTATTTTTAAAATTAATTTAGATATTTAAATTTTAGATTTGGAAAAGTGTTTTTGTCAAATGGTTCAATAATTATCTCTCAAAATTTTCTTATAGAAATTCAACACCAAATAGTTATATAGTTCCCATGATAAAATTTAAAATTTAGTATTTTTGATCGATCAACTAATGTTAATGTGCCAAAAAACATGTGACTCAGTTGGCTTGTCTCTGATTTAGCTAGACATGAGGTAGTAAGTTTGAATCTCACCATACTCCAGTTGGAAAATTTAGAGTATAGATCGAATATTGTCGATTCAATAGTTACTAGTTGACAAAAGACTAATGTTAATGTATTTGAAGAAGACTTTGTCCCATTTTTGAGGTAGCATTTGTATTGACTTTTTAAGTTATAAGTTACCAATAATAAAAGACTTTTAAGTGTAACTAACAAATACATTTTAAGTTCCTTTTGTTAGTTCACTTGTAAATGTAAGAAAGTACAGCACGAAAATGGAAACTTTTACCATATATCGACACACAAACATATTAGTTACACATATGTGGAAATGAGTGTGAGACTGTGTCTTGTGTCTGCATGAATCAAACACATGTACCTTAAATGGTGTAAACAGTAGATCTATCAATTTTACATATATAGAGACATACACATCGATTGGTCATGAATTCCGAAGTTGATTAGTCGGTCCAAATGTACACCTGACCATCATGAAATTCATATATGTGTGTGTCAAAAATTAATAAACAAAAAAGATTTAGTGATGCATGCAAGTGTCCATCAAAAGAAGTACGAAATGAATAATAATGAAGAGTTGTTTTGGCACTTTACTAAATGTAATAATGAAAACAACATTGGCAAGTCAACTCGTGATGATAAACTTTTGTGTTAATAAGATTTTACGGAAGAATTGGCTTTTGGATTGTTGTCACTTTATAATCAGACAGTTCCACATAGTTCATTGGTCCGACCATTGCAGTCTCTTCTTTTTACATGTTTTCTTCCTTTTATCCGTGTAATATATCACCACCTCACAACTTGAGCCTTTATTTTTTTAAATTTTTTTTACTTTTTGAAATTCGTGATGAATATGTGTTCTAAAATACGGCCGTATATATATATATTCTACAATGAGGAACTGCACTATAATTATACAGTTGAATGACCGTATACACGACGTATATACAGTATATATATAGTATCATATATACAATTTCCATTTTTCTTAACAGAAAAAAGTTTTTAATAAAACTATGTTGTTTTATAAATTAACCCAAACTTAATAAAACTCATATTCTATTATCTTATCGTGTAATAAGAGAGTAACATGATCATGATTTCGTATTATTTTGAATATGAGTCTGATAATTATCATGTGTTCGTTTTATATGAAGTAGAAGAATATGAGTTTGAAAACTTTTATTATTTAACATTGCATTTTAGAGATTTTTATGAATTTTGTGAAGGTTAATATTTTCATTATTTTGTTTTTTATATTGGGATTTTTTAGTATGTATTTTTTTTTTAATTTTTCACAGTATATATTTTGAATTATTATTAAATTTCCGTATAAACAGCCGTAATATACAGCTATACACTATATGGTAGTTTTCGACTAGCATATAGCGTATTTTTTATTTATATTTTAGACGAATGATCAAATCAAGCTAGCAACCTATATTATCACAGCTAATAATCTACGTAATGATTTTTTTTTTCAAACTCAACAAACGGTTCTGAATTTTTAAATATTTGCATTCCTTCTGCAAAATATGAAAATAGTTTCTCTACTTACAACTTTGGTTCGTTTTATTAAGAACTTTACAATTATGCTTTCTAAAAAAGAAAAAAAAAAGGTAAACAATCATATACATATATATATATATATATAGATAGGGAAAATATTCTTTGTAAAAAAAGTATTCAATCATCAAATTCATAAAATCTAAATTATTCAAGATATGTAATTCAAATTTTTTTAAATGATATGTTTAACCGAGTGATTTAGTCTAGTGGAATAAGAATCAAAACCCGATTTTCATAATATGTCGCATCTCAGGTTCGAATCCTATTGAAAACTTCATGCTCAATGTTGGGCCACTTGACCTCTGGTTTTCACCTCGAATGGTTCACATGATAAAGAGTATTCAACGAGACACCTAATCTCATAATTTCCGGATCAAATGTTCGAAATGCCTGAGCTATAAAAAAATAGATGACATGTTTAAATTTTTTTTTTTGTTAAAAGGACATGACATGTTTAAATTATAAAATACATATATGGAATTTGTAGCTTAGATTCGTAGAAATTTTTTTTTTATGTATTTGAAAATAAAATATTAGGGCAGCTAAAGATAGTAAGATCCTCTGAAATAATTGAGAGAGAGAGGTTTACCAAACCAAAATTAAAATTCAAGAGTGGCCAATATAAATTTTGTATTTTGAACAATCAATCTAATGTATATAATCAAAAGAAAGCGTGAATAATAATATATAAATTATTTCAAACACGCACAATGAATATGCATGCATGTCAATCATGTTGACTTCCTCCACACCCATAGCTTTCGAGACAAAAGAAAATCTAAAAGATTATTATTTCTCCAAATAATTTAAGTAATAATAATAATAATAATAATAATTGATAGGGTGAGTCCAAACGAAAGTCTCTTATTAAAAGGGCTCAAATTCAACCACTCCTCCATAAACTCAAAAGCTCCATCTCAAAAAAGATAAAACACTTTCTCTTCTTCAAAACTTTAACTCAACAAGAGAAATGGGAAGAGCTCCATGTTGTGACAAGACCAAAGTGAAGAGAGGACCTTGGTCTCCTGAAGAAGACTCTAAGCTTAGAGATTACATTGAGAAGTATGGTAATGGTGGAAACTGGATCTCTCTTCCTCTCAAAGCTGGTAATTAGCACTATACACACTTTCTTAATTAAACTCTTAATCTATAAAACAAGAGCTTGTAGATGACATTATTTGTTTTTGTTTAAGGTTTGAGGAGATGTGGAAAGAGTTGCAGATTGAGGTGGCTTAACTATTTGAGACCAAACATAAAACATGGTGACTTCTCTGAGGAAGAAGACAGGATCATTTTTAGCCTCTTCACTGCCATAGGAAGCAGGTTATTTTACACTTAAAATTGCTTTTATTATTATAATTCAATTAATTAATTAAGATCCACAATCAAAATACATTTATTTGTTGTCCAGATAAATTTGAAGGTCCATGAATAGTAGTTTTCTACTAAAATAGTAAAATATAAGTTAACCAGAATTATTTACCTCTCTTAAAATGATATTTAAAATAATAAAAATTTTAGCTTGAATCTATATTGTATTACTAATGACCACTATACGAGTTTTGTAAATTTTAGTCAAAAACTATGAGCAACATTTATTCATTTCGATTGCAAAATTTGTCTCAACATTAACTACAAATTTTACAAATATTGAAACTCTTAGGTGGTCAATTATAGCTGCTCATCTACCAGGAAGAACAGACAACGACATAAAGAACTATTGGAACACAAAGCTAAGGAAGAAACTCTTGTCTTCATCATCTTCTCCTTCCTCTCATTCATCATCAGCCATGGCTTCTCCTTATATAAACCCTAATTCTCATCAGGATCTGAAAAGACCTTTGACTCCTTCAACAACATTTCCAGCATCTACCTATTATCCTTATGGAGAAAACCCTAATCAAGACCCAACAAAATCTCTCATCTCCAACATCAGTGGCTTTGAAACTGAAGAAAAACAGATCTTTCCTTATGTTAACCCTAATTATCCTCATATCTCTCTCACAAGCAGTAACATCCCGGAGACAAGTGGTTTCTTACTTAACCACAATATGTGTGATCTCTACAACAACAACAACAGTTTCTCCTTAGACATTAATGGAAAGAAATCAGAGATTATGATGAAACAAGAGGAGATAATGATGATGATGATGATGATAGATCATCACATAGACCAGAAGACAAAAGGGTATAATGGAGGTTTCACAGAAGAATATTATAATTACTACAATGGGCATGGGGATTTGAAGCAAATGATTAGTGGAACAGGCACTAATTCTAACATAAACATGGATGGTTCAGGATCATCTTCTAGTTCAATAAGCGACGTGGCTGAGAACAAAAGCAGTAGTAGTAGCCTCCTACAACACAAGTGCTTGCCCTATTTCTACTCCTAGTTGCTTCTAGACTCCCTTGTCTTCTTATATAAATATATATATATCTTGGACTGACTGTTAGTAAAATCAAAAGATTTGATGGGGTATGGGAGGAGAGAGACTATATTTGATCAGTTTTATAAGAATTTTTTTTTGTTTTTTTGTTTATTAATGTTTTCTTTTGAGATTTCTAGTTAAGAAGAGACAATGTAAGATTTGATTTGATGAAATACAAAGGATGTATTTATGGTTGAAGACTAAATCTTCTTTTTGTCGATAAAAGTATATCATATCAGCTTTTAGTTAAAACATAGTAACAAAATAAGTATATATGTGATTTATTTACTTATATAAATAGTATCGTTTTTGCTTCTAAAGTTAGATGAGACTATTACTATTTTAGACATATAGGCTATAAATAGTAAAGAACATGTTAAAGCTAAAAACTAGCAAAGCCAATCAGGGACTGAGAGCAACCACATTATTTGATAAATTCGATCTTATTAGAGATCTTAATTATTTCAAAATTACAACAATGTAAACCAAAGGGTTGTAGTCCAGTGATATAAGAATAATATGAGGTAAGGTGTAATCGTGTTACTCTTGAATTCGATTTTTGTCGAAAACTAAATTGATGTTGTTTGATATTTTTGTCTTAAACAGAATCTTGAATCAGATTAAGTATCAGTATTATCTTATCTGATATTAGTTAGACTTTAGTGCCAAATACTCGACATAAATAAATTATATCGACTGACTTTTTTTATTTTGGTGATTAAGATAATACCGTTCATAATTCTGGTGTTATGGATTTAATATGTTTCCACTATATAAACTAGATTATAAGAAAATTTTAAAAAGTGGAATAAACTATAAATCAAGATTTGTCGATCTAGCAACCGACAAAAAATAAATTATTTATCCAAAAAATATGTAACTAAATTGAGAGATCTTATTACCAATAGAAAGTATATGTTGGATTGGAGTTACCTATATTTGAAAGAGAGATGAAAAAAGATTTTAGTGTAAAAAAGTCATCACCTTTGGTCAGTAACTCAAGCGGCCAGGAGAAATTGATTGATGGAAATACAGTTACTATTCATCTGTTTAAAATGACATATATACCCTCTTGCCAGATGGTTTCAGCGCATTTCCTTCGACAACTATATAAATAACTAATTTTTTTGATGTACAAGAAAACTTTTATTGTTTTTTTTTCCTTAAAAATTATTGAAAGAAAATAAAAAATAGGGACAAAAATCTTACACGTCATCCTAATAGAAGCCTACATTTTGGTAGATTGGACTGATTTTTAAATACTAGTTGAAGTGACCAAATAAAATTCTGCATAATTAGATCATAGATGTTATAAATTTTATCAAATTTATCAATTTATGTACGAATTTTTAGATGATTTGTAGATTCTTAGTTAAAATTCAATGTTCTGGGTTTAAATAATTTTTGGGACAGTTACATGTTTTGACACATTTTTGAGAGAAAGTATTTGCATTTGACACTTTTGAAATGTTTGCAATTGAAACTTTACATTATTCAAAATATATAATTCTACAACTGCTAACATTAACATATAAGTTGTAAGTAGACTACATTGACATGTAAATGTACCGAGTGAATGTTTACGTTGCTGTCACAGCTTAGAGACTATTGACTACGCCTTATTTACTTGCCTACATATGAGTTTTCTAGGATAATTTGGGTTGTACAACCGATATAGGCTCAAGGATATCGTATAGTAATGTTTGAAGGTGACAACATGATTGTTAATCAGGCTTTGCATATGGCTTTTAAGTCGTTGCAAAGCAAATACGACAAAAATAGCTGAAGTAACTTTTTATAGCGAATTGGTGTACTTCACAAATGAAAAATAGGCTTCTAAATTGGCAAAAGATAACTTTTAATTTATATTGTCCTGATTACTTAACACCATATGTAATGTTAGATTGTTTTTAATATCAATGTAATATTTGATAGAAAAAAATTTCCATGAATACGTTTTTGGCAAAAAAAAAAACTTGAAATTCGAAGTAAATTATGTTTGTTGCAAATAACATATATTTGATTGCCAATAAACATGTGGTCTGTTGGATTGTTCCTGATTTAGTTAGGTATCAGGTAGTGAGTTCGAATTCTACATAGTTCCAATTAGAAAATTTAGGCTAATAATTATTTGTTGAAAAAGAAACATATTTTTGATTTAAAATGGATAAAAGTTCAAAAATTAGTCAAGAATAAGTGGCTCAATAATAGTAGTCATTTTACAAATTTTTAGCCACCTATATTTAATTTTTTCCTAATACAAATGAAAAAAAAAATTTAGGATGTGGGGTTTGTTGTCGATAAAAAAATAAAAATAAAGACCGTTAGTTTTTGACTACGGAATACACTTGTTAGGCAAATATCGGCCCTTTGACCAAAAAAAGAAGAAGATAATATCGGCCCTTTCTTTGTTCCAAGTTCCAACGGTATATGATAGCCCATTAGATAACTATACTGAATATATGTTTCGAATTATTGGGCTTATTTAGACCCATTAGTAACACTATTTATGAAAAGATCCTGTTACATAATAAGTGAGGGGAGGGGGGAGAATATCTATTATTGGGCTCAGTAAGGCCCATAGTCCTGGCTTCATAAAATTTATGAAATTGAACATTAGATATTCCAACATTTACAACCAAATTTGATATTACGTTTTTTTTCCAGCAATTTGAAATTAAACTTATGAAAATAATTTTTATATATTTTTATCTATTTAAAAATTAATATACTAAATTTTCTACTTTATACATCTTACAAAGGAATCTACAATTTTTGTAAGGATATTAAAATGTGTGTTAATTTACTTCGTTGACATCTTTATATAAAAAAAAAAGAATTATTTTCTTGACACTTCCGATTCTAAGATTTGGTAAAACGTATTCATCATACCAATTCTTTTTTTTGTGGGGTGGAAACCAATTCTTTTTTATTATTATATATGAACTGTCATTTAAACAGTCTAAATTTCGTGTAATAAAAAGTTGTATGATGGCATTAATTTGCAGGGGAAAAAAAAACAAATCTTATGAATTTGATTTATTTTAACTATGTAATATAACTAGTAGTCGACCACAAAAAAACGAATGTAACAAACTAAGAGGCAATATTAAACAGGGAAAATGGAAAAGTGTAAGCATAACATCATACACATGGTTATTTATGATCATCATTATGTCATCACATCATCATAATACAAGACCGACTCACCAGGTAGTATAAATAGAGAGGAAAGGTCTCATCTTTATCTCCTCCCTCCGACTTTGTCTCTACCCACTTCCTCCCTCTTCTCTCTCACTTGAACCCAGTAACCATGGTTGAGGTAATCCACTCATAACCGCTCTCTCAAACATTCTCGAACCTTCTTTCTCCTTTCGTTGTTTTCCTTTTTGTTTTTATTGGGTTTGATTTTCCTGATGATAAATGGGTTTTATTTCTTCGTTTTGTTTTGTTTCTCAGCAGAAGAAGAACGATGGAGATAACAAGAAGAAATCAGGAGATGGTAAGAAGAATAACGATGATAAGAAAACGACGGTGATTTTGAAGGTCGACATGCATTGTGAAGGTTGCGCTTCTCGTATCGTCAAAACTGTTCGTTCTTTTCAAGGTTTGATTTTTTTTCAAACTCAATTCTTAATCTCAAATTTGTTAATGTTTGCAACAAATCGAACGTTGTACTCCTTTTTTACCGGAATTGATTTTTCGAAATTTTCTATTTTTTGTTGACTGAAATTAGCAAAAAATGTGTTCTCTCAGGCGTTGAGACTGTGAAATCAGAGTCTGCGACTGGAAAATTAACGATAACCGGAGAAGTAGAACCGGCGAAACTCCGGGAGAAACTTGAAGAGAAAACAAAGAAAAAAGTCGATTTGATTTCTCCTCAACCCAAAAAGGAAAAAGAGAACAATAATGATAACAATAAGGACAAAAACAAAAACGAAGAAGACAAAAAAAACAAAGAAAAGAAATCAGAGGAGAAGAAACCGGACAACAACAACGAGAAGAAACCCAAAGAGGTGATTAATTAATCTTTGCTTTTTACTATATTGTTTGAATCTGATTAGTATAATGAGAGGATGTTTTTGATTCTGTTTACAGCTAATAAATTTTTTGAATACTGTGTTGATTTTGATTTTGTTTATTATCTTTCAGCCTCCGGTAACAACGGCGGTATTGAAGCTGAACTTCCATTGTCAAGGTTGTATTGGGAAAATCCAAAAGACTGTTACTAAAACCAAAGGTTAGTGAACACAAATCGCGTTTTTTAAAACGCAGTTTAGGTAAACGCGAATACTCAAGAGTGTTTACTTTTTTGGAATTTGAAGGTGTTGATGGGATAACAATGGACAAAGAGAAGAATTTGGTGACTGTTAAAGGAACAATGGATGTTAAAAAGCTCGTTGAGAGTTTATCAGAGAAGCTGAAACGTCCGGTGGAGATTGTACCGCCGGCGAAGAAAGAGAAAGAGAATGGTAACGGAAAAGAGAACGAATCAGGGGATAAGAAGAAAGACGGCGGAGGAAAAGAGAATTCCGGTAACAAAGGAAGTGAAGGAGTGAATATGATGGAGTATGTGGCGGCTCAGCCAGCTTACGGGTACGGCTATTATCCGGGTGGGCCTTATGGATATCCGGTTCAAACCCATGCGCCTCAGATTTTTAGCGATGAGAATCCAAATGCGTGTGTTGTTATGTGAATTGGCGGTGGCGGCGGAGAAATTGGGAAGTGGTAGTGATATGTAATTAAGCTATAATCTTTGGGGGTATTTTCGGGAAAGACAAGTACTTTCATGCTAGTTTTTTTTTTTGTTTGTTTGTTTGGTTAATATTAATTACAGTTTATATCCTCTTGCTAGTTTTGGTTTATCTAGCTAGTTGTTTTGAATTATTTAAATTGAACATGCAAAAATATTTAATACATCTTATAGTTGTGTTTTTATTAATCAAACTAATATATTGCAATAAACATATATTTTTCTACAAAAATATGATGATAAAAGGAAAAGCACCAAATTAAATACAGAAAAATAAAACCTTTAACAAAAAAAACAGAAAAATAAAAATAAAACCAATAAAAACAAAAGTTGCAGAAGAAAAACCCGAACAACAGGAACGAAACGTATTCATAAGACTAAAACCGACAAAAAAAATCTGAACAAATCGACGGAGAAAATTGCAAATGTTTTATTAAAATAAATATATAAATGATTATTCTGATTTAAATAAACAGCCAAGCATATTATTTATATATGTACATACTAACATAAAAGTTAAAACCCAAAAAAAAAAAAAACATAAAAGTGTTGTATCTTCTTTAAATGTGAACAATATGCTTATAAATGGACCGTTTTTTCTGCCTACAAGAGTTAAAAACGAAAAGTTACGAGCTTTTATTTTGTTAAATTTGTAGTAAAAGAAAATAATGACAATAAGTAGTGAATGCCAGTAAATGCATAGTCAAAAGTACATAATAAATGCATAAAATTAAATATAACCACCATTTTCTTCTTTGTAATAAATTAGCTTACGTAGTTTCTTCTTTCCCACCACTCACTTGATTGGAAATCTCTGTCGTCTCAAATCACTCCATTTTTATTTTAACAATTACACTTATAGTAACATTTATATCCAACTTTATCACATATCGGGACTCCAACATATGCGCCTTCAATTTTTTCCCTAATTACATTTACTGTTATAGCTCCAATTATAATTTCTTTTTAATAAATATTTTTCATAAGTTGGTGATAATACTGTTTTAGGTTTTTGAAGAAATAGTGTGTTTGTCAAGTTGCTCTCGGTTTGATGGTTAGGATGATCCGGCTAATGATTTGTCACCATAGTTTGATTCTTACTTGTTGCATTATGGTAGCTTAAAAAAATGATTATAAAGATAATATTTAAGTTATGGATTGGACTTTATCGATCTAAATGTTAAAAAAATAAAAAAATAATGTGTTTGTATTAGGTGTCTCCACGAAAAGTAAAGAGTGGAGTCCTCTATGGTCCTCTGCTTCATGCCCTCTCCTGTCTTGTAAGTTGTAGCTGTTGGAATTATATTATTCCTTAGTTTTTGGACATATTTGAGTTCATATATATGGGTGTTATTAATAATATACTATCATAGTACAACATGCTTAAAAAAAAAAAAATTCAACATCAATCTTAACTTCTGATTTAAAATAAGAAAATTAACGGTAGAGGACATGTGAATGGAACGATTGACTATTAGAAAACATTAATTAAACACACGATGCAACTACCTAATAATGGACTAGTGACTTGAATAAGAGAGTTTTTTTTTCTTTTCAAAAGAAATATAGTCAAATATAAATGTTAGGTGGTTGGAATTGTATGTTTAATGGAAGGTTTAATGTTAAACTTTACAATTTTTTAATTAAATTTTTTTAGAAAATCTCGTAATCCTATATAATAAAATTTGAAATTTGGATTATTGATGATAATTAATAAAAAATGTTATACTAGTTATGTCTAACTAAAATTTTATTAGTTTTATTGATATATTTAGCTAAGGTTAATTAAGAACTAAAACTATCTAAACTCAAGATAACACTATTCCATATTTGAAGAGTTAAACAACTAGATTGTATGTAAATGACATTTAATTTAGTGGTAGACGGTAAGTCCATTAAGACATGCGTACTTGCACAATCAGAGATTGAGTTTCATCATCTATATTACGTAGGAATTTGACTAATAGACCGTCTAATTGTAGTCCAATATTAAAAAAAATAACTATATTGTATAATTCGGCAAGAACGAAACCTATACAAATAAAAACACTTCATAAATGATAATCTAATCTTTTATACCGGAAAAAATAAATATTAACCCACAAATCTTTCAGATATGGTAAAGTGGAACAGCGAATACAAACATGTAAATGGACAACCGATTATTCTTGGTCTCTCTAAAGTTACTGATTAATTACAGGTGAAATAATAATAAATAAGTAGTATAATTTTGGCCAAGAAAGAGGTTAAGAAGTAGTACATGTTATGGAGTTAGATAGATAAGTCAACATATAGTGAATGCCAACCCATGACATCAATGCTCACATTTTATTTTCTTTAACTCTTCTTTTTGTAACGTAAAAGCCAAAAAAAAAAAGTTATTAATTTTTGTTCTATAGCCCATTAATATGAAATTAAAATTGACTTCAATATGTATTCATGTTTTTATTCTGCATGTGCGTATGATGCGACATCTCATTTACTAGTATTTACTAAATTAATCATACATGCTTGAACATGTGTAACAAGAACTTGATATCATGATGCGAGGTGCCTCATGTTACATGTATCATCATCATACTCTTTTAACTTGCATATATGTTTCAATGTTCACTTAAATTAGATTTTGGTATGATATACGCTCACAAAATACTGGTTTAATATCGGTTAAATCAATTTAACCAACTCAAATTAACTGAAGAAAAATTAATATTCGAGTTATTTTAGAGAAAAAATTAGATTGTTAAACTTCTCACATGATTAAATTTGTCGAGACAAAAAACTGGGTACATCTACCTCTTCTTGATAGTTTCGAAGAAAATCTCGATCGTGGATCCACTTTCGAGGAAAGTAAGGATTTTAAATTAAATCACTTAAAAAGTAAAAATAAAAAAATAAAGCTTTCAACATGCTTAAAAATTACACTCTCTTTATACTTTTTGCTTACTTATAAATATTAACAAGAATATTTTTTCAAGAAGCTTTCTTTTCACTTTACAAAAAATTTAAAAGTTTATCATATGTAAATAAAATTTAATGATCCAAAGTGCATTATAATTAAAAAAAATGAACTAAATTGTGTGGCTAGTTATGTATTTGGTGTGGCCAATAAATATTCATGGAGGTCTAAGCTAAGCACGACTCGTCCCCGTCAACGTATTTCCATATTGGTAGTTTTCATTTGTTATAATAAATGTTTTAAAATGAAAACTAGTCGCATGACTCTAAAAAAATCAATTCTAAAAAACACTCCATAAAAAAATCAATAGTATTTAATTTAAAACCCATTTAATAAATTACATATTGGTTGAACATGTTAGACTTTTGGAGATTCATTCGCACGATTTATTGTAGGGTTAATTTGTATAATAAGAAAACAGTAGGAAATAAATTGAAATCGATAGCAAATGGTAAAGAAAAGAAGAATATTATAATGTAAAAGAATTCAATAAACTAATAATTGTTTGTTGATATTGTCGGAAGAGTTTGGTGGAGAAATGTATAAACAAAAATATGACGAAGAAGGCACATGATTTTCCTCATTTAGATGATTTTATCAATATTTAAAGTTGGTTGCATGACAAGAGCTCGTCCATGCTACACTTTTTTTTGGTTTAATGATGTGATCAAAATGATTCTTTTTATTTTCTCTTTTAATAGGCTTGATGATTGTCGTCGGTTCTCACCACGTGGGCTTGGGCATGCCAATAAAAGAGAACCAAAAGACCATAAAAGAAAAGAAAAAGAAAAAAAAGAAAGAAAAGGTAAAGAAAAAAAGAAAAAAGAAATACATTGAAAGGTGTTATAATTTTATAATGCACATCATAATTTGGATAAAAAACAAAAGCAAAACAAAACTATGACAGGAATATTCGATGATTCTTTATTTCATGCATATACAATCTGTTGTTTTCATGATTCATTCATTATATACAGTATTATTAATATACGTAGTACAATACAAACAACCATGTTGATTGAACAAGTTATGTAAAAAAAAACTCTTCAAACTCTATAAACTTTATTTTCTATCTTTTAAAAACTACAAATTAATCACAAGAAATATAAAATTATACATAATATAATATTTTTAATCACTATGAGAAATAACATATTGATATGTGTGCATTTCAATTAGTTTTATGAGCTATTTACCATCTATTTTGCATTGATTCATCTAGTGTTTGCACCATTTTATAGTCTTTCTAATTCATTTGCATACTTAGGGTCACTTTCATAAGCATATGCATACATTTTGTATTGGACTCATAATTAGATACCTAAGTGAGCATTTGATGATCAATTTGGAGCATAAAGAGGAGATGGATGTGCACTCGAGCTGCAACTCGACCTCCTACTCAAACAGTGACTCGACCTTCCACTCGAGCTGCGACTCGACCTCCCACTCGAGCTGCGACTCGACCTCCCACTCGAGTTGCGACTCGACCTCCCACTCTACCACTCCACTCGACCACCTGAGTCGATCATGCACTGTCCAAGTTGGCTGTTCCACTCGAGTCACTGGTCGAGTGGATTCTGTTACCAACAAACTCGACGGGCCACTTCAGCAGATGGCCCAAATTGAATCTGAACTTACCACTCGATGGACCACTTAAGCAGGTGGGTCGAGTCGTCTTCATTCTTGTCAGGTTGAACACTCAAATGCTTATGGGACGCTATAGATGAGCCGAGTTGTTTTAGGTTTTAGGAAGTAGTAGTATAAGTATTCTTTGTTGTGACTAAAAAAGGAGAACCTAGTTTTTGCCTCTTTTGTTTAACAACTGTTTTTCTCTTTGTAATTCCGAGAACAAAACTTTCTTCTTATGATTTTCTAATGTAATTTTCGTTTTCTTTTAGTCTTGTTCATCATCTTGTTTCTAGTTCACTGATGATGTTGCATACTGTAATTTCTGTTGTTTTTGTTTACTTCATGATTTCTGAGTAGAAAGCTAGGGTCTTGAGGATGAGTTAGATTAGTGTGGAATCCTTGATCTCTTAGGTGTCTAAGCTTAGTTTTGAATACATCTCTTTTGTTTTAGTGAGCTTAGTGCTAATTTCTCTCTGATCAATTGAGATTAGATTCTGAGAATTTCCACACCCAAATGGTATTTGATGAAATTCTTGAACCAACTAATTTCAGAGATTTGCATTTCTAGCCAAAGGAATTAGATGTCTAGAATGCTTATTGACTCAAATAGACTGTTTCTTAATGCTTGCGTGGTTATTTTTTGCATATGAGAGTAGGGTCTGAAAGTAGCTTAGTTTTAGATCATTTATCATGAAAGTGAATCTTGTTGCTTGTGAAGTCTATTGTCTAGAGATCACCTTTGTTTAAGTTTTGTTAGCCGTCTATGGTAGATCTAGGAAACCCACTGATCCATTATTCCCATCCTTGATACCTCCTTATCATTCTGATTTCTCTTTGCTTCTTGCTATTTTGTTCGCTGCTCTATTTTCATTGCTATGTTTTGCTTTCACTTTGTTTTTGCTGTTTGCTCTGTTTTTCATTTAGTTTATTTTCAAGTTTGATTTAGGATGCTAGATACAAATTATTCTAATTGGCTGGGATTAGAGAAGTTGATTGTGTCATGATTGTTAGTTACACTCTCAATTGGATTGACAATCTTTCTGTACTACATTGATTTAATTTGTAGTAGATTTTATTTGATAGTAAAACTCTGTTATCACATATCAATCAAGTTCTAGTGACAAAGAATCCAAATCTATTATTAACATTTTAAAAATCTCATGTATATGTATGATAAAAAAACTCTTTGAAATATTGTATATAATACATATTATTATTACGTAATTTTGTATATTACGTATTATTTTCAATTTGTGAAATCAATATTTATTTATTTTTTATATACAAAAGATAAAATAATATTAAAAATGAAATGTAAAAAACTGAATTTTTTTCAATCTGATAATTAGAATAATTCAGCTAATGATTTGGCATCATGAGTTCAATTCCTCTTGCTACATTATAATAGATTTTAGAAATGAATTTTAGGTTACGAAACGCATCTTGTCGATCCAATTGTTGAAAAAAAGAAAGTAGAAATGTGTTTGCATAAAACATTAAAGAATATTTAGCACCTCTTTTTACCACATTTTAGGCTTGGTTCTTATCATTAATATTTTTAAAATAGTGTTAAAATGTAGAAAATAAATATACTATTCTAGGATTCCATGATCCATCATTCAAAGAACCGGTTACACTATTGTCATTGCTTAAAATAATCGTCAAATTGACTGTTGTGTATATATAGATCAACAAGTATACAGAACATAGGCTCTCTATTTTGCAACACCAGCTTCTTGCACAAGAAGGTAATAATGAGATCCAATAAATCAAAAATTAAAGAAGAAAAAAGAGAAAGACATGTTAGCCTTTTTAGGAGTGAATGCTTTGGTCTTTTTATCTTTCTTCACCTTCACATCTTTTTCCTTACTTTGGTATTTTATGATAGTGTTTTATTGTTTTGGTTTGGTCCCTTCTTTGTATGCACTAATTTCCAAACCGTTTTTGGCAATGAGTGAATGAATGATGATAAGGACGACGGACTTTCTTACCTGGAAACAAAAATTCAATTCCAATTTGAAAACATTTAACTTTGTTTTTAAACAGAGACATATAACCCAATTGTAGTGACTAGTAGAATCAGTTTTATCTGTTCACAAGTATACTGATTCCTACTAGTATACTCGTAAGTCTGACTACTTACGTACAATCTATAGTCATCTATTATACAAGATGTAATATAACACAAAAGCTGATCGATAAGACCTTTCATGTTCATCGTTATCCTCAACATTGAACAATGTTTGTCTCTGACTCTTTAGCTAAAACAGCTCTATTGGCTTTGAACAAATATTCCTTTAACAGGCTTTGTAGTTGCAAGACCTAAACTTTGGAAGAATAATACGACCTACGAAAAACCATTTGGGCTTATAATTCTCTCTTTTGAACTTTTATATACTGGGCTTATTGGTTATGAAGCCCAAATACAAGCCCATTTTAAAACAGCACCTGATAAGCTTATTGGTTAGCTTTACAATTCAGTTGAATCCTGATACGAAACTGAATTGTAAAGCTAACTCAGTCTCGCCGTACACGTGGCACACTTAGAATCATCCTCTCCTATAAATACTGATTCTTCTACCCCGTGTCAACAGAAACCACCATTAACCCTAATTTGCCGAACAGGTTTTGTGCGGACTCTCGATAACCCTAGATCTACAGATTCCTCCAGCTCCCGATCTCCCTAATCTCAAAGGTACTTTTTTTATATAATTATTATTATCCTTCATCTTACGATTTTTTTGGGTTCTTCGATCTGGATTCTCGTTGTGTTGATTTTGACGGATTTGATTTTTTTTAGGGAGATTTTGTAAGATGGTGTCTGACGCTAGCAAGAAGAAGGCAGCTCAGAAAAAAGCTGCAGCCGCCGCTAAAAGAGGTGGTAAAGCTGCTGCTGCATCTAAGGCGGCCGCTACTTCTTCCGATGGAGTTGATAACTTGTCGAGTGGTGTCAATTCTCTTCAAATTTCTGATCGGAACTGTACCGGAATTTTATGTTCGCATCCACAATCTAGGGATATTCGAGTACGTCTTTTTAATGGAGTCTCTGTGATTTAATTTTCCGATGCGTTTAATGTTTACTCTTTTATTATTGACGAATTATTGGTTTGTTTCCTTTGATATGTGAATATTTCTGTTTTACGATTTAAGCTTATGTAGATAATCCTTAGTTTGATTGCATATACTATGTGTTAACTGTTTTTTTGAGATTTGATAGATGGATTATTTAATTTCTTTAATATGTGTTGGCAGATAGAATCTCTGTCTGTAACGTTTCATGGTCATGACCTCATTGTCGATTCAATGTTGGAGCTTAACTACGGAAGGCGGTATGGTCTGCTTGGGTTGAATGGTTGTGGAAAGTCCACTCTTTTAACTGCAATTGGACGCAGGGAGATACCGATTCCGGATCACATGGATATCTATCATCTTTCCCACGAAATTGAAGCTACTGATATGTCTTCCCTTGAGGCTGTAGTTAGCTGTGATGAGGAGAGGTTGAGGTTGGAGAAGGAAGTTGAAACTCTTATGGAGCAGGTGTGTTTATTCAGCAATAAACTAGATGGTAAATTGAACTTTATTTTCGTGTTGGATGCTAATTACAGCTGTTTATTATTGTTGTTTTTTTAGGAGGATGGAGGCGGAGAGCGTCTTGATTCTATCTATGAGAGGTTAGAAGCCATGGATGCTGCAACCGCAGAGAAGAGAGCTGCCGAAATTCTGTTTGGACTTGGTTTTGACAAGGCAATGCAGGCTAAGAAGACGAAAGATTTCTCTGGTGGATGGAGGATGAGAATTGCTCTAGCAAGAGCACTATTTATAATGCCGACAATCCTTTTGCTTGATGAGCCGACAAATCATTTAGGTTGGTGATCTTTACAATATTTTTTTCTTGCCTTGGATGGTTTTCTAACGTATGTTTGTTATTTTCGTGCTTTTTAATGCTGACTTGAATGTTTTCTGCTGAAACAGACTTGGAAGCTTGTGTCTGGTTGGAAGAGAGCCTGAAGAATTTTGATCGAATCCTTGTTGTTGTATCCCACTCACAGGATTTCTTGAATGGAGTCTGTACAAACATCATCCACATGCAAAGCAAACAGCTTAAGTACTACACTGGTAACTTTGATCAGTATTGCCATACTCGTTCTGAACTAGAAGAGAACCAGATGAAACAATACAGATGGGAGCAGGAGCAGATTTCTCACATGAAGGAGTACATTGCTCGGTTTGGTCACGGGTCTGCAAAACTTGCTCGTCAAGCTCAGAGTAAGGAGAAGACATTGGCAAAGATGGAGAGAGGTGGGCTCACAGAAAAGGTCACCAGAGATAGTGTTCTGGTTTTCCGCTTTGCTGATGTCGGGAAGCTTCCACCCCCAGTGCTTCAGTTTGTAGAAGTCTCTTTTGGGTACACACCGGACTATCTCATATACAAGAACCTTGATTTTGGTGTCGACTTGGACTCAAGGGTCGCCCTCGTGGGTCCTAATGGAGCTGGAAAGAGTACACTTTTGAAGCTTATGACTGGTGAATTGACGCCAACTGAAGGAATGGTGCGGCGTCACAATCACTTGAAGATTGCTCAGTACCATCAGCATCTGGCCGAGAAGCTTGACCTGGATATGCCTGCACTTCTCTATATGATGAGGGAGTTCCCTGGCAACGAAGAGGAGAAAATGAGAGCTGCAATTGGTAGGTTCGGTCTAACTGGTAAGGCCCAAGTCATGCCAATGAAGAATCTTTCTGATGGACAAAGGAGTAGAGTCATATTTGCGTGGTTGGCTTACAAGCAGCCTAACATGCTTCTATTGGACGAGCCAACTAACCATTTGGACATTGAGACAATCGACTCACTCGCTGAGGCATTGAACGAGTGGGATGGTGGTTTGGTTCTAGTGAGTCACGACTTCAGACTGATTAACCAAGTTGCACACGAGATATGGGTTTGTGAGAAACAATGCATAACCAAGTGGAATGGTGACATTATGGACTTCAAGAGGCACCTTAAGGCTAAAGCCGGACTTGAAGATTGAAGATAGAGAGTCAAGCCTTCTCCTCTTGAAGGAAAATGGAAAAGACTCCATTGAGTCATGCCGAGAGAGGAAAGAATTTTGGTTTTGATGGTTTCGGGAATTTTGGTTTTGATGGTTTCGGGAATGGTTTTTAACGTGTTCTGAAGCCACACCTGAGAGACGGACAGAAACCATAATGGTAATCTCTGCGTTTCTTAAGCATTAAGAGGTCAGAGATTCTTCTATATTAAGTATTATTATCATGAATTTGCGACTTTTCTTTTTCCTTTTTTATTGTTGTTTGAACGGTCTTTTGAAGACGAAACAGGAGAGTAATATTTTTGGTGGTACTGTAGAATTTTATTTTCTTAAAAGACACATGACGACGATTATGGTATTATATTTAATTAATATTAAAGAGGGAATATTTTCCTTATTTATATTCGAATATTCGTCGGATTAACATCCGAATATACTATCGTGAATCTTAAATCAATCAATCAATCTCAGTTGCTGCACTGAAAATCTCTTGAGGTCTACTATAAAATTCTAGTTATTTATATGCACACATATAATTAAGATTGGTTATCTAATATTCATTTCTTCTCATTGAGGGTCTATAAAATACTACTTATATATATCTACATCATATATATATGATCAATAATTGTTTTCGAATATTCATTTCTTCTCATTAGAGGGAAATAAAAACTGAATCCACTAGTCTGCTTGGTTTTCAATTTTCTTACAACATTTGATTGAAGAAATAGAAGTTTGTAGATGCAGAATGAATAGTTGCTTAACAATTTTTCCTTTCATTGAAAAAAATTACAATAATTAAAACACAAGTACGAAGGAAAATCTTGCCTATTAAAACAAGATTTAAGTACATATCTCATATATGAGATAATGAGAGGAATATGAAACTATAAGGAAAATCTCTAGTGATTTTGTCTTCATACATGAGTCAGACTTTCGGATTCCACCGGTGTGGGAATGTCAGCCAAAGCTACTTTCCGACCTCTCTCTGATCGACTATTCTCAGCAAACTTGATGCTTCCTTCGTGCAATCCTTGATCTTTCTCACCCTCTGTCCACTCAGAGCCGTAATAATACTCCTCTTTCGATCTTTCTTCATTACTCGATGGTCTTAAAAACATGCTTCCCCATTGCGGAAAATATATAAACGCAACCGGAAGTGTGCACAAAACTGCCATAACTCCCATTAACGAGAGACCTTCTGCAGTACTAAACCTTGAAGATGAGAAAAAGAGTAGTTGAGTCAAACCAGACCCAAAGTTTCCCCCAGCACCGGTTAGTCCTGATATGAGCCCAAGAGAACGGCGTGAGACGAATGGTGCAACTCCAAAGAGGGCTCCGCAAGAGGCTTGTGTACCGACTGAGAAGAGCATCATTGCTAAGATTGCTATGGGAAGTGAATTAGCTCGACCTAGCCAAATACAGAATAGAGCTCCTACGGTTTGAAAGATCCATAAGATCCATAATCTGCCTCTCATGCCAAAGAGCCGGGCCGCTACATCAGAAGCATAACCACCAAAAGGACGAGCGATGAAGTTTGCCATTCCAAAACTGGCTGCTACAATACCAGCTGTTTGAAGCTGAAGGTTAAACCTTATACGTAGAGAACAAGAAAACAATAGTTATTGATTGTGCTAGAAGTAAGTAAAAACATTATTTGGGTTTAAATTTAATAAAGAAAAAATCAAACCTGTCATAGAAATATCCGGAGATAACATTGTTGATAGTTAATTCGATTCCCATGGAAGATCCATAGAGAAGAAATAAAATCCATGTTCTGTAATTCTTCACAGCAAACCAAAACACCTAAATAATACCAAAAACCATTAAGATCACTAGGACATTTTGGAAGTATATTGTTAATAATGTCTTGGTGGGAAAGTGTATTCGGTCAATCGTCCGTTCTATGTTTTTTTAAAAAAAAAATTCGAAGAACTAGTGTAGTTCTGTATGATAAAATTTGGAATTTGATTTATGAATCGGACCTTAGTTTGCAAATTTTGCTAAGACTACAATTTATCGCGAAATTTCATGACTATTTTCAATGTTTAGATATTTGCATTCGTTAGATGGTTATAGTTATTAATCAGGATATATATTTTCACTAAAACTGAAATGAAATATATAAATAGAAGATTTACCTTGGAAAATTTGTCTTTAGAAACTTGACCTCTCTTCTGAAGGGTACTTAGGTTACCATCAGGGAGATCTTGGCCGAGAGTGAGGACAAGAATGCCCATAACCACTTGAAGGAATCCAGGGACGAAGAAAGCTATGCGCCACGCACTAAACGGA
This sequence comes from Lepidium didymum, assembly GCA_963920545.1. Taxonomy (NCBI): domain Eukaryota; kingdom Viridiplantae; phylum Streptophyta; class Magnoliopsida; order Brassicales; family Brassicaceae; genus Lepidium; species Lepidium didymum. Next base: position 14,286,820 of record OY986986.1, on the reverse strand, counting down.
GTGGCTCCAGCGAGGTTGATGACGTGGAAAACCATAGGCATGAGCAGTTGAGTCACTCCACCACCCATATCGCCCCAACCACCAGCACAGCCGTTGACTAGTCCTATGATCTTGCCGTTGAACATGACGCTGGTCCAATACTGGCAAGACACGAATGTGGCCAAGCAGAATCCGATCATGAACCGGACGGCTAAGTAACCACGTGCGTCCCCTACGAATGACATTGAGAAGACGGTTGGAGCAGTTAACATAAGGGAGAAGGCAGTCCCATACCGTGCACCAAGGAGGTCACAAACCGCTCCCATGGCTAACCTTGAGAAAATGGCTCCGGAGACTGAGGCCACTCCAGCGTTTCCAATGTCGGTTTTGGTGAGGTTGAGGTTGTCGCGGATGATAGGGACTAATGGTGCAGCAGCGAAGGTTGAAATGAAGCAAGTGAAGAATGAGAGCCATCCTAAGTGAAAGGCTCTCATGTGAGGTTTAGCAAATGAGAGTGGTTTAAACACTTTGGCTCGATGTTCAGAATCAATTGGTAGAGTAAATTTAGCCGTTAAATCGTCCGATGAAAGGACGGTTTTTGATGAATCATCAACGGAGAAAGAGAAGATTTGTTCTTTAGCAGTGACTCCATGCAATGAAGTTCCAATTGAGCCTTCTTCATTAGAATGATTGTGAGCCATTTTAAAATAAGAGTGAAACAAAAGACTCTGAGTGGAAGAGAATGTTAATGCTCTTAGTTGTTTTGGTGTGAGTTGGAGATTAAGAAGTGCCAACTATATATAGAGGCAAGGGATTCCAAGTTATTAACATCACCTAGTGGATAAAATTAGGCTGGTCCAATTATGAGATTTGAATAATAGTAGGAAAAGTTAATGAATGGACCAATTTGTGAGGTTTTGTTTTTGATAATTACTTTATGTATTGTTATTATGAAATTTTGTATTAGGCTTAGTATAACACATGCATTTCGTGGAACGGACATGTTAGGGTGATAACACATGCATTTCGTGGAACAGACATGTTAGGGTCGGTAAACAAGTCTTATAAATCTTCCAGACGTAACATATCGATCGTTGGGCTGAAGAAAGTTAACTCACAGACTAGGAGAAGACGTAGGATCTATTAAAATGGCGGTTGAAGCGTTACACTTAGCTACAATTATTTTGGTTTTTTTTTTGTTTTTTTTTTAAATAGTGAATCTTCGTTATCTTGAAGTTTCATTTTTCTTCTCATATTTGTGTGTAAACCATGAGGATCATTAAGTAAAACCAATGTACACATTTTTGTTTGTTAAACGTTCCTTCACAATATATTCTTCTAACCTATATTTATTGATATAAGTGGAATGCAAAAGAAGAAAAACGTTTCATTTGGCTTAACGTTTTCTGATAGATAATCTACCAAATGGCTATAAATCAACAAAAATTCATGTAAATTAATTTGTGCAATTGCTAGCTGCTTATACATAAAGAATATAATTTTGGTTGATATGATAAAATGGCTAGAGAGAGAGATACGAAGGTTGACAATTGGCATATAGGCAAAAGCTAAAAGGCCTAAGGAGCCGTACATATAAATGAAAGCAAAAAGCGTCGGAATGTCTTTAGTAATTTTAATTTGTCTCTTGAGCATTCCATTTGGTCGGCTCACCAAAAATCATTATTATCTTCACAAAATTCCCATAAACATGGGCTCTAAGTTTTTGAAATTCTATCTATATACATCATATTGTCTGGTTCATAGGTTATTAATTGATTATTAACTTTGCCAGATTAAAATATCATCACTATGAAACGAAACGAAATGATAAGTTAACTTTTCTTAATCCATCCTTAATCTTGTTACTTGTATCAATTTAAGTATATTAGCTCTAAATATAATTTTTATCAATTGGATCGACAAAACTCAATTTATAATCCAAATTAATTTTTTAAACTTCAAATTCGTAATAAAGCTATGATGAACAAAGCTATGTACTTAACACAATACACGTTTCCAACCAAATATATTTGTTTAAAAAATACAATTCTAAGTGTCGTATAATCTCTGTCAAATTCTTAAATGCCTTATTCTAGCCAAAATTGTTAATGATATATTTGAAATCTAGATATATTTTTCTTTTTGTAATACTTTTATCGTCATATATTATATTCACATCTAGGGAAGGCAACTATAAAATTCCAATGTTGTAGGTTAAGATATTCAAACAAAAAAAAATCTCTATTACAATCTTTCGTAATGGCTCATTGACTTCTTATGCTCATTTAATGTTTATGGCTCAATTTGGCAAATTTTTAACTTTGATGTAGATGTGTAAAACAAGTAATGCATATCGGATGCCTCAATTAATTATGTTCTATATAACTAAAAAAAAAAAAAAGAAAAAAAAATCTCATCTTGTTCTAATAAGATTGGCAAGAGTTTTAATAACTAAACAAGAACCTTGTGTTAGTGAGAAAGTTTGTTTGTCTAGTCTTGTTTTATTTTTCTCAAAATAATTAGATCAACAAAGCCGATTCATAGCCTAAAATCTATTTCATAAAATCTCTTTTTAATTTTTTATTTATAGTAGAGAGAAATCGAATCTTTGATGTATAAGTTATTAGCTGGATCATCTTAATCACCAAACTGATTTGAACTGAGTTGTTGTTGTTTTGTTCTATAGATTAGTTATCGTTTGTTAGTATATTTTGTTGGTTTTGTAAATTGTTTTATTATTTTTTGTTAAAAGATTTGGTTTTATAGATTGCTGGTGTATGTGATTTGTAATTTCTGTAGTTAATTTTTTCTCCAGTAATTGGTTCATCTTTGTAGCCGTCTATCAAAATTTAGAAAATGGTAGACCAAGTTAACACTTATACAAAAAATTAAATTGGCATTTAAAATTGGTTTAAATTGTGTATGCATTTAAAAGTGTATAGTGTAGACTTACAAGTGGCTCAATTCAAAAGTAAACGGTGTAAATTGATTAGAGTCAAAAGTTGTGGGTTAGAAAAAGATTAACTTTAATTCATCGTAAATTATTCTTTCTGTAAATTTTCAGAAAGTTTCGAGGTAATTACTTACTTAATAATATAGCCATCCCGTCCGAATAACCTCAATATTCAGGTAATAATGGTATTCACCAAAAAAAGTATAGTTGATTCTTATTATCGTGGTCATATAAAATTTATGGTAGGCGCTAATTATTGACTGACTTATATACACTTTAATGATATCCAAAATGACTTGTCGATCGGTTTAATTCATCTTTTAAAACCGTACAGCTCACTCACAGCATTGTGTTCTGTCCTTATGATTCGGAACATGTACGGTATGACTGTAATCCTCATCATCCAAACCTTTGAATTTGATACCATGTCATCTACATATCTTGAAACATATATGAGTTATAGTGAAAATTGTTTCATAAATTATTTAAATATCTATTTCGTTCTCGTTACTTAAAACTAAACTAAACCGGAAAAACGTATATGAATTAAAGTTATTCGATCAAATAGTTAAATATATATTTTTATATTTTTTATTGGATGTATATGATAAGTTTGATTTCATATAATTGCGTAACTTCATATAGAATTTAGATTATAAATCCGTCATTGTAGACTATGAGAAATAAGCATACACATTAGTATATGACATTTAAAAATGATAAATCTTGTATTTTTGTGGTTAGAACCAGAAGTTAATTCAATTGTGAGAAAGATACTGAAATCTTATTGGGCTGAATGGGCTTTCTGAAAGATCCATATCATTCAGAACCTATCATATATATTGAGCTTTTATTTGAAACACAATGCCACTTGAGCTAGAGAAGTGATTTAGTTAGGCTTGATGGATTCATTAGGAACGCGTTAAGCCCAATTAGAGTTTCAGAACACGTTGAGTTCGTAGCTTAAACAAATATATAAATTCTAGAAAACAATATAATTGTTACAAATGAAATTACATGAAGAGTAGTACATTATATGTCTCTCAAATAGAAATGAAACATTCTTTTCGATCAACTACTTACACAATTAGAGAATTCGCAATTGACATAACACATTTAAATACTAAAACCCTCAAACGTGTTCCGTGTAGCTGAAGGAGGAGAGGGTGTAGAAGCCACGAGCCGTCCACGCTCCGATCTACTATTGACGGCGAACTTCAAACTTCCTTCATGCATTCCCTTTTGCTTCTCTGTCTCAGTCCACTCTTTCAAGTAATAATACTCCTCCGTTGACTTCACTGCATCTTGTGTGGATGGTAAAAACATGCTTCCCCATTGTGGGAAATGCACTAAAGTGACGGGTAATGTACACACCATAATCATCACCCCCATCCATGTCAGTCCTTGTTCTGTAGTGAATATGGAGGTCGAGAAGAAGACTAGCTGAGTCAGACCAGAGCCGAAGTTTCCTCCAGCTCCAATAAGACCAGAGATGATGCCTAAGGAGCGGCGTGAGATGAAAGGTATGATGGCAAAGGTGGCTCCACAAGCGGCTTGAGCTCCAAGAGAGAAGAGGATCATGGAGAAAACCGCGGTAGGAAGGGTTGTGGCTCGGCCTAGCCATACGCAGAAACAACCACCTAAGGTTTGGATGATCCATAAGGCCCAAAGACGGCCTCTCATGCCGAAGTGTCTAGCTGCAATGTCTGAGGCCCATCCACCTATAGGACGCGCAAAGAAGTTCGCCATACCAAAGCTTGCAGCGATTATACCGGCCGTGTGAAGCTTGAGATGGAATCTGCAAAAATGTCATCACATATTGAGTCAAAGAAAGAAATGTTAAGAAAATAGTTATACCACTCTACACATAGCAGTCAAACCCTTAATTGTAATAAATGCATGTGTATAAATTAGCGATTCAAATGCGACTTAATTATATAAAAATAAATTACCTGTCGAAAAAGTACTCAGCGATGACGTTATCAGTTGTGAGCTCTACTCCCATGGAGTATCCATATAGCAGCACGAAAACCCATGTCCTATAGTTTGTGATTGCGTACCATAAAACCTGGTAAAATTGTCCACAAGTAAATATATTATACATTAGTCTTAACCCGATATAAAAAAGAAAAAAAAAAGATATATTTCTTTTTTTTTGTTAACATTAGACTACAAGTGCAACTGTTTTTAATGAATTTATCACTTGTCACTATACTAAATACCACTTTCAGAAAAAATATTAATAATTAGTGTTATATTTATTGATTATATTAATAATTACAATAACTTTGGTACACTTTGTTTTCTCTATATGTTTTCTTTAAGTTTTTGAAGCTAGAGAAAATCGAATAATTTTTTTGGATTATTTTATGGGCCTCTATGTAAATAAATGTTAAACTAAGATTTGTATCAGAACAGCCATTTATATGCAGTTATATAATTTAGACCATGATCAGTAGACTTTAATATATGTAAGACTAATAATCAAGGGATCCAAGAAGAAGTTAACAATTATTTAATTTAATACCTTTGAGAACTTGTCTTTAGTAACAACACCTTGTTTTTCGAGTGTGCTTCTATTACCATCAGGAAGGTCTTGTCCTAAAGTTAGGACCAAGATTCCCATGATAATGTGCATCCATCCAGGGATGAAGAAAGCCATCCTCCACGCCGTGAAGGACGTGCTCCCTAACCGTCGAATGATCTCATAGACAATCGGCATGAGCAGCTGCGTGACCCCACCGCCCATGTTCCCCCACCCGGCAGCTGTTCCATTCACCAGACCAATAATTTGACCGTTAAACATTGTGCTCATCCAGTACTGACATGACACAAAAGTTGCAAGGCAGAATCCGATCATGAATCTCACCGTTATGTACCTATATTATCAAAACATTATTAGGATTTTCAAAACATTGTTATGGACCGACAAGACTTGATTTATAATCCACATTTTAATACCCCAAATAAGTAAACGACACAATTTCCTAGAATCAAACTTTCGGTAGAAAAATACTGCAGAGGTGGACATTCATACTCAACTAAATGCACTTTCCCACCATTGATTTTATTAAGAAAAGTGCCTTTAGATTCGGTTTATTAACTGCATATGATCGTATCAAAACTTTGTTTGCGTAGCTTATACAATTGACAATAATGCTTACCCGCCGGCATTAGCAACGAAAGACATGGAGAAGACGGTCGGGGCCGAGAGCATGACAAGGAAAGCGCAGCCATAACGTGGTCCAAGAAGATCACAAACGGCACCCATAACAAGCCTAGAGAAGATACTACCAGAAACAGAAGCAACACCGGCATTTCCAACATCTTGTCTAGTGAGATTAAGATTATCTCGAATGATAGGGACAAGAGGAGCAGCAGCAAAAGTGGAGATGAAGCAAGTGAAGAATGAGATCCAAGCAAGATGGAAAGTTCTCATATGTGGAGCTTCAAATGATAAGAGTTTAAAGACTTTGGCTTTGTGTTCGGTGTCCACGGGAAGAGAGAATTTTGCGGAGTTGTCAGAAGGAACTGCTGGAGACTCGACAAAAAATGCATAGCTTTGTTCACGGCCGGTGACTCCATGCATTGAGCTTCCCGGTTCACCTAAACCATTAGCCATTTTGTCTTAACAAGTGATTAATGCTTGTGTGGTTTTGTGTTTAGGGAACAAGAAGGAGAAGATTGGTTTATATAGAGATGCGAAAGTTGACTCTGAAAGAGCCCACGAAGATTTGAAAAGGCTATAAATAGGATTCGTTTTACGTATAGAATACTATATTAGTATAGTTCTTAACGCTAATTAATGATCCAAAATTATTTAGGCGAGAAAGATTACAATTATACAAGTTGTGTCTTTATTATAATAGTTTGGAATATTCACTTTCGCCGCGAGCATGCATAAACGACAATTAAGCCTCGTCCTACGTCCCAAAGGTTCACTTAGATTCTAATTTCGTATTTGTTAAAAGGAGAAACTAATTTCGAGTTTCTTTACTGTTATTTTTCTCTCTTGATTTTTGTAATTATTACCATTACATAAAAGAAGAAATTTTTTTTTTTTTTTGTCAATATTTGGTCACAACTGGCTGACCTATTAACCAAGTTCCTACATAATATAGACAGTAGAACTCGATTCTTGGATGTGCAAGTGCGCATGAGTTTAATATACTTATCATCTACTACTAGAGTAAAAGTCACATGCGAAAAGCTTCTTTATATATTAAAAATAAAATAAGAATAAAATTCATTTATATTTCGTAGAAACCCATGATGTGACACACAAGTGAGTTTTTCTTAAAATGTAGGAAGAACCATATGAGAGAAGCAAAATGGTAATGAGCAAAGATTTTTCTTTGTAAAGACAAGAACATACATTTACTATATATATAGTTTGATTGACAATCACTTTTGTTGTTTTAAAAAGCAAATTCTTTTTTTTTTGTAAGATATTGAAATTAAACCAATTATATTTTAGAGGTAAAAACAAATTAAAATATGATTAGTTTAATATTAATTTCTTACAAAGATTTTTGCTTTTCAAATCACCAAAAACAATTGCCAATCAAGCCCGTACTTTCGAGAATTAGTTTAAGTTTTATCTTCTTTTGCCTTAAAAAAATGGTTATGAGCTTTTACCACATAATGGGATCCAATAATGATCATTCCAAGAAAGTCTGGAAGATCTACGGGACAAGTCGGGTAAGTGGTCTTTGCATGGATTCAAAGGGTTACATTTTGTTTATTGGGATACTACAACATTACAAAAAGAATTAAAATATTTAGGTTCTTAGTTATATTAAACTATAATTATGATGATGTAATCAAATCCCTAAACATGCTTAGGAAGATTGTAACAGCAGCATAACAGTTGTACCTTCACAAATTTATTACATTTTTTTCTTAGGAAACTCCTAAGGAATCATGCAACAACGCTATAGTTAGAACATTAAATTCACAAATATTCACTTCCATGATACTAATCATCTTTGTTATCATAAACATAATGAAGATCATAGTAGCTAATATGATGAGTTTTTTAAGTGAAGATCATTTATAAAAAAGATAACAAAAATATAATTTTTTTTTTTTAACTTTACTCTTATAATTAGATCGACAAGGCCCGATATATAGATGAGTAAAGTTATATAGAATATAATTATATAGATGAGGAAAGTTATTTATGAAGAAAAAAAGAAACTAATAAAGCAAAAACTAGAAAAAAGAATCTAATATTGTCAACTAAGTTAGCGACATGCTCGTTAGAATGCCAGCAGATTCACAGGCGCACACAAATAACAATACTAATAATATTTATAACCAAAATATGAGATTAACTATAAAATTCAATTTGCAGAGTCAAATACAAAATTGAGGTTTTTTTTAAAAATCAACAAAATTGAATGTTTAATTAATTATGTGCAAAGTTCCATGTTAAATCAATGATTTTTAGTAAATAAAGTATTAAATTGATATTTTTCCCAAACTAATTTTAACAGATCTTAAAAAATATTTCAAATTGTCCAATAACATTTTATGTTGTCCCTTTCTCCACTATCTATCTATTCATGGTTATATCGATTGTAACCATGGATTTAGACTCTGAATTTTTTTGAGTAAAATATATATACGTTCTTGAATAAAAACAAAAAAAAATTCTAGAGTTTGTAACAAGTTAAAACTATTCACATACATAAAACTTATACTACAGAGTAAAAGACTAGACCATAAGTAGCAAACTAAGGAATTTACTAACAAGCAGAGCCAAGGATCATGGAACACCCAAGAGAATCGGATCACCCAAACCCGACCTGTGTCTTCCTAGGGGCGAGACGCTTAGAGAACGTTTCCTCATATTTTCTTTACCGGACCAGAGTCTCTTGTTCCCATTCTCACACGTGATCAGCGATGCACATATCTGAAGTGGCTCGACCAACTGCTGGTTCGCGGTCCGGAGGAAAAGGTCTAAGTTTTGTATGTACTTGTCTTCTTTTGTTGCTTGCTTGTGATTATTTTCAGACATTATTGTAACTTTATTTCGTGACTCTTCCTCCACGTCTGCCCAGTAGCTTTTGTCCTCCATTGCAAGATCATCGTACTCCTCATCCGACTTTGTCGATTGCTCATCAACTGATCCCATCTGTAAGAATTTCCAACAGCAAAGCCTTAGTGTTACCACTTCATTACATAATGTTAGCTACATATAAGTGTGTAAAAAACCATCAAAAAAGTGTTTACCTCGTCATGGTCCCGTTTGTCATTGTCATCGTCATCGCTAAAATCTGTATCTGGCTCAAAAGGATCATCATCGACTTCTTCATCGCTCCCATGAACCGACTGCTCTTCCTTAAGCTGAATTGAAATAACATAGAAGATACAAAATCATCAAATGATCTTTTCACATATGAATCAAACTAGAGAAGATGGTTTTAAAGTACCTCTTTAGAAGTTCCTTCGGACATCCTAGGTGAGCTGCAACAAGAAGAGAAATACCGGCTGCCAGTTTCAGCCATGTCAGCTCTAGAATCATCTATACTCCCAGCACGGCTAGTGGCTCCATCATTAGGCCAAGCACTGATTCCAAATAGACCGAACTGAAGATTCACCGGTTTAGCTTTCTGTAGGTATCCATAGACTGGATGCTCCATTCCATTTTCATCCATTATCTCATTACAAAAGACCGGGTTTAGGCTCTCATCAACCTTACTACTAATGGGCCAAGTTCTTGCAAAAGTGCCATCAGTATTGAGAAGAGCCATAAGATGCCTAGAGGAACCTTTCCTTTGGATCAACTGAAATATTCCTTTGGAACTCAAGGAATTGGCGGCTGTACATTGGTTCCTGTATTCATCGTAGATCACAGAGACAGTATTAGTAGCAGCATCATAAAGCTGTTCTCCTGCTTCTCGCCTACGTAGGCAACTGAAGACTGTCGCGTGAATCGCAGCCACACTCTTGTCCACATTGGTATTGTTTATCTTGGGAACCAGATGTTTGTCAGCCGTTTACACAGGTAGTCCTGTATTGTTCTGATGTTACGTATATATTTAACATACTAGTTTTTCTCTGGGTCCAGGGTCATGTACTTAGCTCTAACTGCAAATCGTTCTAAGTGTTTCTCCTCATTTGCAATGTATACCATGAAAGGAACAATTGAAGGATGCTTTTTCATCAGTCCCATCTGCAAGTAAAGATGTTAGACTTACAACTTCTAGCTTAGAAAAGCAATGTCTTGAAGCAAATCAATTGAGGCTTACCACAAAGTTGAGACTTAGATGAACACCTTCAACAACCACAGACTCTTTCCTTTCTTCCCATCCGGTAATGCGCCTATCAAGATTGTCAATAACCATTTCACTTTGAGCTTTATATCCTTTTCTAGCCATTTGCTTGGGACTTAACAACACATGGGTGGTTGATTTTGATCCAACATCCGTCTGTTGAGTACTGTTGGATTTATCACCTTCAGAGGTATTGACTTTTTCGTCCGTGTAGCCATCCAATATTTTGGCTCTTCTTCTCTTGGCTTTTGACTCAGCAACAGCCACATGGTCAAGGTACTCTCCAGCATGGTACGTTGAAGCCCATAGCAGAGGATTCTGCTTTTCATCAACGAAACTCCTCATCATGTGCCTGATTGAGTCAGTCGAAACCACTGTCGTAATCCCCAGTCTGCTTCCCTAAGAGAACAAAACATCCGACAGTGTAAAGCCCTTGAAAGAACATAACTGACACAGTACCAAAATAAAAAACTGAAAACAAAAGACCACAATGCTTATGTCTATCTAAAGGAACTCGTAAATAGATGTCTTGTATAATACCAGAAGTGCAGAGAGTGTTGATTTGCCATAGCCACTAGTACCGCAAAGCAGAACAATCACTGATTCTTTTCTTTCTCGGATTCTGCAGGTCATATGGTAAGGATTTTGTCAGATGATTTGTGTAGTAATAGAAGATCAAATGCACTGCGGTTACTAGATGAGACACATGAGGTAGGTAAGGAAATCTGAGATTCACCAAATAGTTACAGCCATAATCAATACGGTATAAACATAGAGGTCTAAGAGTGACTTCACATATTCTCTAATCAATACTCAGTATAATCAATTCTAACTACAGTTACAAACTTAGAATCATATAAATTGTTAAATCTGAGAACAAGAAAGACACTAAAAAAGAAGAAGAAGAACAGAGCGTTTGTTATTGAGAGTGTTCGTGTCTTATAAAGACATTACATGAAACATTAAACGAAAGATGAAAGGTTAAACAAAAGATGAAAGGTTTGTCTTAAAGAGAAATAAAAGCAAAACTAAACCACTAAGTCTCATACTTATTATTGAATTAAACAAAGTCATAACTCCTTCAATCCCTCCCTTAAACTGAAATCCCTTCCTTCAGTTTACATCTCGTTCTTGCACACCCATTCGAGTACGGAGTGTCTCAAATGTTTCCAATTTAACAGCTTTTGTCATCAAATCTGCAATCTGATCATGTGTTGTGCAATACTTTAATAGAATTTCTCCTTTGCTCACTAACTCTCTCAAAAAATGGAAGCGGACATCGATATGCTTACTCCGTCCATGTAGAACTGGATTTTTCGATAACGAAATCACAGAGCTATTGTCACAGTACAAAGTAGTCGCCTTTGTTTGCTCTTCACCAATTTGTTCTAAGACATTACGCAACTAAACCGCTTGACATGCTCCATATTATGCAGCATAAACAAATTCTGCCTCAGTAGTAGACAACGTCACAATTGGTTGTTTCTTAGAGCACCAAGAAACAATGTTTCCTCCCAAAAAAAAGACATAACCAGAGGTGCTCTTTCTTTCATCAGGACAACCAGCATAATCACTGTCAACGAAACCCTCGAGATCCAAATTTCCTCTCTTAGTATAACGTACACCATACTTCATAGTACCCTTTACATACCTCAAGATTCTTTTAGCAGCAAGAAGATGTGATTCCTTGGGCTGCTCCATGTATCTGCTCACGAGATTGACAACAAAAATCAAGTCAAGTCTTGTTGCTGTCAAATATCGTAAACTTCCAATCAGTTGTTTGAACTCGGTGGAGTCAACATTGTTTCCAGCATTCTCCTTTGACAACCTCTGTCCCGGAACCAACGGATTTCGTACAGAGTTGCTATTTTTCATTCCAAATTTTTGTAACAATTCCCTAGCAAATCTCTCTTGACCAATAAAAATCCCTTGATCATCTTGAACAACTTCCACACCAAGAAAGTATTTCATTAGACCAAGATCACTCATAGCAAACTCCTTCATCATTGACTTCTTGAAACTCATAATTAACTCATCAGAGTTTCCTGTGTATATCAAGTCGTCCACGTAAAAACTAACAATCAGAGCATGTGTACCTTTGATCTTCACGAAAAGAGTATGCTCACAATAGCATTTTTGGAAACCATTAGACAAGAAGAATCCTTCGATTCTACTGTACCAAGCCCGTGGTGCTTGTCGAAGACCATAAAGGGCTTTTTTCAGCTTATACACCATGTTTGATTTACTTGCGACTTCAAAACCTTGAGGCTGTTCAACAAAGACCTCTTCGTCCAACTCACCGTGTAAGAATGCACTCTTAACATCAAATTGATAGATCTTCCATCCTTTTTGTGCAGCCACACCAATAACAGTTCGGATAGTATCCCATTTAGCAACTTGTGCAAAAATCTTATGAAAATCAATGCCTTCGGTTTGAAGATATCCCTTTGCTACGAGCCTCGCTTTGAATTTATCAAACTCACCCTTCTCATTAAGTTTCGTCTTGTAAACCCACTTAACACCCACAACTTTAGCTCCTTCTGGCAACTCAACAAGTTCCCAAGTATTGTTATCTTCAATAGAACGAATCTCTTCCTCCATAGCAATTCGCCAATGTTCTTGGTCAATAGCTTCTTCAAACCAACTTGGATCACTCTCTGTAACAAACATGACCATAACATCACCATCATTTTCCTCCACAAAGAAGCTACAATCACCTGAATCGTAGTCTTTCATCCAAATTGGTGGACGTCTCACTCTTTTCGTGTTTTCCTCTTCATTGCCTCTGCTATCGTCATTTGAATTTGATGAGTCTATAACAGCATCACCTGATTCTTCTTCAGAGACTACACGTTGTGGTGTAGACTCCTCTCCCTCTGAATCTATAATAAAATCTGGCACAGGAAAACCGGAAGCCTTTGAGTTCTCCTCCCAATTCCAAGCTTTATCCTCTAAGAATTTCACATCACGGCTAACAATAATTTTCTTTGTTATTGGATTGTACAGACGATAAGCCTTCGATTCCTTGCTCACTCCAAATAGAATACATTTGATACTCTTTTCATCAAGCTTACATCGCCTCTCATAAGGAACCATATCAAAGGTTATACAACCAAAAACACGAATGTGTGCAACAGAGGGTGTACTATTACCCCACTTAGCATCTGGAACATCACCATCAAGACTCGCTGAAGGGCTTATGTTCAGAATATGTACTGCATACTGAGCAGCCTCGGACCAGAACCGCTTAGGTACATTCATACCGAACAACATACATCTTGTGGTGTTGAGCACACTTCTATTTTTCCTCTCTGCGATCCCATTATGTTGTGGCGTATATGCAGCAGTGAGTTGTCTCTTGACTCCATTGGCAACACAAAATTCCTGAAACTCAGAAGAATTGAACTCACCTCCTCTATCAGTACGCAGACAAGCAAGATGGAGACCAGATTCTCTTTCAACCGCAACCTTAAATTCCTTGAAAGCTCTGAATGCATCAGCTTTTTCAGCAAGGAAATAACACCAACACTTCCAACTATAATCATCAATAAAGTTAAGTATGTACCGACTTCCTCCTTCAGACGTAGGAGTAATTGGTCCACACAAATCACTGTGGACAAGTTCTAGTACACGACTAGACTTCCATGAACTCTTTTTCGGAATTGCTTCTCTGTTTTGCTTTCCCATGAAGCACGTTTCACAAGCAACACCGGTCTCCGAGTTGAACTTTGGCAAGCCACTCACCAATTTCTTCTAACCTAGTTGCCAAAGGCTTCGTGAATTGAGATGGCCCATACGCCTATGCCAAAGCATCTTATCATCTCCATCACTAGTCTGTAAGCACAACTCATTTGTATCAATCAAATGTTTTTGTGGTATTTGAACATTTGCCCTTACAGTGTACAACCGATTACTAGTCATAGTCAATCTCATTAGCATCCTTCTTTGCTCCTTATGCCACACCTCACATTCATCATCATCGAACACAATCCTTAAACCCTTTTGCTACAATTGACCAGCACTGAGCAGATTGTTCTTGAGTCCTGGAACAAAGTACACAGACGATATGACCTGATTTATACCATTAATAAAAAGTCTTAGGTTTCCCTTGCCCTCAACAATCATTCTCCTATTATCTCCAAGCTTGACAGTTTGACGATAACTTCCATCAAAATCTACGAACCATTCCTTGGTTCCACACATATGGTTACTACATCCCGAGTCAAGAAACCATATGTGTTCAGTCTCCTCATCATCAACGCTAGCCATCAGTACCACATCTTCCTCCAGTCCTGCAAAATTAGCAGATTTATCCCATTCTAGACATTCATTTCTATAATGACCAAACTTGTGACATTTGAAGCACTCTATTGCTTCTCTGTTATAGCCACGACCACGTCCTTGAGAGTATCCTCTCCCCATAGATGAACCACTCCCCCTTGAGGAACCACGTCCTCCACTCCAATTGCTCTCATCTTCAACCTTGAGTGCATGAACATCTTCAACAATGTGACGTCTTAATTTCTGCTCATGCACCATCAAAGAACTTTGTAACCCATCAACAGTAAGAACACTTATATCTTTTGACTCTTCAATAGCACAAACAACATACGTGAACCTTTCTACCATAGTTCTAAGGATCTTCTCCACTACCTTCGAATCTGGTAGATCTTCACTTAAATTCCTCATATCATTCACAACTAACATAACCCTTAAGAACTACACATCAATTGACTCATTCTCCTTCATTTCCAGAACCTCAAACTCACGTCGAAGACGTTGTAGCTGCGCACTTTGAACCTTCTTATCTCCTTGATACTTATTCTTCATGGATTCCCAAAGATCCTTCGTTGTTTCCTTTTTCAAAACAGTTTTCAAAATACCTTTATCAATGGAGGCAAACAAATAGTTTTTAACCTTAAGATCCTTGAGAATCTGAGAATCCAACTCTGCTTGTTCTTCATCTGTCAGCTTTCCTTTTTCAAAACAGTTTTCAAAATACTTTTATCAATGGAGGCAAACAAATAGTTTTTAACCTTAAGATCCTTGAGAATCTGAGAATCCAACTCTGCTTGTTCTTCATCTGCCAGCTTTCCAGTTCTCGTGGAGATTGTGATACCCTTCTCTATCAAGGACCACCACTCCTTCGACCGTAACAAATTTTCCATCAACATCGCCCAATATTCATAGTCACCATCAAACTTTGGAATGGTTAACAATGAATCTCTCTCACTCATTTTAACACACTTACACAAAGAATGGCTCTGATACCACTTGTTAAATCTGAGAACAAGAAAGACACTCAAAAAGAAGAAGAAGAACAGAGCGTTTGTTATTGAGAGTGTTTGTGTTTTATAAAGACATTACATGAAACGTTAAACGAAAGATGAAAGGTTAAACAAAAGATGAAAAGTTTGTCTTAAAGAGAAATAAAAGCAAAACTAAACCACTAAGCCACTAAGTCTCATACTTATTATTGAATTAAACAAAGTCAGAACTCCTTCATAAATTACCTGTAGGCGAGAATCAAGTCTGCTCTTTGGTCGTGACCAACATACTTATATTCAGCAAGAGCATCACAGACAACATTTACGAATACGTCCCGCAAAACAACGATAGTGGTTCGCCTTTTGTACATCTCATAAGGCTTACTTTTACTCTTATCAACATCATCAGAAGGCAGAAGCTGAAGTAGAAGTAGAAGCATCACCTGTCTTCTCAAATTCAGATTCTTTCCCATGTGTTGGTGGGAGGACTAAGGATCCTTCACTTCTTATCAATTCAATACCCTGCGGTTTATCTGTCCACCGCAATCCCAAAAACAAAAAACACAACTTGAGAATCTATCTAAATCAACAAAGCATGAAAAGTTCCAAACCATCATAAATCTTTAAATTTTTTGTCTTACTTTCAAACAAAATCATTACTTTTATAAAATTCCAAAGCAAACTCATGAATAAGACATAAAAAGCTATAAAATATTGCTTTTAAACTCTAATAAGAACTGCAGTCATTTTTTCTCTTTTCCTTTAGCCTATAATGCATCTCTCTTTATCAGATTTCAAATTCATTTTCAGAAATCTCTCATTTGTTTAGTTTTTTTTTGCCATTTGATTGTCTCTTTTATCCTTCTCTCAATTTTATCTTTCAAATCTGAAATTTAGTTCTTTTGTTTATTTCTTCTTCGTTTTTTTTCCTTCTTTCCATGATATCTTCTTCCATTTTTGAATCCTTATCAAATCTCATAGCTTTGGAAATCCTAAAATTTTGACTTTTTCAAAATCTTAGCTCAAATATTACAAAATCAAAGCTTAAATCTTTGAAATTCGAAGAAGAATGATCAAAATTGAAGAAGAATAATCAAAATCCATGAAAAATAAGAAATTTATGGTAATTTTTTTTTAAAATAGCTTTGAAGAGACAAGAAACAACTTCAGATTTATGAACTTACCAAGATAGATTAACAAATTACCAGAATAGATGAAGAAATTTCAGAGATCCAATAAGAAAATTTCATAGATTGAAGAGGAACTGTGGAAGAAAAAAAATGAAGATGAAAAAAATGGAGATAAAAAGAATCATTTTCTGAAAATGTCAAAAAGGCATTATTGAAAATATGGTCTTTTGGGGCATTTTTGCAATTGCCCCTAAAAAACTATTCATGGAAAACATTTTTTGATTAAATTGCTAAATGTTTATTGCTAGAGATTTCTCTACTAAAATTCAACTCCTAAAAATTATATAGTCTCATGTAATAAATTTAAAATTTTGGAAAGTTTAGTTTATGGATCAATTTTTTTTTTTTGGTCTTGGAAGTTAAATACATATTCGCCAAAGAGAATGTTTATTTTTGAATGTTGAAACATTTCTTTTACCAACCATCTTTATATATCATTGAAACTAAATAAAATTTTAAAATCAGATTTTTGAGACACCGAAAATTCTTCCAATAGAATGAGAAAGCTGGTCAATTTTAAGGATTCCTATACCATCTTCATTAATTCTGAATAGTCTATGGCGAATTCTACCTCTAGGAAGTTTAAATTGAAACATTCAAAATGTGAAGATTATTATTTTTTAAAGTTCGCATTATTAAAAAATTGTATAGTAAATTGTATTTAATGGAAGAGCGTTAGGTAGTTCCAATTACTTTGAATAAAACAACTATACAATATATACAATCTTTTCGATCTTTCTTTTGTTAGCATGCATGTAAGTATATCATATTATAATCACAACTGAAATTGTTATCTATTTTTCCTGGTTTGGTTGTAAATGGCCAACTAAATCTCTTCTTAGTTGTTGCGCCCATCATAAAATTTAAGATTTATAATGACTACTTTTTCTTCTTCTAAATATATAAATCTTTTAATGCCAAATGGTTTGAGATTATAAAGAAAAGATATTTCATAATCGACTAATCTCTGTTCCGTTAACTACAAGAAAAGTTTTCAGCTTATTTATCTTTCTAAAAACACACATTTATTTTTTATCAATAGTTGGATCGATAAAATCCGATCTATAACCTAAAATTTACCTATGAAATCTTTAATCTATCATAATGTAGTGGAGAGGAATAAATTCACATATTTTTAAGTATGCTAATTAATGTATGTATTTTTTATCTAGACAATATTTAAGTCCATCAATATATAATGTCTATATTATGCAGGTACACACATTAAACATACAAATATATGAGTTACTAGACATAAACTAAATCACAAACTGCTTCGTGGACTTTGTCTTCATTTACATTTTTGCTTAATCTTCATCATTTCATTTTCTTAATTAGTTATTCTGTGTTAAAAAAATTTTTATATAAAATGTAAATAGTCTGTTGAATTGTTCCCTCCTTTTCAACAGCTTAGTGCCAAAGAGGCTATCGCATCTACTCGAAAGCCAAAGCTTTAGCATCCAGTTTTCTTTATAATGCGATCGTACCAAAAAATTATACAAATTATTGCTGCGACCTAGACAATGAGGCTGGAATTTTCTAAACAAATTTTTTTGTTATTAAAACTATAGTGTTCATTTATATCGAACTTAAAAAATGAGTTATTATTTTTTATATAAATAAAAGAAAAAATTGTTTGGTTAAATGGTAAAATATTAAATTTTGAATATACTTTTATATCAATTTAAGATTTAATGTAATTGTTGAAAAAAAATTGTTATAAATAAGTTCTTTTGATTTTTGTAATGAGTTAATTAATTGCAATTCTCAAATATATAATGAGTTCTATAACCTAACTTTGTGTCTAAAATTGTAAAATAAGTGAATCGATATTTAAATCCTTTAACAAAAAGAAAGAAAGTAATTCGATATTTTGTGAAAATATTTTTAGTGTTACATGCATAAGCTGATAAGCAGCCAAGTGAGAATACAATAAATTAACTTAGTTTATATCTTTAACAAAAGAAAACTTATTTTATATCTTTAGCACGATCTAGGAAGCTTTTTGAGATTAGAGAAAGATCGTATCAAGATTGTTTATTCGACTTGTAATATTCATATGTGAGTGGGCATTTTAGTTAGAGTAACTAACATATAGTTTTTAAAATTAGGTAGATAACATCGTCCACATGGGATTAATACCATACTAACTTTGATGATCCACTTGTCAAGTTTATTCTTTATATACCTTTAATTAAATATTATAACATGAACTATTAGATATTTATCGAAAAATTAATAGTTATCGGTTAAATAATGATGGTAACTAACTTGGAATTTAAATCAATAGTTAACAAATAAGTTAACTGATAATTAGATAATTAACAAATAAAGTAATAGTTATCGGTTAAGTATTTCTACAGGATAATGAAATTTTTAAAGGTTAAAAACTATAATATATATATTACTCTTTGTTGAAGGTTAAAACCAGTTTTCATTATCAGATTTAGTAATAGTTAAGTGACAAACAATCTTAACTCATATATGAGATTCAATAGACATTAAAAATGTTAATAGACATTAAAAGTATTAACAGACATTAAAATTGTTAGCAAATACTAAAAGTGTTAGCAGATATTAAAAGTGTTAACAGACATTAAAAATATTAGCAGACATTAAAACTATTAACATACATTAAAAAGGTAGAAATCTACGGATATTAAAAATGTTAACATACAGGTGTTACCATACATTAAAAGTGTTAACAGACATAAAAAAATGTTAAAACGGACAAAAAAAATCAAATGTCAAAACAGCCTCAACAGTTGTGCGTATCAAATCGATGTATCGGACAAATAGTTGAAAGGAGAGAACATGGTTGCAGTTCTCTCTCACATACTCTGATTGTACAAACATTATTTGATACAATTGCAAGTACCTGTGTGACACCTCTGATTGCACAAATATCATTTGAGTTAATCTCATGTAACAACTAAGTGGGTAAGGTTGTCTCTGTTGCATCCAATGTAAGAGCTTTTTCAAATTTTCCTCATTATGTTGTTTACTCACTCATCTGTCTTATGATGACATATAAGACACACTCATGAGAGTTTCCAATTTCAGGAAAACATACTTGTGATCTTGATGGAAGTACCATGTCTGAATATGCTTCCATGAAGCTGAAGAATTCAAATGAGTACCGTGCTGAGGCGTAATTCAACAATCACCATTGTCAGATTTCTCCCAGTCTTCACCAGTGATCCTTCCACAATCAATTCACTCTGCAAAAGCCTCAAACAATTCAGCTAAAGATTATACTAATCAATTCGAAATGTCTAAAATAAAGACCAGAGAATGTTCTATGGATTACCTCTAAAGGAGCATCAGAGAGATAAGACATACTCAATTCGCCTAAAAACAACAGTTTTTCTTCAGAGACAACGGTTTTAGCACAAGCCATTGATACTCTCTATGCAATTGATGCTACATATCCTCCATATAACCCCTTAAAGTAATTATATTCAACATAATTTTCATAAATCAAAGATCGAAACTTTCTCTGGTTTTAAAGATCGAAACTTTATCAAAACTCATTTGATTTAAATGAAAACGTAGAGCGAGATAAAGAGAAATTACGGCTATTGAAGGCGTGACAATGATGGAACAAGAGATTCGACCGTGTGCGATGGAGAGAATTCTCTTATTTTATTGAAATAAGACAGAGTTAAGAGTCCAAAGAGCAGAATTCATCGAGCGATGAATCCTCTGGGAAAGTGAAAGCATTGAAGAAATCTGTAACCTTCAATACGTTACCAGAATCGATGTCTTTCGACACCATCGTCGTCTCGGAAGAAACCGGAGTAGATGAAGTCATTGTAGTTATTGGAGATTAATTGGAAAGAAATAAGAGACTAGAGGAGAACGACGACATTAGACTAGGGTTGTAGCCTTAGCCTAAAACTAATTAACATAAAGTTTTATGTTATCTACTATAATTTCTCTTTTAGTTAACCAACTAACATATATAAAGTTAAATATATTACAAACTTACACATAGTTCGGAGGCTTGACCCGGAAATAGATGTTGACCAAGTATGTCTGATTTGACGGCGATAGTTTCGACTAACTGAATTAGACATTCTCGATTGTCTTTGAATAGATTGAGGTTCGGTATGAAGTCAAAAAGTTTTATATAATTTTTTTATTCAACAATAATTAGATCGATAAAAGCTGTCTATAGTCAAATTCCTCCAACTAGGAGAAGGTGATATTCGAAATCCCCATCTGGTACCAAGCTAACTGTATCTCCTGCAAATTTCATATAATTATGTAATGGATTGTGTAATTCATTTTTTTAATAAACCATAAGAATGTTCAATTTTTGTTTGATCTGAGCCTACAATATCCAAAATATTCTTGTACCGTTTGACTGTTTTGCTTGCAATTGGTGATATTGTTTTCAATGAGATGACGACGTACGCCACTCTTAACAGAGCGATCGTTCAATTGACTCCCACAGTTTGTGAGCGTCCAGAGCATGAGAGATAGTTAACCGAATAGCAGAGTCAATAGAAGAGCAGATCCACCCCACGATCATCGAATTAGCAGAGGTCCAGCGTGTGAGATCAGGTTCAAAAGTAGGTTTTTTAATTTTTCCATTCATAAAACCTATCTTTTGCTTGGTTTGCAGAGAATTGGTGAGTTCGGTGGCCCACTCGGTGTAGTTGTCGCCATAGAGAAGAACTGGAGTAATTAGAGCATCCCGATTGTCTGATCGAGTATAAGAAGAAACTTAAATTTCAGTATGAGTGAGATTAGACATAATTTACAAATAAATAGTGAATATGAAGTAGAAGAATATCTCTGTTTTGTAGCAAAAAACAGAGGGAAAGAAATATTAAGAAATCAGATGAAGCTTTTTAGATCAAAGAATCGGCTGCTTTGATACCATAAAAAGGCTTTGTGAAGAAATAATTGTTTGGTTTTATTTATTGAAAAAGATTGTATTTATAGAGTTACAAATAACCTAGTAACCGAATTAGAAAAGAAAAAGAAGAGATAAGAAGATTTGTAAATTTTAACAACATTAGAATATATCCTTATCTCAATAGTCTTCTTCGGTGTCCGAGGTCAACCATAACCATTGGTAATACTATGTTTAAATCGTAAATTATTATTTTTAAATAGACTTAAACTTATAAATTTTTTGTTAGAAAAAATCACTCATAATATTTTTGTACCTAATTTACTTGTTAGATAGAGAACACATCATATTAAATAATTAAAATTTTATTATAAATAAAAATATACGTTTATATATGATTTGAACTCTCAGAATCTAAATATCATTGTCACAAATGTTCTATGCGATTTTCTAGAATGGAATTCCGGTAAAAAAAATTATACATTAAAATTTGACCAACTAGACTTTCTAAACAAAATGTTATCAAGTTTCAAGAATAGACTAAAAGGCCATCACAAAGGATGATAAACATGAGTACTTGCACGTGTAATTAAATAGGTAACTAATATAAACACTTGGCTAATTATATATTAGTCGGATTTATATATAGATAAGAGGAAGAAATATTGGCAAAGCTAATCAGAAATCTCAACCTTTCACGATAAATGGATAAAGAGCTAACTGAAATAGATATTTATTTGTCAGTATTAGCAACAGATTTTAAGGTCGAAGAAGGATTAATTGGCCTTAATTGAGCTCAAGGGCCGGATAATTCACATTACCAACTTAATCAACAATGTGATAAGACTTTAAACTTAAAAGACTTGCACTTCTTGCTTTAATTTATTACATGAATTACTGTGGATGTCGTTTTCTCATTGTCTGAATGTCGTTTGCGTATCATTTGCTCCATATCCATCAAGATGAAAGCTTAGTATAATCTTAGGAAAAGCTTGAAAGAAAATTTGAAAAGAAGAAATCAAAGTATTACTAGTTTTTTGTACTTTGAACCAATTACTTAACTTCCTATAGTTAAATCAATTAGTAGTTTTAGTAAGGTCCATTTTCCATGTAGATAACTACTAAATTTATTTTTATGGCCACCCACAAATCATAGAGACTAAATCGCAACTAAAAAAAATTATATTAAATGTCCCAGCTAATAACTTTTATATTGAGAGTTTGATTTTTTCTGTTACAAGTGGAAGAAGAATTTTTTTTTATAGTATAGATTTGGGATATGGATTGAGTATTATCGATCAAATTGTTGACAAAAAAAATTACGTAATTTTTTTTAATTAATCACAAAATATAGCAACAGATTTGAGTATTGTGGTTATATAGTCGTGATTTGTCCGTGGCTATACACATTAAATTTTCAGAATTTACGTGATATCAAATATTCTATATATGTTCTTAGTAAAATCTTAGAGGGTCAAAAATGTGCATAATCTTCTAGAATAGCTTTAAGATGATGATGTAAAATATGCTGTCGAGAATGTAAAACTTTAGAAAAATGCTCTTAAT
Organism: Lepidium didymum; assembly: GCA_963920545.1. Lineage (NCBI taxonomy): Eukaryota > Viridiplantae > Streptophyta > Magnoliopsida > Brassicales > Brassicaceae > Lepidium > Lepidium didymum. Next base: position 14,263,721 of record OY986986.1, on the reverse strand, counting down.
TATAAATTGAAAGTGAAAGATCGAAGGAGATGATAAGACGGTTGGATTCCTCGTCCACGTTTTCGTAAGGCACTTATACTTGTTCATACGACTTTTAAGACTTTTGTTTATAGTACATATTCATTTTCTTCATGTCTCATAAGATTCTTAACTAATCTTCTAAAGAAAATACAAAAAAGTCTTAAACATACCTTTTTAGACAACAAAATATTCCCCAAATATTCCCGAAATTAAAGTTATTTCATGCCATATGTTTGTATCAAAAATTTGGCTCTTGAATTTTTTATTTATTTACATAGCTAACTCGTGGTGATTACTTAATGAGTATTGTCAAATTTCTATGGTGAAAAAAAGATCTATGTCCTTAATAGAAGATAATGCGGGGTCTCCACTTATTGGATTTGGCGATCTCTTAGAAGCCGAAACCTCTACGATGCTCTTTATGTTTAGCGATTCTTTCCTTGGTTTGTTTACTTCACTCGATTGTGAGATTGTTGTTTGAATTTTTCATAATTTCTATAGTTTTTCTTTTATTTTGTTTTCTCGTCGTTCTTGTAACTTTATGAAAAACTCAAAAATAATATATTAAATTAACATTTTACCAAAAAATAAAAAGGATTATTTACAATGTATTACTTTTTTCGTTTCAAAAATATATGTAGTTTGTATAGTAGAACAAATTTGCAAGCTTCAACTTTTCCTGCAAAACTATGATCAAATTTGCAAGCTTCAACTTTTTCTGCAAAACTATGATTTCTAGTTCAGATAAAAAGTATCAAAACTACTATACATAGGCCGTGTTCGTTTCGTGGTCGCTAGCGACCGCGACCAGCGACTGCGATCAGCGACCGCGATCAGATTTTTGGTTTGTTGTTCGTTTGTCAGTCGCTGCGACCAGTCGCTGCGACTAGTCGCTGTGTTGTTCGTTTCACAGTCGCAGCGACCAGCGACTACTTTTAAAATTTATTTTATAAAATTTATTACAAAATTTATATATATTCATAAAATATTAAAAAATATACATATATTAAATAATAAAATACTATTATTTATTTATAATAAAATTCGAAATTTTATAAAAAATAAAATAAAAAATATTATCACATTTATTATGTATTAGAAATATATATTTATATAAAATTAAAATTTAACTTTTTTCAATATTTATAATTTATTTTATTCTATATGAATATATGAATTTCAATCATTATACTTATATATTTTTATTTTTATTAGGTTAATTTAAATTTTGTAAATTTTTTTTTTTTTTTTAATTAATTATTTTTTTGGTCGCTGGTGTTGTTCGTTTCGTGGTCGCTGGTCGCTGCGACTGATCGCAGCGACCGGTCGCTAAATTTTTTAGCGACTTAAAATTTGAGTCGCTGGTCGCTAGCGACTGGTCGCTAGCGACTGGTCGCTGCGACCGGTCGCTGAACCAGCGACCACGAAACGAACAACTTTTGGTCGCGGTCGCTGGTCGCAGTCGCTAGCGACTGCCAAACGAACAGGGCCATAATGTATTAAATATCAGGTTAAATTTATGGAAGTCTATCTCCTGATATACCGAATTTGAGGTGCTATTATGGACCAAAGTCTCTTGTTTACCTCTAAATCTTGGAGGTAACTTTTGCAACTAATTGCTTGTATAACCCCAAAAACTGCCCAATTTTCTCATTATCTATATGAGTTTGACAGAGTAAAAATCACTCCGTTTGATTTCTAGATATCTAAATAACAAAATCAGATTCGTAAAGTATAAGTTGCTCAAAAAAATGTATTAAAAAGCAGTTGTCAGTATTAATCATTTAGGCAACTCCTAATTTCATTTTTATCTAGGTAAGGCTTGCTAGTTTCATATTACTTTTGACTGTTTTCTATTTTTCTTTATACAATTGAACTGTCCATTTAATATTTAAGAAAACTAAAAATCATAACTTGAATCAATTACAAGAAGAATAAGAACAAAGACACCTACGAAAGAAAAGATCGCCATCATCTTTATCATCGCATCAATTCCAGGAATACAAAGCCATTCCACAAGCTATGCAACAGCATTGAAGGTAACAAGTTCCTTGACCTTGCGAATATCAAACCTAAAACCACTCCAAGGAACACCAATGGCAACATCCTCTGCACATTGAAATGCGCCAAAGCAAACGCAACTGAACTCACAAGGATCGCACACCAAACCGGCATGTATCTAGTCAGAGACGGCAACAAGAACCCTCTGAACACTATCTCTTCCCAAACCGGTGCACAAATCGATACCACAACCGCATACAGCGCCATGGCTACAGGGTCTCTAGCCATTATTGACTGCTCGACACTTGAAAGTGAGACCGGACTTGAGGTTGGTGGGAGTGGCAAGAGATTGAGGTTTAATTGGGAAAGGCGATTAACGAAAGGGAACATGAAACAGCCTATGATAACATCTAGTTGCCAGTTTCCTTTGAGGGTAAAGCAGAACCAATCGCTTGCAAGAGGACGGAACATTGAGAGGCAACGGTGGAGGATAGCAATCCCAGCTAGGCCTTCTGTTACATCGGTTATCAGACTGAACAAAGCTTGGCCTCTAAATGTTAAGGAGTCTTTGTGAAAACCTGATATATGAGCCATGAAAGGGATCATCCATGATCCAATGAACCAGAAGGCAGCTACCCATAAAAGCATTACCTGAAAAGGTTTATGAAGAGCATGATAGATCTTAGTGCACAATTAAAGATGGCAATAGTCTGTGTCTGGGTGAAAAGAGTGAAATTGAAATTTTGATATACAACTAATTTCTCATCACGGTTTGTTTTGCATCTACCCAATGCATCTATAATACTACTAGATCAAAGTTATCTCCTTTCAACAACCTAAATCTAACTAACACAGGCTCCAGAGGCTAGACGTAGTCCGTAGTCAGGGATATATAGCCCCAATCAACATGTCAAGTCTCTGCTTACAATAACTACATCTTAAACAGACAGCATATCCACAATGTTCCACTTATTCATTAACAAGCTTATCAAATAAATTAGTAAACATTTTAGATAGGTTAAAGTAACGTGCTTGTCTAAAATTTTAAGTAACATTAAGATATACATACCTGCACAATGGTCTCGGCAGTCCATGGTACCGTCCAACGAGTACCAATGGCCTTCAACACTGCATCTGCAGCCTGTAGACCGATGAAATCAACTTTAAACTTTTTTTCAGATTTGCCTTGCAGTTCTCCCATCACTCTCAGTAAAATGAGGGAACCTTATAAAATAAACTAAAAGAAGGGATGATGAGATTCTGCTGTAGTCCTAACATCTATAGTCTAGAATCTAGTCCGGCAGACTTGATGAGAGAGAAAAAGTAGTTCTTCTTCAGGTGTACAAGCATCCAGTAATGTCAAGAGATCATTACCTTTTGAAGAGTTGTCTTCAAATCTTTTTTATCTGTACATGGAGAATCATGATCTGGCTTAATTAATTCCTCCGGCACGAAAGGCTCCGGATTATTGGGAGCAGAATCCTCATTTCTAAAGCACAAAATCTTCCATTTCTGCAGAAAATAGCACCAAAGTTTAAAGCACTGGAGACAAAATATCGATTCTTCATCTGCAAAGCAGAGGTAAACGTTTAATCAATCATATGCTACTCTATCAAAACATTTATCGACTTGTTATATTAACAAGCCAGTTCTTTTCATTTAGGAATAGAGATAGCGACGTAACCCCAAGTAACATGATTACTGAACTTCCAAAAACGAAAACCCCAAAATCTATAAAAACACTTTTTTGAATTCACAATGCTTAGACCAAAAAAGACTGAATTCACAATGCTATTGTATTGATATTCCAAATTTTGAGCATAATTCATAGACAAAAACCTCTTGAGGAATTCAAACCTCCTGTCAATTCAGAAACTTTCATACTTGAATAAACAGAGTGATGAAGAGATAGAAACGTACGTGCTTGGCGGACTTAGAAGGTGAAGCAGATAAAGGTGAAATCTGAGTGAGAGCAGGAGAAAAGGCAGTTCGACAAGGAAGCCTAAACTTGACGCGTGTACTGGAGAGAGCTGGGCGATGGCAGAGGAGAGACGAAGAAGAACAAGGAGAGGTCAACATGGGAATCCGAGTTTCGAGAGACAAGTAACACTCCCACCTGAAGAAATGCGAATTGAGTACCCAAAATTGAGATTACTCTTACTTACATCAGAGAAATTGAAAACCCTAAAAATCTGAAAATGGGAAGATTTTGGGGGTTCGTGACCAGAAACCAATTTGGGGTTTTTCAGTTTTTTCTCACCCATAAAAGAGACTATTTAAAACTCTATAAAAAAATATTCAATGAAAGTATTTATTTATCAATAAATAAATATATTATTCGTTTATTCATTTAAATAATATTTTTATATATTTTTATATTTTTGTATAAATAATTATTTTATATATTGAAATTTACAAATATATCTATTAAGTAATAATTTCATTTCAAAAATTATATATATATATATATAATATATATATTAGAAATTGAAGAGATTATATTAGTAATACATTAACTTAATTGTATGTAGATTAAGATACATTGTATTATATTAATATTAGTAAGATACATTTTATGTATGTGGATCCGACAAGTCTCCCTTTGGGTTATTAGTAAGTATGCAAAACCCATATATTTTAAGAATGTGAACATAAACAATCTTAATTGTGAGTATCGTTTCAATAAGACAACTTGAATGACTGGTTTGCTTTTTCAAAATTTTTGTCATTGATTTGACAAGAGAATGAATGGTAAAAAGGTTCTGTTGTTAGCAGACAACTGCCAAGCTCATCTAAAGGTTGTTGAAGGGTTGAGAAATATAGAGTTATTTTTCTTGCCTCCTAACACAACATCTAAAATTCAGCCATGTGATGTTGGGATTATTCGGGCATTTAAGTTTCACTATCAACATCATTTTTATTCTAGCATCTTACAGAGCCTTGAAGTTGACTCATTAAATCCTGAAAAGATTAACATTCTCGATGTTATTAACTTTGCTACCTTGGCTTGGAGATTTGATGTAAAGGAAACAACAATTGCAAATTGTTTCCGACATTGCAAGATACGATCTGAAGAACTCGATGTTCCTGAAGCAGAAGTTGATAAATTAGAAGAAGATATCGAAGGATTAACGGATGTCATTTCTAAGTTACACTATAGAAATGTGATGGACGTCGAACATCTTTTGAACTATCCTAACGAGAATGATATCGTTATGGAATTGACTCCCGACGATGAAATTATTGAGTCTGTACTGACTGATGAGAATGATCCAGAACCAAATGATAGTAGCCTCACACCAAATGTGTCATCAAAAGAAGCATATCAAGCAGTAATCACCTTACGGAACCACTTTCTACAACACGAGCAGAATACTCCTAAAGTTTTGTTTGCACTAGAAAAAATTAAGGATGAGATGAATTTTAGTAAAAAAATAAAAAACTATAGACTCCTTTTCTCTAAAAAAATGACTTATTATACGAACATTGTTGATTGAAATTATATATATATATATGTATGTATATATTTCTAATGAAATGTGATGATTATTCATTTATATTTACATATGGTCTTTAAATATTTCAAAAAAATTATTCATTAATACATTTAACGAGGTTATTCATTTAGTCTCTTAGCGCAAGTCGGGACCGAAAAAATCATTCATTTATTGAGGTAATTCATTTATCGAACATTCATTTACCGAGATTTAATTTTAGTTGAATTTTCAACGTAGACAACACAAAAGGTAAAGCCGATAAACTGATAAAAGCCATCTTAAGACTCTAAACCGGACCATTGATTAACAATACCGATGTTGAAGTTGCACATATCTATAATCCAAATTTCTGAATTTCAAATCTTATAAACCAAAATTATGCAATTTTTCTTAAATTGAATTTCGGTAAAAGAAAGAAACTGCAGAAATGAAGTTTTAAGCACCTAACCAAATGCGCTAAACCGAAATAAATTAACCGTGGATTTTGCTTACAAAACTAGTTTAAGGAGCTGCAAGTTGATGGATAATTATAAAACAACTATCGGATATGCGTTGACTGTTTGGACTTGGGATCCTTACATGTTGACGACAAACCGACAAAGTGTGTCTTCATGGGGAATATTGATTGGACTCGGATTGGGCTTTATTGGGCTTCCATTAGCTTGCTCGTTTTTTCTTTTTGGAACTAAATACTAGAGCATGATTACTTGGTGAAAAATCTATTACCATGACACGAGTTAGATCAAGTCAAATGGTCAAATCAATATCTGTCTTTGCTCTGTGCTCCTCACATATCGCCATATCTTACTCTCCTCCCTTCTTTCTTGACTCCCAAGAAACACCACAATCTCCTTCCAAAAAGAACAGAAAAAAAAAAGAGAAAAAAATAAAACAAACCCTAGTTCTCTCTCTCAAGAACAAATTGATTGTCTTAATGTCTTATTGATCCACCCAAATCTCCAGACAATTCTCTGCAACATTGAATTTTTTTTCTCCTTTTCTCGGAAAATTTCAGAGATGGGAAGGAGAAATTCATGTTTTCAAAAAACATATGTTTCGTTCTTTGTTTTTCTTTCCTTCATTTTTCATAAAAAAGTAATCTGTCAAGAAGATAGAAGCTTGAATAATCCAGCAGCTAATCGTCTCTATAATCAATTCGTCTTCGACAAAATATCGAATCTCACCCAAGTTTTTGAAGCTGACATTAAACGAGAACTTGGTTTTTGCATTACCAATGTGTTAGTTGAAGAAAAGAAAATTCTTTCTTCTTTGTTATTAATTTCTAAACCCTAAAATAACTAAGAAATGAAAATATTGTTTCCTTGTGTTGCAGGAAAGAAGATTATAACGAAGCGTTTAATTTCTCTAAAAAGCCAGATTTCTTAAATGCATGTGGTAAATCTACAAAAGGTAATTTATACACCTCTGTTTTATTGATACATATCAGAAGAAATTATTAAGATTTATACATTTGCTTAAATTTTGGTTTGAGAACAGGGGACATGATGCAGAGGATATGTACGGCTGCAGAAGTGAGGATATACTTCAATGGATTATTAGGAGGTGCAAAGAGAGCTACTAATTACTTGAAACCGAACAAGAACTGCAATCTATCTTCGTGGATGTCGGGATGTGAACCTGGATGGGCTTGTCGCACTGCTAAAAACGTGAAAGTTGACCTGAAAGACGATAAGAATGTCCCTGAAAGAACTCAGCAATGTGGACCTTGCTGTGCAGGTTTCTTCTGCCCTCGAGGCATTACTTGCATGATCCGTAAGTTACAAACATTCAAATCTGTCAAGAATCAGTTTTTTTATCCATTTCTAATGTTGTTCCTCACTATGATATGAAGCTTGTCCTTTGGGAGCATATTGTCCAGAAGCTAAGCTAAACAGAACAACAGGATTATGCGACCCGTAAGTCTTGTTTTCGCTCAATTTTTCTTAGTTTGAATTTGAACATTTGATAAGATTAGTAGCAAGATTTTTGTTATGCAGATATCATTACCAGCTTCCTTCTGGACAGCCAAATCATACTTGTGGTGGAGCTGATATTTGGGCTGATATTGTAAGTAGCGGTGAAGTTTTCTGTTCAGCTGGATCGTTTTGTCCTTCCACTATCGATAAGCTTCCTTGTACAAAAGGGTAACTAATTAAGAATGACTTTAAAGACTTTCTTTGGAGATTGATATTTCTCTGATCAGCTAGACTAATCTTTTGTTTGCTCTAGACATTACTGCAGAACAGGTTCTACTGCTCAACTAAGTGAGTGCTCTCTTTTGTCTGAACAACATACTTAGACACTACCAGAAACTAACGATCTCTTTTCTCTGGTGAGTTTGCAGATTGTTTTAAGCTAGCAACGTGCAATCCGCGATCAACAAATCAAAATATCACAGCATACGGAATCATGTTATTTGTTAGTTATACTTGATCTCTTCTTTGTTTCGTGTATTTGTTGGTATTATAAATCATTTGAGCCTTGGTTTTGTATTATGTAGGCCGGGCTAGGTTTCTTGCTCATAATCTTATACAACTGCTCTGATCAAGTGCTTGCGACGAGAGAAAGAAGGCAGGCAAAATCCAGGGAAAAAGCAGTACAGAGTGTGCGTGAAGGGCAATCACGAGAGAAATGGAAATCTGCCAAAGATATTGCAAAGAAGCATGCAACCGATCTGCAACAATCATTTTCTCGAACATTTTCTAGGAGGAAATCTATGAAACAGCCAGATTTGATGAGAGGTCTAAGCCAAGCAAAACCTGGATCAGATGCTGCTTTACCACCAATGCCAGGAAGCAGCTCAGACACAAAAAAGGGGAAGAAGAAAGATAAGAACAAACTAACAGAGATGTTACATGACATTGAACAAAACCCTGGAGAAACTGAAGGGTTTAACCTTGAAATTGGGGATAAAAACATTAAAAAGCATGCTCCAAAAGGAAAGGCCTTGCATACTCACAGTCAGATGTTTAGATACGCTTATGGACAACTCGAAAAGGAAAAAATGATGCAGGAACAGAACAAGAACTTGACTTTCTCTGGAGTCATCAATATGGCTAATGATATCGAAATACGAAAGAGACCAACAATCGAAGTTGCTTTTAAAGACCTTACCATTACTCTGAAAGGGAAAAACAAACATCTCCTGAGATGTGTGACGGGGAAACTATCACCTGGACGTGTTTCTGCTGTAATGGGTCCTTCTGGAGCCGGGAAAACTACTTTCCTAACAGCTTTGACAGGAAAAGCACCAGGTTGCACCATGAGTGGAATGATTCTCGTAAATGGCAAGGTTGAATCAATTCAATCTTACAAAAAAATCATTGGTTTTGTGCCTCAAGACGACATAGTCCATGGAAACTTGACAGTGGAGGAGAACCTCTGGTTCAGTGCAAGATGCAGGTAAGCCACATTTTTTGCTTAATGAAATTTAAGTTTTCAACATCTTATTCAACTATCCGTATAATCCATGGATTACTGCGTGCAGGCTTCCTGCGGATCTCCCAAAGCCGGAAAAGGTTTTAGTTGTAGAAAGAGTCATTGAAGCACTCGGTCTGCAACACGTTCGAGACTCTCTTGTTGGGACTGTGGAAAAGAGAGGAATCTCGGGGGGTCAGAGGAAAAGAGTCAATGTGGGTCTTGAAATGGTGATGGAACCATCACTTCTGATATTAGATGAACCAACTTCAGGCCTTGATAGTTCATCTTCTCAACTACTTCTCAGAGCTTTACGCCGTGAAGCTCTTGAAGGAGTAAACATATGTATGGTTGTACACCAACCCAGGTTCAATATATATACCCTCCCATTGACTAATGCTAAACAGATGATTAGATCTTATTCTCACTCATCTTTGTCTCTTACAGCTACACTCTGTTTCGTATGTTTGATGATCTAATACTTCTGGCAAAAGGTGGACTGATATGTTATCAAGGATCAGTAAAACAAGTTGAAGAATACTTCTCAGGTCTTGGTATTATCGTCCCTGAGCGTGTGAATCCTCCTGATTACTACATTGATATATTGGAAGGCATATTAAAACCAAGCACAAGCTCAGGGGTTACCTACAAGCAGCTTCCAGTTAGGTGGATGCTTCATAATGGGTATCAAGTTCCTATGGATATGCTAAAAACCATAGAGGGGATGGCTTCTGCTTCTTCTGAGAACTCTGCTCATGGAGGAAGTGCCCACGGGAGTGTTGTAGGAGATGACGGAACATCTTTTGCTGGAGAGTTTTGGCAAGATGTCAAGGCAAATGTTGAAATCAAGAAAGATAATTTGCAGAGTAACTTCAGTAATTCAGGTGATTTGTCCAAAAGAGAAGTTCCCGGCGTGTTTCAGCAATACAAATACTTTTTAGGAAGGTAGAACCCCTTACTAGCTAAATCAATCAAAACATAACAAAAATCCATTCTTAAACTCAATATGTGCTTTGTAGGTTAGGTAAACAAAGACTGCGAGAAGCAAGGACAGTAGCTGTAGATTACCTAATACTTTTACTTGCCGGTATCTGCTTAGGAACGCTTGCTAAAGTGAGTGATGAAACGTTTGGTGCCATGGGATATACATATACAGTCATTGCTGTTTGTAAGTAAAACTTTTGAAGCTTCTCTGACAACAAACTTGCTTCTTTCTTCCATAACCCGAAACTATTTTCTGGTCTTTCAGCCCTCTTGTGTAAGATTACGGCATTGAGATCTTTTTCTCTGGATAAACTACACTACTGGAGAGAAAGTCGGGCAGGAATAAACAGCCTAGCTTACTTCCTAGCAAAAGACACAGTTGATCACTTCAACACCATTGTCAAGCCACTCGTTTATCTCTCTATGTTCTACTTCTTTAACAATCCGAGATCAAGCGTTACTGACAATTATATTGTCCTAATCTGTCTTGTCTACTGTGTGACTGGCATAGCTTATGCCCTGGCCATACTTTTCGAACCTGGTCCAGCTCAGCTAGTAAGTTTCCAACCGATCTTTAAGCCAATACTGATAATAGAACAAAAGCCTCAGACTAGATAGCCTTCACATGTTGACACTAACACCAAATCTTCCTCTGTCTTTATGCAGTGGTCAGTGTTACTTCCAGTGGTTTTGACTCTAATTGCCACCAGTACAAACGACAATAAAATCGTAGATTCAATCTCAGAGTTGTGCTACACGAGATGGGCGCTAGAGGCATTTGTGGTATCAAACGCTCAAAGGTTGTAAACTTGATTTATACCTATTATTATAAAACTCCATTACAACACACATCTCTGCAGTTTTGTTTACTCTTACATATAATATTTCAGATATAAAGGAGTCTGGCTTATCACTCGTTGTGGATCACTTATGGAGAACGGGTACAACATCAAGCACTTCCCTCGTTGCCTCATTTTCTTGATAGTAACTGGAATCTTGAGCCGCTGTGCAGCGTTCTTCTGTATGGTTACTTTCCAGAAGAAGTAGCTTTAACTTCCTATAACTCCTTTCTACCCTATATGCGTCTACTATACTCGAAGAAAATCAACCACGAGACATATAAAGCAATCGCAAAGGTTTCATAAGAAAGAACAAACCATTTGCAGAAGATCATAGCTCAGTAAGCTGTTCATAGCTAGATATAACATAGATCATCACTTGTTTCCTATCAGTTCCATTTTATTCACCAAGTATAAATGTAGAAGTATATAGGAAAAGCAATGAGAAAATCTTCAACAACTTCACTTACTTTCTTGGCTTAAAATTAATAGCATTATAATTTTGTTTTCTCTCACCAGCTAGATATTCATAACTTAGGACAGCTAAAGAATTCAAGTTACTGTTATGCACTGGAATTTAAAAGCGAAAATTATTTTTTTTATCTCCAAACGAGATCACCCATGAACTTTAGTGCTGGAACCCCTCTTATTTCTGCGTCTAGCAATGGGGATTGGATCAATTTCAAACCGGAAAGTTCTGTATCGTTCTGAATAAGTCCGAACACACTCATTTGTTCCTGAAATATTAACAACCATATCACATTGAAGGTACAAGCAATGGCTATGCATATCAGAATTACTACACTGATACTGAATTCAAAGTAAAAGTTTCAGTAGCTTTTGCTTGCAAATATTCAAAACAGAGGTACCTTTAGTCTCATCGAGCAAAATTTGCAGCCAGATTCAGATTGAGGTAGAAGTTGATTTACAATAAGTCTGTGGACTGGCATATTTTATTTTCTTAAAGATGCATGTAACCTTGAAGACTCGTTTATTGCCATAACCTAAAGGATAATAACCCAGTGAATATGTATCCAAATGAAACCCAAGATCTCAATAAGGTGACCCAACTTCTACTCAAAATTATATTTAAGGCCGTTGGAGGATAAAATTAAGAAGATCATATACAAGCTAAGTGTTCTTCTTAAGATGAACTAACTTTAGGAACAAGTTAAAGAATGGTGTTACCGTTGGGATCGTTACAATGACAAACTCGGTAGTATTCACATCACGGAAGACATTTCGAACTTTTTCCATTCTTTCTTTCAGTTGGTCTAACTCGGTAGACTGTTAAGAGAATGAATGTTCAAAATCTAAGAGAAAGTGAAGGGAGAGTAACAGACTAACTCCAACTGTTCAAGTGACAAAACCTATACTTACAGGTTCTTGGTTTTGTATCTCTTTTTTGCGAAAGACCGAAGTAAAGGCTAAAGCTGCTGCAGTGATCTTCTTCTTGAGCTAAATAATCGAATTAATCATTTAGATGCAAGTGCGCTGAACATACAATTTTGTAAGAATACTACAGCTGAAGGCTAGATTTCATCCTCAAACCTTCGTTATTTTGCCAATGGATGAATCATAGAAGTCTGGGAGGGAAAGAAGCCGCAGTGTATGTCCCTGTAGAAGTTATTTGGAATCTATTACAGTTGAAAAATTCACCATACTTTAGGAGGAGTACAAAATTAGAAAAACTTTGCTAACCGTGGGAGCAGTACCAAAAACTATACGAGTGAATCTACTGTATTCTGGTGACTCCATAAATTGAAGAACCTGGAATAAGATCTCTACATTAGTAATTAACATTAAAAATCTTCTCTTTTCAAGGGGAATTCTGGGAGGGAACATACGTGCCTTGGAAATAGAGGCTATCTCGTCAATACTAGGCGACGCAGCGTTGAGCATATCTTCAAGATTTAAGTCCCCTAACTACCAAAAATGAACAGCATATCTGACACATTAGTATGTTTCCAATCATTATGGAGGCTTAGAAATATAACAATAGAGAAAAGAACATGAACCTCGCCAGCAAACATTCCGAGTCCCATGTTATCCATCATATTCTTAACACTTTTATTGCCCGCCTGAATTTTAATGTCTCCTTCATTCTCTCAGGTGTTATCTGTTTCAACATGAGAATAAAACTCAGCAGCCAATTCCAGGTATGAGGAATGTGCAATGATGCTGAGTATCTTAATCACCTCAAGAGCAAGAAGTGGAGAATCAACACCTTGAACGAGCTTGAGGACTCCTCCTGACAAGTCCTGGATGCAAAAATAAGAGATTAGATGCTTGAAATTACTCTTCCCAAATGTACCCACTGAGAGCCAAATCAGATGTTTGATACCTGGGAAAAAGAATCGCTCAAAGAATGAGCAGGGTCAGTCGAAACCACAACCGTTGGATGACCATGGCTAGCAAACTTAACCGCAAGAGAAGCAGCACAGCTCGTTTTCCGACACCTCCTTTACCACCCAGAAGGTAATACTTTCGCTGATTTACAGATACCATTTCATCAAAATGAGAAGCTCCTTCAGCAAGAGTAGCTAATGATCTCCCTACATAAACAAGCGAGAAACCAAATTTATCAAATGACAAAACTACGTGCAGTTTTAACAAAATCCATAGATAATCACATTTTCGGTAGGCTACAGAGCAAGGTGAACATATACCTTGAAATGCAATAGTGATGCATACAAATTCAACATGTTCCAAATAATTAACATTTCACTAATCAGTTAAGAAAGTTTTCATCTTACAACTTTACATAGTATCAAAAGTTAAGTAATCACTCCCTGTTCTTCACGAGGACACAAAGATAGGATATTAGCAGCTAATGAAGTTCCCAAGTCAACAAAAGTTCGTACAATAGCAATTCTAACAAGTAAGAATCAAGTCCAAAACTCAAACCAAAATTGGATCTTAAACTATAAGTCAAGTATGCGCAGAAGATTTAAGCTGAAAACAAGGAAGAGAGCAGATAATGATGGAAAATATCATAAAGTTCGAGTCTTTTCCAGAGAGAGGGAAACAGATCAAAAGGAATACCTCGAAAGATTGTTCCGGAGATTCTTTCACTATGAAGATGAACGTTAAATAAATTGAGACCCAGAGTCCGTATGACCCGATGGAGAGAGATTGAAGTAGTAGTTCGCGAAACACAATTTAGAAGAATAAAAGCCGCCATCGACAAATTTAGAAGGGAAAAAATAGGGACGAAAGTGCTGGAGAATTGAGGAAACCAAAAACCCACCGGAGCCGACGACGGAAGAGGGGTTAGTCTTTAGCGAGGAGGGTTTTAGAGTTTTTAGACTTTTAGGAAATGACTTTCTTTATTTTTAGTTTTTTTTCTTTTTTCTTGGAGTAAAAGGGTGAACATTCCAATTTACGATTTGGTTACAGTTTAATTTTTTCGTATCGATTTTATAAAAACTCAAACTATTTAAAAACCATTTAAAATTCGGTCGAATATGGTTTAGTTTTTGCATTTTACGGTTTATTGATTTTGTAAAAATCAAAACTATATTAAAGTCTAGTTCGATTTGATACGGTTTCGTTGTTTTCCATTGTATCACAGTTTAATAAATCAATAAAAATACTCATTTAAAAAAAATATGAGAACAAGTATAGAAATTCTAAATAACTTAAACCAAATCAAATAAATAATACTCTTACATTTTAAGTCACAAAATAAAGAAAACTATAAGTGTGATAAAGACTTGTATCTTATTAATCATAAACCACTATTGTTAGTCTTTCTATATATTTTTATAAATATCTTGTTAATAAAAAAACTTAAAAATTCAAACGATTTTACAGTTGTAAACCGAATCGAAACCAAAATATTTTTATAATGGTAATTAAATAATTTTTTTAGTAAAACCGAAATCAAACCGAATCACCTAATTACGATTCTGTTCGGATCACTTTTTCGGATAAGGTTTTTTAAATCTATCAAATCAACTCATATAAATGATTTTAAAATCCTAAAAATAATAATTTGTTTTTGAGTAAAAATGACTATATTAATGTGTTACTGATTAGCTAATGATACAAGAATAAAGATTGTTTTTTACTCTTCTCCCCTCTCACACAAAAACCATAACCAATTAACGATAATTGTAAAATCAAAAATTGCTTCTTATATATATATAAAAAAAAACAATAAAAAAACAACTACCCACAACTCTCTCTCTTTCTCTCTTTGTCAAGAACGGTTAAGAGCATCAGCTTGAAAACAGCATCTTATTTTCCTTCACCAAACTCTCACGATCAATCTCTCTTCTTCATCTTCAAGCAAAGGCAATGTCTCATTCTTCTTCTATTAACCTCCTTCATTATCATTACCTTCCTCCTGACTTTAACAACTCCCTCCGGTTCTGTATCTCTGCTCCATCTTCTTCTCGTTGGTCCACTCCTGACGACTACTGCTCCATCTTAGCCATGCCAACCACTACTCTCCCTGGCTCCTGCAGCTCTCCCTTCAATGTCCCTCATAGTGTTGTGAGTTTTTACTATCTTTTTCTATTCCATGCTTCGTTCCCAACTTGAATTGTATGAATCTTAAGTCTAGTGGTTGGCTCAAAGATATCATGTAGCTCTTATATATAATCAATGAACTGTTTGCATACAACCGTCATAATTCTCTTATATATACAAATATATAATCAGTGTATGTGTGAATTGATCGTAGCATTTATTCACATTGATTTTGATCAGTTGATTCTGCATAATTCTATTGTTGTATATATTGTCTATGTTTTGAATAAGTTTTCAACTCTTTTTTCCCTCAATTGTAAAAGAAGAATTAATGTTTTTGCTTATTGATTTTTTTCTCTTATAAAACTTTTTTTGGGAATATTTTGTTGTGAATATAGAGGACGAAAAAGCCAAATGGGCAACATAAAAAGGAAGAAATGGAGAAAGAGGTATGTGACTCCATTGATTAGCTTTCCTCTATATATTTATGCATATTTAGACAAATCAATTTCACTAAGGGATGTTATATATCGACTTTTAAAAATAAGCATAGATGTCGAGTTTTTCTCAGTCTGGTGATTAAGAACTTAGGATTATCCAACTAATAATTATGGCATCAGAGGTTCGACGTCTCCCAACTACAGTTGGTAAATTATAAAGGAGTTTTAGGCTATTGATTGAGTTTTATCAATTCAATTGTTGACACACAAAAAATAGACATAGATCAATAATTATGCGTTTGTTTTCCGTCGAAAATTCATTCGATTTTCCGACGGGTATTACCATCGGAAATAAGGTATACTTTTTGTAGTATAAGTCTCCAATCAAGATTCTTGTTCAACTTTATCTTTGATATATTGTTTTTGTGTTTTAGAAATACAAATATGATAGATTAGCTCCCATGCATATTACTATATATTATCATTAACAAGTAGTTTTCCACTTAAACATTGGTTAATGTTAAGGTAATCATCATTAGCAATACCTAAAAAAGTGTATTGATGAAGAAGCTAATAATTAGGTTTGGATGTTAAGAGAGATGCTTGATCAAGAAGAGAAGACACGTGAGATATTAGAGCAAGTTCAAAAACACCAACTTCATTCTTCTTCCTCTTCATTCACTCTTCCTGCTTCTCTCCCTCCAAAGGTACTTATTTACTTATCTATTCATTTATTTATTGAAATATAAACATAAATTCGTGTGGTGGAGGCAAGTAAAGTTTCCAAGTTTTGATAGAGAGTGAAGAAGCAGCAAAACTTTGATACGTGGTGATAATAACATCATACATTTATTCTTGGTAACGTTGCTTTTAAACCAAGGCTTAATTAGGTCACCCAAATATGACATTATTATAATATTAGATTATGTATTTTTCTAAATTAAACAAAATTGTTAGATCTCCTTGCCGGACAAAAGTCATAATCATAAGCAGAGCTACATTTGTTAATTTTGTTTTTTTTTTTTTTTTGTCAACATTGGTCACAATAGACCGACCCATTAGCCAAGTTCCTACATAATGTAGATGGTAGACTAAAGGTCACTTGCCTTTTTCTTTCTATTTTGACAAAATGTACATTTGTTGTGAAAATAAATAAGCTCATAACATTCTTTTAAGCGCTAATAAAAAGAATATCAAAATTTTCAAAACCCGGCAGTTACATGTTCTAGTTGGCTCATGCATTTATTCGAGTTTTATTGATTCAAGTATTGCCAAAAAACGCTAATTAAAATAATTAAACAATTTAAATTACATTGGAGAATCGCCTAGAGGTAGATATTTAGTACGCTAGCGCTTTTTAATGTACTAAATATCCACTTCTACCGCTTTTTCCAGAAAATTGTGTCTCTCTCCACGTAATCGAGTTTAGGATTTGAGGTTAGATTATGGATTGGTAAGTCATGCTATTTTCCGATGCAGATGAAGGAATTAATAACGGAACTATCAATAGTAGAAGGAGAAATCTCAAGACTAGAGATTCAAATAAGCCATCTTCAAATAAATCTAAAGCAAGAACAAGACGAAACTGTAAGACAAGCATCAACAAGTTCATCAAGACGAACATGGCAAACTAATGATAGTTACAATAATGACCAAATAACCTCTCATCAAGCTCCAATATTACCAGAATACCCTAAGTTTTCACCTTCAAGCCCTATGGTTAACAAAGGCATAATGAAGAATGAAAACAACAACACCAAATCATCTACTAGTTATCATCAAGAGAATTCAGCATTTGGGACAAAGACATTGCATTTCATTAACAAAGCTATTAAAGGAGATTACGCAAGTGAAAGCTTCCACAAGTCTAATGAGAAAGTTCGAATTGTTGAGAAGGAAAATAGTCGATCAATCCAACATGAACATAAGTTGCAAGAGAATGTGAATATGAAGAAGATTAGATCAATCAAATCTCCCTCGCCTCTTCGTGAACCTAGATACTCTTCTCCTAATAAAGTCCGATCGATTTTCATTTAAATGTGTTATCAAACATTGACCATTTGCTTCGTTCGATATTAGTCTTAAGGTTAATGATTTGTTGCAGGCTAATAAGGATCGTGTAGGACGTGATTCATCACTAGACCTCCCACCAAAATCTCTATCAAACACAATTTTGATGGAAGATGGACAAAGCATACAGAAGTGGCATCCAAACAAGCTTGCCGAGGACATAATGAAGTGTCTTAATTTCATCTACGTTCGTCTCCTTAGAACCACAAGAGTCATGGAGCTAGAGAAATCGGGACCAATCTCGAGATCTACTAATTTCTCTCTAGGCTCAAGAAGCTTTAGAGTAGACAATGCAAGCTCGAACTTGTCTAAATCCATGAATTTAGTGTCTTATTAGGAATCAAGACAACAAGATCCATATGGAATATTTGATGTAGAATCATCTTTGGCTAGAGACATTGGTCCTTACAAGAACCTTGTTATCTTCACTTCAAGTTCTATGGATTCTAAGTCCATCTCAAGCTCTAGCTCGGTTTTTTTGATCCGGAAACTCAGGTAAGTTTCAGGATAAACTTTTGAGCATATATGTTTTTTCAATTACTTTAGCTATATATTGGTGTGACTCAAATGCAGGATATTGATGAACAATCTTGAGACAGTAGATCTTAGAGTGTTAAGTCATCAACAAAAGCTGGCGTTTTGGGTCAATATGTTCAATGCTTGTGTTATGCATGTATTATATACTCAACCTCTTCAATATTTTTATTGATTATTTATACAAAATTTAATATTTCTTCTTATTATTTTCTGTAATTGTAATTAAATTCAAGTACCATATTCATTACTTTGTGTTTGACCAGAGATATCTTCAACATGGAGTTCCAAAATCAGCTGAGAAATTGCAATCTCTTGTTTACAACAAGGTATTTTTCTTTTATCGGTCCTTCTAAAATTAACATTTAAAAATGAAAATATTCCTCATTTTCAGTATCACTTTTATAATAATGAAAATATGAATGATAGGCTACAATCAATGTTGGAGGCAAAAACATAAGTGCTCATACAATAGAGCATTGTATTCTAAGGAAGCCTGTAACTTCTAATATGACTCAGGTTTATTTTTCTACTACTATTTCAATAATATTCTTCATATTAATCTGATTTAATTCTAAGATTTCTTATATAATCGTAGGATCGGCATGAAGAAATGATTATTCGTAAACTATATGGCTTAGACACAACAGATCCTAACATTACATTTGCTCTTTCTTGCGGAACTCGATCTTCTCCTGCGGTAAGTTTTAGTGAATTAACACATTGTTTAATGAAGGGTTTTCAACAACAACAAAATGTCTAGTCAAACTCAAAGTCGTAATGATCATGAATGTTTGTACTCCGTAATCCGTGTTATTTTATATTTCGTATGATTGATTTGCATTTCTTTTTGAGATAGAAGTTAAAGTTTCAAAAATAGCGATTTTGAAGAGTTTTTTTTTTGCACAAATTAATTTTGTACAATAATCTCTATATTATGCATATGGTTAAAAAAAATTATTATAAAAAATATAAGGTGAGGATATATACTGGAGAAGGAGTGACAACGGAGTTAGAGAAACCAAAGTTAGAATATCTACAAGCCTCTGCGGTGGTTACGACGGCTAAAAGTATAAGCTTACCGGAGCTACTTGTGAAACACGCCACCGATTTTGTGGTGGCTACGGCGGATGACAACGGTGGAAGTGCCGAAGAGATGGGATCTTTGGTGAAATGGGTTTGCAACCAATTACCAACCTCTTTATCACTTAGAAAATCAATGGTTGATTGTTTTAAAAATCAAAACTCCAAAGCTTCTTCTTCTTCTCCAATTGTTGAGAAGATCTCTTATGACTTTGAGTTTCAATATCTTTTAGCCATTTAGGTTACACATTTTTTTATTCGTTACTTTGGAAAAAAAATATTGTGTGTTTATATAAAAACTATCAAAGTTTGTTTTTTTATTATTAATACGAATGATTGTTATACTAATATGCATATTTTTTTAGATGTATTGTATATATTTGATCATATAACATTATATAGAGTCACTTATTAATAAATAACACATTATATGTGATTAACATCATTTATTAATAAATGATATTATTATTGCATCTTTTATAACCATACGAGACATCACGTATAAGATGATGAAAATAGTTGCATGAATTGCTTAAATTGATAGTAGTTATTTGAGTCACCACTTTTAGAACTATTTTTATAAGTGATGTAAATAATGGTTGTATCAATTAAAACTAATACAAACAAATAAAATAAATGATACTATAAGTCTAATTTTTTGTATTGTGGAGAGTAATTACCGATCATTTTAACTAGTGAGGCTAAAATTAATCAAACCATGAAAATTACAATCCTTTGGCTAAAACAAAGATAAACTAATGGTTTTGGATTATTTTATATTAATCAAACAAAATTAATCGATCCTTGACCACGGATTTTCATGTTTCGTTGTCCAAAATAATATAGTAATATATAGGTTGCTTTGTTGACTAGTCTCCAAATTATGTCGATAATCATTTGAATAAATACTTATTTTTTAATAATATTACACTGAGTAAATCTTACAAATAAAGGCATGCATGTAATATATCAGTGCTAAGTACTCATTCTTTAAAAATAATCACAAAAAAAAATTATGTATTAAGAGAACTTGAGTTTTTTTTTCTAACACTATAATGCTCGATCTATAATCAAATTCACGCTCTAAAATTTTTTCTTCTTCTAATTGTAATGCGAAAGATATCAAACTCCAATGCATAAAAATTTATAAAATAAACATTATCACTGATAGATCCTTGGCATCTCGAATTTTTTAGAATCATTTTTAATTGTTTTATGTTTTCTACAGAAAAATAATAATAAATATACAAACAATGAAACTATTTTGATAAACAAACTAATATATATATATATATATATATATATACTTGACTAAAAAAAACAAACAAAAAAATATTAATGGCATGGCAACACGTGTCATGTGTTGATATGACTAAATAGGAAGCGAAAAGGGTTTTGTAAGTTCAAACAAAACGGCGGCCGAATTTAAGTCAGAGACCTAAACCGAAAATTCAGCCCAAACCAATGAGAAACTTTCAGCTTGTGACATGTTGTTATCCAACACTTTCTTTTTAATTTTAATCTAACTGTTTTATTCATTCAACATCTCACTTCTTCATCGGTGTCTCTATTATCTAAAAATCAATTATCAGATTGAATTTGTATAAGTAATGACATAAAAATGATACTAATATAAATCATTAAAATTATATATATTGTCGTTGAATCATTATTATATCTTTTAGTAATAGATAAGATCTTCTAACTAACCTACACTTATCTTACCCATTTTTTATTATGACTGGAACCAAGTTTGAATATAAGCTAAATTTTATTAAATAAAACCGAATGGAAATTTTTATTAAAAAATAGTTTGTATAGTTATACTCAATCAAGTCAAATTAAAATTTATCAAAACGACTAAAAACTAAAACAATCAATAACAAAAATAACCAGAGTGTCACATCCATTATTTTTTCTATTTTATTATGTTTATCTCATGTAATATTATTAGATAATTGAGATAATTCAGTTATATAGCGAATTTTGTTGATCCATTTTCTAAAAATATATATTTATTGTTTTTTTGTCAAATCAAAACTGAAAAATCATGGAAACCATAAATTAAGACTATGGTTTGACTTAGCTTTTGGCAAATCACTGAATCTGAATGGAACACTATTTGTTTATGGTGTACACTATTCTTAGCGTTTGACCAAAAAATAAACAAAAAACACTATTCTTAGCGTTTGACCAAACAACAATATAAACTATTGTTAGCATGGATCTCATTTTAGTTGAATGTCCAATCTGATTTTTCAGTCCTGCTTTAGTTTGGATTATTGGCACTCAAAATAGAATACACATATATATAACTTGAGAAAGGTTTGTTTTTAATTTTCTTTTTCTTTTTTAATTTTAAAAAGACAAAAAACTTGAGAAGGGTCACAAGATAGAGTGGATGCAAGTAAATGAGACAGATTTTAAGGGAGCTTTTATTAGGGATGTGAGAATGACTTTTGGTAGCTGCAAGTGTGTTTTGTTTTTATATTTCACAATTTTTATTTGAATATTAATATTTTTCGAATGTAATTTTACATTGAATTTGAGGATTAAAAGTATTAATGTTATGGCGACCGTTTTTTTTAATTTTTATAAACCGGATAATTCGAACTCATATAGTGTATTATTGCCATCTTAAATTTGATTATATTTGTAAGCCAAAAAATTAGGTAAAAGCATTTAAATACTATACACAATATAATGAAAAAGGTTTGAATAGAAGGAAGTCATGTAGTGTGTTGGATATTATAGCAATTGTTGTAAAAGGCATTAGAAGAATTAAGATAATAATAATGTAGTTGAGTCATGTCATGTCAAGTACTTGAGTTACTATATGTTCCATTACATATACCTTAAAGATGTTTAAACCGGATCCTACAAAAATCTAACCAACTTTATTCACAAGACCATCGAGTTTGTCTGGATAAACAAACTACTCTTTAATTTTCCCGTGATGTTAGACTCAATCTTAATCATCATTGTATTAATGTTATCTTCTTGACATAACTAAAAATTCAATCTAACTAATTCATAACCTTTTTATTTTTTCCACAAGGTCTATTATATTTCATTAAATAAATAAAAATAAAAAGAAAATTAATGGTTTTCCTCAACGGAAATAGAGAGAAAAAACATTGTTTCATGACACATTAGCAAAACCACATTGATCTTGATTCGAGACACAAAGTAAATAAATTAGACATTCTCGTTCCTACAATAGCAGGCGGACTTCTAAAACTTTTTACGAAAATAGAACAAATAATTCTCACAGTTTAGATAGATATTCTTTTATGAATTCACAAAATCTAGAAACTTAGATACCAAAAACAATAATAAAAACCTAAAAAAAACTCAATAATAGGATAAGAAACCAATAACTAAAAAATGAAAGCCTTTTTCGATTATTGCCGAGAATCGTTGCTACAAAGCTTCATCAGATATACCGATACAAAGACCGATTTATGATTCTTCAGGGCCACTACCAAGCCTCACATATAGAGATTTACAAACTAATCTATGATAAAAATCCAAGTCATGATGAATATAGGCAGAAATCGTCGAAACAACACCACTCAAGATCCATCAAAATTAGAAAATTCGAAAAAGCTTCACGATGTCAGATTATAAATCTAAAATTCTCAAATTAGATTGAAAATCTATGAATAAAAAAAATAATAATAATAAAGAGAAAGATACGACGCTGGGGGTTATAAGCCACCGAACATTGGCCGGGGAAGACAAACTAAAAAAAAGTCTAGAGCAGCTTGGATTTAGGGTTGAGAGACCAATAGAACGAAGCTTCAACTGGTTAATTCATAACCTTAACAAAAGAGGAAAAACATTAATTAAATTTGGTGAAGATGGACACTGCAAATAAATTTCTTCATACTAATCGATCCTTTTCAAAATTTGGTTTCTAAAGCCGCCCATGTGACACTTAAGTGCCTTTCGATCCGAAGTCCCCAAGATTTTGGTATAACCGGCCAAAATATTAGGAAAATTAAACTAATACTTCTCTCTTTTTTATTTTTCTTCTTGGCTTTTCAAATTTAGAATAGACTAGCACATGCTAGAGTTAGAATAGGTTAGCATTTTTAGCTTATAATTTACTCATTAACCAACTTTTTCCAAGCAAAATGAATACTACATCTTTGGTATTACTAGACATCATTTTCTACAAGAGATTTTATTTTATTTTTTATTTTTTCCAATAATTAAAACGATAATATCCTATTTATAACTTAAAATACATACTTTAAAATCATTTTTAAATCTATTATATATAGTAGAAAAGATTCAAACCTCAAATTTTATAGTCATTAACTAAATTATTCTTTGAATTTTGCTGATTTTAATTTATCTTTAAAAATTGTTTTTTTTTCTATGTTGGTTGACAACCTGTAATAGACTAAGAAAATCCAAAAATTTCCACCTAATGAATGGGTTTCTAATAAATGGCTATGAAGGAATTTGCTTTATCTTTGTCCCCTTCTTTTGTTTTCATATCCTCAATTCATTTTTTCTCTTTCTTTTTCAAGCTTACTTAATGCAATTCCTTATCAATTTCCTCTATTGTATAAAGACTTTACTACACTTTCATCAATTTGTACCCATACCTTCACCACATACACACTCACATTGTTTTATCAACCCACCATCGTTGATATAGCTTCATATTTTGACGTTAAGTTAATACAATGACTTTTAATAAATGTCAAAACTAATTAATCACATTATGTGTTATAGAATACCAAATATCTTTTTGTGTAATATCTGAATCCATAAGAACTTATTTTATTTTCTTTGGATAAATTATTTAGAATTTTGGATCTATGTTTTTGTAAACTGTACATGTTTGTAATTTTGTTTTCTGTAGAGAGCAGTAGTTAGACCATTTAGGTACAAGTTGGTGAACCACTCAGCATTTGTATGTCTCTGTTTGTTAAATTCTCTTGTGCTAAGAGAATCTAAAACAATTTGTTTCACCACACAAATATCCATTTTCTGTCTTGTTGATGATATGATTATGAAAATTAATTATTTTGTTACAAGCTTAATTATTTTGAATTATGATATATATATATATATAGTATAACTTCTTTAAATTAATATTCGATTTTTAATAATCTCTATAAACTAAAATGATTTTATGGATCCAAATTGAGTTTTTGTTTAAGTTAGTATATCAATAAATTAATAACCACTATAAATTAATAAAAATTATATTTATAGTGTAGTCCCAACATTATTAACTTACAGAGTTCAAATTACTTGAAACAAATTTTTTCTTAAATTATCGAAAGACTACTATCATTAAAATTTGGGATTATTGTAGAAAATATACTTTTTCCAAACCATAGTTGTGTTTTAGGATCTATTGGGATCCACTATGAAAAGACTAAGATTTTATGCATGAAATGCTGAAATGCCCTCATCTTCTTCTTTCCAAATTTTCGATTTCTGTTTTTTCAAAATTTTCAAATTCAATACATTTAATATTATATGAAATTATCAAAAGTATACTTTAAATCCCTTAGGAAATCTAAACCCAAAGGAAAGTATTAAAAAAAATTTGCCTTCATCTTCTTCTTCTCCAATATTTTATTTATTTCTTCTTCTTCAAAATTTTCAAATTCAATGCATTTAATACTATATAAATTATGAAAACTATACCATAAACCCTCTATGAAGCCTAAACCAAAAAAAAAACTAAAATTGAGAAATCATATTTAAGAAAAAATCTTTTTATTAATGGAAGAGATGAAGAAGATGAAGGCAAAATAAAATGATGATCTTTTCATAAAAAGTGATTGATAGTAGCATTCTCATAAAAAATAAATATTAATATTGGCATTCCCATAATTAATCCTTATAATTTTTGTAATTTTTAAAGTTTTTTCTTGTAGATTTTTGGTAAAATAGCTATGAAGGCAAAGTACAGTAGCCTAAATGTTGTGAAGTAAACAACTTCATTAATATAATAGATTATGTGCACAAGGCATGCATTGATTAATTTCCAACTACTTCAACGGCCATGGCTTTAATCTTCTAGATGTAATAAACAAAAAATGTATTCATGGAATGAACTCTGCTAAAATTATATTTCTTGTTGAACAATGACCAAAATTTATTGTCTAACCAAAAATTCATATATTAGCCTTCATTCTTTATAATGAAATTTTGGAAAAATGATATACTATATGTTGGAAATTGAGAATATAGTGTAATAAATTATAAAAATATGATGCCATATTCGAAAGATATAAATGGAATCATATAAAATATTTAATTACCAAAACAATGTCCTATAAGCAAAGCAAACGGCGTAATCAAATGAACAACCAAATTGAAAGAGTTAACAATATTTTAGGCAAAAATATGAACAAAAGTAAAAGCCGTATCTAATAAATTAATTACTCCGAAAATAAAGAGAAGAAAAAATCAAAGGTCAAATTTAACTTTGGCATAATCCCAAGTTTTAACGATGAAAAACAAATTGACCAAATTACCCTTCACCCATACATATTACATCATCACAAAGGTCAAGAACTTCCCCACCGTCTCTCTCTCTGCGCATTGCAATTTGCAAACTCATTCATTTATCTAATCCTCTTTAGCTAAATATCTACAGAAGAAGAAGATAAGAGGTGAAAGATTTTCTCGAGAAAACAACATATCAGATTTCACTAAAGAAGCTTTCTAATTTCATCACTGATTCTAGTTTTTTGGTTAAGAAAATGGGAAGCAAATGGCGAAAAGCTAAGTTAGCTTTAGGTCTCAATTTATGTCTTTATGTTCCTAAAACGCTTGAAGATTCTTCTTCTCCTTCGCGAAGATCCGATGATACCAATTCTCTTTCTCCGGTAACGGTTCAAAGACCCACAACGCCGGTTCCTTCCTCCTCTGGTCTCCGATTACCTCGCTCCATTAGCATATCCTCTTCAAAGGTTTGTTTTTTATGTTCTTCGTTTTCATTATCATTGAATTTCATAGAAAATTTAGATTTTTAACTTTGTGTTTGATTCTTATCCATTGGATTTTTTCATCTCAAAGGTTGAATTTTTCTTTCTTTGTTTGACATTTTCCTGTCAAATTATGTGTTTTTATCTTTTATTATTACAAAAGTTTTCATTTTTTTTTAATTTTGGATAATGGGTCACCGTTAGATCGACGGATCTTCATGTGGTCCAAATTTTGCGATTTGGCTAAGCAGCAAACCTAAGGGCTAATCTTTCTTGGAACTCCAAAATTTTGATTTTAATTTGCTTTTATAATTGTTATTGTATATCTAATTCTTACTTTATCATTTGTTTAATCTCTTTTTCCCCCAAAAGTGTTTGGATCTTCACGCACATCAAATGATCTTAGTAGGAGATTAATTGTCTTTTAAAAATAAAAAATTTGTGTCATATTGTTTTCAAGCCCCTCATATCTTTGTGTCTTATCACTTTAATTTCTGTCAATAGATTTGTGTTAGTTTGTTAATTTACAACATTTGAAAGTATTAACCTTTTTGAAACTTCAAAGATGGAGATTGATTAGTGAGATTAGGATTTGGTAAACGTCTCTCCTTCACAAACATAGGAATCATTATATCTTCATCAAGAGTTTGACACTAGAGTTGGCTTAAGCTTGGTTCTGTCTCTTTCTCTGGTTTATAGTGCCAATTTTTTCTTTGGTTTTGTTTTTGGAATATAATTTTTATTGGTATTGTTGAAAAAAGATGAACAATTTGTTGTGATGTAATTATCAACTCTCCGAAATGGAGCCATTGTGGGGATAAAGTTTAATTGACAATAGTCAAGTGCACTTCAAGGACCAATCATTTTTTTTTTGTTGCTTTTTTTTGCAATCAACTTTCTAATTATTGTTGATAGATACCGTTCTTAGTGTTATGATTCTATTGTGTCAATTAAATATTTGCCTTCATTATTAAAATATAAAATTTTATAATTTTTAAAAATCTAACCAAAATAATTGTTAGTTTTTACTTTTACCATGAAATTGCATTTGTGGGAGAGAAAAAAAAAACCCTTTGAATTTTAACTCTCTTTAGCTTTGCTTTGCATTGTTATTTTTCTCAACTTTAATCTTTCTAGCGTTGAATTTGCCTAAGCAATCTTTTGATTACTGATCTGGTTAAATCTGTCCTTTAACTTTATAAAGCTGTGTCCATTGTCTTTACTTCTCTTTTGTCCATTGTGCTTTTAATTGTTTGACCTCATAGATCCCAAAGAATTTTGATCAGAGATTCTAAGATCCATATTCTAACAGAGAAGTTATCTTCTTCTTCTATTTTCTGTCCTTAGATTGTTGAATAATTAGACTAATAGACTTAGTGGTTCAAACTTAAACTGAGTCTCTGAAAACTTTTTCTTTTTTCCAGGCAATGGAAAGATTCCATCTTTTTTAATGTTTGCTCTTCTTTTTATGCAACATTCAATAATAGAGGCTCATAGTAACAGAAACAAATGTGTCAGAGACTATGACACAACCTCAGGTTTTGTTTGTATCCTTGTTTTTATGACCATGACCTGTGATAACTCTGTATTACGTAGAATAACTTCTTCTAAAGTTGTTTTAATGTCTTTCAAATTAAAGATTCTGAAATCTTATTGTTGTATTCTGTTTTGTGAAATTGCAGAAAACTTGTGCGATATGTTTGACTGCGATGAAAGCTGGGGAAGGTCACGCAATCTTCACAGCAGAATGCTCTCATTCGTTTCATTTCCATTGTATTACTACAAATGTTAAACATGGGAACCAGATATGTCCTATTTGTCGAGCTAAATGGAACGAGATCCCTCTTCAGAGTCCTAATGCTAAGTCTAAACCCGGTGTTAAACTGATAGGTCGACCAAGGGATGATGCCTGGATGTCAATACCACCACGCAGATCGTCTCCACGGCCTGACAATGCAAGGCCGGTCTCTTCGATCTTTAACACAGAGCCTGCGGTTTTCAATGATGATGAGGCTTTGGAATGTCAAGACCGTTCTGCTGAATCGGGTTTGGAGGTATCCAAACCTGGTGTTACTGATAAGTTGGAAGTTAAAACATATCCAGAGATTTCAGAAGTAGTGAGATCAAGTTCGATGAAGGAATTTGCTGTGCTTATCAATCTAAAAGCTCCTACTGCTTCAAGGTCCCCTTCTAATTCATCGTCTTCTTCCCGAGCTCCTGTTGATCTCGTCACTGTTCTTGATGTAAGTGGCAGCATGGCGGGAACAAAACTAGCATTGCTGAAACGAGCAATGGGTTTTGTTATTCAAAATCTTGGCCCGTATGATCGTCTCTCGGTCATTTCTTTCTCCTCCACAGCTCGTCGTAACTTCCCTCTCCGTCTCATGACCGAGACCGGTAAAGAAGAGGCATTGCAGGCGGTTAATTTGTTGATCTCAAACGGAGGGACAAACATTGCAGAGGGGTTGAAGAAAGGCGCAAGAGTTTTGAGTGAACGAAAATACAAGAACCCCGTATCGAGCATTGTGCTCTTATCCGATGGTCAAGATACATACACCATGACTAGTCCTACCGGTTCTACAAGAGGGGCGGATTACAAAGCCCTTCTTCCTAGAGAGATCAATGGAAACCGGATCCCTATTCACACGTTCGGGTTTGGTTCTGACCACGATGCTTCCTTGATGCATTCGATCGGGGAAAACTCCGGAGGTACATTTTCCTTTATAGAGTCTGAAACCGTTATACAAGATGCTTTTGCGCAGTGCATCGGAGGTCTTCTTAGCGTCGTGGTTCAAGAGCTGTGCGTTATGGTCGAGTGTGTTCATACCTTGTTGCGAATTGGAGGTGTTAAAGCTGGAAGCTACCAATATGATATCGGTCAGAATTTAAGAACTGGATCTATAAAAGTCGGTGATCTCTACGCAGAGGAAGAGAGAAATTTCTTAGTAAATCTCGATATTCCCATTGTCGATGGAGGTTCAGATCCGATGTCGTTACTCAAGGTTCGATGTGTCTACAGAGATCCGGTGACGAAAGAGACCGTTGAATTGAGCAATTTCGATGAAGTAAAGATTCTCAGGCCGAATGTGACAGGGGAACGAAGACCTGTGGTATCAGTTGAAGTAGATAGACAGAAAATCAGATTACATGCGGCAGAATCAATCCATGAAGCTAGGGTTTTAGCTGAGGGAGGTCATTTGACAGAAGCTCAGTCAGTTCTCGAGACTTGTCGTAAAGTACTAAGAGAGTCTGTATCTGGTCGAGCTGGAGATTCAATGTGTGTCTTACTGTGTGAAGAGCTCATAGAGACGCAAGAAAGAATGGCTACACGTCAATTATACGAGAGTTCAGGTAGGGCTTACGTTCTCGCCGGTTTAAGCTCACATTCATGGCAGCGAGCAACGGCTAGAGGAGACATGAGTGATTATACGACCACAACTACTTATCAGACGCAAACAATGTCGGATATGGTGAATCTCTCTCAGACCATGACTTTTGGAAGCCCTTTATCTGTCTCTGAATCGAACTCGAATTCAAATCCTTCGGGACGTAGGAGACTCCGGCAAGCTCTGTCTTTTCCGACGAGACCAAGACCTAGGTAGGTGATTGGTGGAAGGGAAAAGTCGAGACTTTGACTTTATGGATATTATAAATTTGCTTCCTTTGTTTTTATTTTTCAATTGGGAGGGTAGTTTAAGTAATTTTTCAATTTTGGGGTATAAGTAGTAAGAGTAGTTTTTGGTGGGGGTGAAAAAAGGGAAAAATGTTAAATTGGTGCTCATCTAAGGTATAATATATTGGCATTTTTAGTGCTAAGTAGATTCGTTTTTTTTCTTCTTTATTTCTTTACAAATATGTCATTTTTTTCCTAAATGTATTTGGTGGGTATAGAAGTGTGAGTTGTGATTGTGAAGAAAATGTTATCCCATTAATATTATGATTTGCTTACTTCTGCTATTTTTATGAAAGAAATCTGAAAAATGTCAAAGACAAGACAAAATAAAAACATCCAATTTTAATTTCTGGACAGAAAAATAATGGGCCTTAGCTCATTGTGATGATGACAGAAAGCCCAAACTTATTAAACTAATTACTGGGCCAACCATTAAATATTTCATGATATCTATACTTGTCATCATAGTTTGATTTGGACTGCTTATGACCAGGACGAGTCGTTTTTTTTATAAATCGTATTACTCCTGGATCGTAGTGTCCGATGTTATTTATTAATAATATCAGGTTTAATAAGTAAATCACTCATTGCAAGTGGATTTGAATTCATGATCTCTTTATTAGAAAAATCTACTAAACCAAGAATTATTAGAATCTTTTATGAAAAAATCTTTTTTTGGCATTGAAATTGCATATAAAAGAAGATGAACCTTAAGCATTATAATATCGAAAATAAAATAAAATTACCGTTGCATTGATGACAAAAAATTTATACTGTATTAAGTTCAATTTAAAATCTGGATAGTAATAATATGAGTGTATATATATATAACTCGACTCAAAAATTATTGACCACAATAAAAAAGGGTGAACAAGAAATTTATTTATCTTGTTGACTTACTTTATGATATTTCCATGATACAAACGTATAAGTAACAATTATCTATATATAATTTTCAGTGCATATTATTAATTTTGTTTGGTATTTTATAACTGAAGACTATAAATGGACATGCGACTTGGTCACGTGATGAAGCCTTTGTTATTGGATCTCAAGATCTACACCTATAAATAAATACATTCAATAAATAGGTCAAAGTACTTACATTTTTACACCTAAAAAGACAGAACTAAAAAAGTCAAATAGTTCTTTATACCATTTGATAAGAATAATCAATTAAAGAATTTTTTCTGTCTGTCGAATTATAAAACTAATATTTTTCACCAAATCCCTCTCGGCTAGTGAATGGCCGCATAGGACTATTCAATTATTCGCAATTCTTAAATATCATTTGATGGTTATTTGGTGCGAATGGTAGGTTTGTGTTCATGGAGGACTTCAATGTGACTAAAATGACAAGATTTATAGACTAGAAAAATCAACGACTATATTGAAACTAGCCTAATTTGATGGAATATTACATAGGAAAATTCAACAACAGAAAGTCAAATTTTCTTTTAATTTTAAGAGATTGTAAGTATCAACGTTTCGGGAGGGAAAAAAAAGTATCACGTCTTGGTGCCGTTTTTTTCATTGACAAATAATAGTGTTTTGATGAAATTAAATCCAATAACTTGACTCTCTTCTTGGTTGTTCCTTTTGAGACATCCCATTGAATAATAAAAAAAATTTGGCTCTTAATTTGGTTTGTTTTGAAATATTACACGTATAAATTAACATACATATGTATGAAATTGTCCTTGTTTTAAGATGCTGTGAAAATCATTAAAAAAAAATCAGTAACTTTAAGTTAAAATCCAAATATGTGAGATGAATTAAGTCTCTCAGCAAAAAAAGTAAATCATAATTTAATAGTAGCTAAATTTGATTACCCACTTGTACATCGACTTAAAATTATATGTATAGATACATTAGAAAGTGGTGTAATAGACACTATGAGGTTGACAAATACGAAAAGCTAAGTTTAGTGGAGTTCTAATATGTAATTACACTGTACATTCGTGTTCATCACTATGTGTCGGTCCACATTTATTAGGTACAATGGAACAACGAACCTGCTTGGTCTGATCAATAATATGGTTGATTCATCACAAGTCAAAATACAACTCCTTGACAAATTTTTACAACATTTTCTATTTTTGGAGAGACCGGTCATCATAAACTAGAAATCTTTTTTAATGTCTAGGTTTAAGAGAATAATGAAGTAAACTATATTTTGAAATGCGATAAATCTTTAAATTTCTAGTAATATTAGATATTATTTTTGGAGAAAATATTTTGGTCAAATTGTTAAAAGTCCATATCTACAACAATTTTGATTTCACTGAGTCGTGCAATCCCATAACATAATAAAATTTTAAAATTAAGTTATGCATCTAGTTTTATCGATTTAATTATTTAATGTTTTGATCTAATGCTTGGTTAGTTCTTCGTTCGCAGAGGAATATTGATTTGAGTATATAAAGTTAGCTACTATTAAAAAAAAAAGTTAGCAATCATGTTTACCGTTTTCTAATTAGGTGATGAAGGGTAATTATATTTTCTTAATCAAAGTCAAACATGTGTCACCGACCTCAAAAAATTGTAATCTAAATAACAAAGAATTATTCATTAGTATAATTAGTAGTGACAACAATAATTATGATAGATTAATTAGAGACTAGTGTTCATTTGTTCAGGTTAAAGAAAACAGATACTAATATTGTTATGCAATCAAAGAAAACATAATAAAAAGATTGTACTCAAATGCTAATGATAAAAATGGTCTAGAAAACAGGATATATTACACTCAATGGTATAACTTTATGTAGCCAAATTCCGAATTTTGTGATGTCATTTGTTGTTATATTATGTTCAAAATCTGATATTGCGTTATAAGATAAACCACAAACTGATAATTTTAAATGAAACGACCACTTATGAGAAATGCAAAATCAAACAAAAAATGAGCGATCAATTGATGGTAATGGGGTCAAGGGACCGCAACAACACCAAAATAAAATGTGTGCATGAAAGTCTTTATATAAAGAAAGAGTATGTCAGATATATATATCCATTATAAATATCTCGATTATAATCATCAAAAAAGAAAAATGATTAATTTTTTATTGTTAGAACTAACCAAGAAAATTAAGAATACAAAGCTATAAGCCTATAATCAAGACTATAATTAAAAATAATAATTACAATAACAACAATTTTTTTTTATCAACCATGGTAATATTAGAATCCCTACCACAAGAGTAGAGAAAATGTTTACAACACTAAACCATTATCTGATTCTTTAATAGAATGAGCGAAATCATCAATTTTATGGTTTAGATATCTCGGAAATTACAATAACAAGTTCAACAAACAATATGTTGGAGAGAAGTAAATTGGTTTAATTTACCATATCTAAATTTAATTAAATACCACATGAAAGATATATAATGTATTCATTACATAAAATAAAATTGGGATCTTAATCCGATAGATACGGACATGAAATTAGATTCAACGGGTTTAAGTAAACTATTAATTTCTTAACTTTTTGCTTGTTGTAATTTATTCTACAAAGATTGGTCCAAAATGGAGATTTTTTCTGGTAAAATGTTCGGCTAAGCAGCATTAAAAAGAAAATATATTGAGATAACAATGAAAAAAGTATAATAATATAAGTAAAAAGGTGGCAAAATTGCTGCAAAGTTCAACTACGTATGCGTCGCTTCTCCAAGACATTTGATATAAAACTGTTTTTATACTCAAAACTTATTATAACTCATTCTCTACTCAAATTTTTCTTTCATTCTATTTTTTTCTTTGAATTCGTAGAATCTTTATTACTTCAACTTTGCATCATTCAAGGAGAATCTGTTCTATAATATATAAATTGTGGATCGATTGTTGAAGAAGAAAAGGCTTGATTCTCTAAAAATCATACGCTCGATCAATCATGTACACTAAGGTATTATACTTTATCTTCTCCTTCTCGATTATGCTGCTTCTATCTATTAAAAAATATAATTGACTTTTTATTTTCACACCGAATACACATGTATAAGATTTTGAACAATATTATGTTTAGTTGATCCTAAAATTTTCTACTCTCTAATTCATAATTCATATCGAGAAAAATGTAATTTGAAAGGTAAAATATATTTCCAGTTCTATACGGATCCGATTTAGAATTTGTACTTTCATTGATTCCTTATATATGATGAGATTAAAGTGAAATATGAAAAATTGTTTATTACAAACTAAATATAAGTTGCAAAAACAGACATAGCATATGGGTGTTAAATGCAAGGTTACCCTTTTACACGCCAATGAACCCGGCTTTCCCATTGAGTCTTGTCCTAATTCTCCTTGTTTGTTAATGAGCGCTTTACTTTATTGTTATTGAACGTTTTACACCATGTGATGTCTTTCCTTATGTAATGCTTCTTCACCCACAAATCTCACTTTATATTATTCAAATATATTCATCTATATATATACACACATTGTTCTATCAACAGTTTACAGAGAGAAAAATACCACTAACAATTTATACGTTCTTTCTTAATTCTAAGGTTTTGGATTCAGAAATGGGTTTTATTCGACCACCGTCTAGAAGCGGCGATTATATAGAAAGTATCTTCGGAGATTATTCCGCCGGTAAACCAAAACCAACCCGGAAACTTAACTCCGCTAAGTTCGTGACGGCGTTAACGTGTCTTCAGTTTGCATTCGCCGTTTATGCAACCGTGCTTCTTTACTACATGAGTCCTTCTATTGACTTAAGGGCCAAGCCAGACTTCACTTGGGCCACCAAATGGGCCCATAATATGCGTCATTACATTGTTACTCCTCACGTCGTTAGCCGTTACCAAGACTCTGCTTCGTTTCTCAAGTCGGAAGATAATTTTCCGGTGACGGTTTCTCCGGCGGAGGTATGTGAGTATGAGAAGATTGATTTCTCGCAAAAGAAATCGAATGATGAGAAGATGATTAAAATGAAGAGGGAGTTATACGACGACGTTTTGGGGTTTCAGAGGAAGACTCTTGGATCAGAGAGTTTAGCGGAGTTAATAAAGATGAAGTCTAAATGGGATATTAATGGGCCTAATAAGCCCAAAATCACAGTTATACTTAACCATTTTAAGAGGAAGACGCTTTGTGCTCAGCTTGATTCGCTTCTTCACCAAACGTTGCCATTTCATCATGTCTGGGTTTTGGCCTTCGGGAGTCCTAATGAACCGTCTCTCCGGCGAATCGCTGGAAACTATAACGATTCTCGGATCAGCTTCATCAGCTCGAACTACGACTTTAAATACTATGGAAGGTTCCAGATCGCGCTTCAAACGGAAGCGGATTTGGTTTATATTCTCGATGATGATATGATTCCTGGGAAAAAGATGCTTCAGATGCTTTCTCACGTCGCCGGAACTGAGAAGTATGAGAACTCTGTTTTGGGAAGTATCGGAAGGATTTTGCCTTTCCGGCAAAAGGATTTCACGTTTCCGAGTTACAGGAAGTTTAGATCAAAGGAAGCAGGGCTTTATTTGCCTGATCCAGCTTACGACATTACCTTGGATCGAATCCTTCAGGTCGATTTCTTATCCAGTTCGTGGTTCTTATCAGCAGAGCTCGTGAAAGCGTTATTTATCGAAAAACCATTCACATTCTCTACTGGCGAAGATCTTCACCTGAGGTTAGTTTCGTGTTCCTCGATTCTGAGTTTTTTTTTATTCCCTTGGGAAATCGAATTTTTGAGTGCACAATAAGGCCGTGCTTGAATTACGAAAAATTACAGGAAATTGTATAGAATAATCATAGAACGAAACAAACTTTATTTTTTGATTATCGTGTTCAACTGAATTTATATTATAATAGTACAATCTCGTATTGATACATAATAATTGAAGTAACGTCTCATAAGGATGATGATCTTCGTGAGAGTAATAGAACCACGTTTTCAGGCACTGTTTTGTTTCTTGATTAAAAGTAAAATATTTTGATCAAAGTAAGAAAAAGAGAAAACTTTTTTAGGTTTCCAAAGTAATAATGATTAGGTTTGATTTTCTGCAGCTACCAGCTACAGAAATACAGAAATGCAGGTTCTTTTGTTCTACCTGTGGATCCAAATGACAAGGAGACATGGGGAGATAGTGAACACAGGCTAGCTTATGTGTCTGAGACCACAGTAATTTTCAAAAACATTGTTGAAGTTAGAGACAACCAGTGGTGGAAAGCGCTTTCAACGGGTTACATAACTCAATGGGCTGCAATGTATCCTCAAAAGATCGATGCTCTGTTTTACGCTCATTCAATCGATGAAGTTAAAGCTCTTGCTCCTTTGCTTGAAAAGTTCAGAAGTACTGTTGGTAAAAAGGCTTATATTGCTGTATCGGGTGGGAATTTCTGTCCTTGCGAGGATGCAGCCTCGGCTTTGAAGTGGCCTAAGATTGTTTGCACGGAGAGGAGATTCAAGATTTTCGATTTGGAAGTTGGGGCTATCTTAGGTGTGTCAAACTCAGAGGTACCTGTGTTTCAAGCTGTGTATTCGAGCATGAAAGGGCTTATTAAGATCCATAACCCAAGCGTGGTTATTACGGTAGCTGATGCTGATCCTAATGTCAAAAAAGCTTTGAAAATGGCTACTGAGACTAATACCAATGGCACCGCACTTGTTCTTCTCCCAAGAGCTTCTATCCCCAAGGTTCTATGGATGGCTGATCTAAGATCAACAGCATTGCCAAGTAAGTATTTTTAGCTGTTGCCTTTGATTTAGCTTCTGTAATTTTGCTTAACTCGAACTGACAAAAATTGTTTTGATTGCAGACTGGAATAAAATGAGAGTCTCGATCAACATCATCACCCAAAACCGGGCTCAATCATTATTAAGATTGCTGAGGTCTTTGAGCAATGCATACTACCTTGGTGACGAAATATCTCTCAGCTTCAACATGGATAGCAAAGTGGATGAAGAGACGATAAAAGTAGTGAGCACATTCGATTGGCCTCACGGACCAAAAACACTGAGAAGAAGAATCATTCAAGGAGGCTTAATCCGAGCTGTGAGTGAGAGTTGGTATCCAGCTTCTGATGATGACTTTGGTCTCTTGCTTGAAGACGACATTGAAGTCTCTCCTTACTACTTCCTATGGATCAAATACGCTCTACTCGCTTACCACTACGACCCTCAAGTCTCTTTCCCGGAACTCTCGTCGATCTCTCTTTACACACCCAAAATCGTCGAAGTTGTTAAAGAGAGACCGAAATGGAACCCAACAGATTTCTTCAAACAAATCCATCCACACACACCTTACCTTCACCAATTACCGTGCAGTTGGGGAGCCGTTTTCTTCCCAAAGCAGTGGAGAGAGTTCTATGTCTACATGAACATGAGATTCACAGAGGACGCGAAATCTAATCCAGTTCAAATCCCAAAATCAAGAACCAACGGTTGGCAAGCTTCCTGGAAAAAGTTCTTAATCGACATGATGTACCTTAGAGGATACGTTAGTCTCTACCCAAACTTCCCTAACCAATCAAGCTTCTCAACCAACCACATGGAACCAGGAGCTCACATTGCAGCTAAAGACAATGTGGTGAAACACAACAAAACCGATTTCGAAGTTCCTTTGCTTATGGATGATTTCAGAAACTTCTTACCTAACCAGAAACTCCCTCCGCTTTCAAGGCTTCCATCAATCAATCTCTTTAACATGCCGGTTTCTCTTAAAGGTCTTAAATCTGCAGGAGCTAAGCTCGGTCAAGATGTTCTTCGTTGCAACAATGTCACTGAGATTGTCGCCGTCAATCACCAAACAGGGTTACCGGCTAGATGCATGAAATTCTGATGATCCCTCCATTTAACGGCCAATCAAAATTTTCATCTGGCTGCCATTTTTCTTTCTTACATCTGTGGATTCTTGTCAATTCTTTGTTTCTTTCCTTTTTAAATAGTTATATTACTATATGCTAAAGTGGCTTATATATGTGAAGGAATGTAAACTGTCTAAAGGCTAAGATTAAATTCATCCTCTGTTGATCATCATGAACTACTTAGTAAGAAAAGGAAAACGATGGCAGCTTTATAATAATATTATATCAGGTCACTCTTTTTTTCCTCAGTAGAACAAAACACAATGAAAATTTGATCAAAACAGAGACAACTACACAACAACAAAAATGAGTTGTCTAAATGTAAGACTTTAATTAAAATTCCTAACAATCTCACAAGAGATAAATTACACAAAAGACCAGTTTACAAAGGAGAAAGCAAGACAATGCAAATTGTTGTTTGTATTGTCTTCAGACGCAGTAAACACTTTCCAAGCAACAGCTTGTTCATAACTCACATGTCTTCCCATCGTCGACACACAGATTCCTGAAGGCAAGCAGGCAAACCCCTGTAGAGAAAAGACAATTCTCAAATAAAATTTAGTGCATATGTTTTTGTTTTCTGACCAAAAGATTTGTTTATTTTACCTGTTGCATTAGCTTGGCAAAGTCGGAACAGAGAGCCTTTCGACCAGATTCATCGAAGATCTTTTCGAGTGTGATGTCTTGTAAGGCTACAAGTGTTGTCTCTAGCATGTCTAGACCCGCTTGGTTTGCAAACATGAACACTGGCTGTGGCTGCAACAAAACCAGACCACATTAAACCGAGGAAGATTATGTGCCTAAAACCACTAGTGAATTCAATCAAGAACAACTTTGACACCAAACCAAATTGTAATGTAGTTTAGATAGATCTACTTCTTATAATATCTGTAATTTCAAATCTAAATCTGAAACGAAACTAGAGTTTCTTCAGTTAATGATATGCATGATACACACCTTTAAAGAGCAACACAAGATTGCATCTTGGTGATCCCATAAAAGTTTCAATACCGAGTCATTGCTTCCAAGAGAGTCCAACGTCAGCAACTCTGAGCCTAAGTGGCGACTGAAAAAACAAACATATCAATAAGCTCAGCATCTACAAGAAAGAATCATATGTAGACATTAACACTCACGTGTAACTTTGGGTGATCCATGTGGCAAGAGTAACAGCTTCAGGAGAACCTGCTGACAATTTGGAGCCTAGACTAGGGCTTATCCCTGACGGTGAGATCGCCATTGCAACGCGTTGAACCGATGAAATCACACTCCTCACGTACTGACAAGCCATACCGGCAACATTTTCTTGCAAGTTGTTTTCAAAAGGGAACTGAAACGCGATAGTGAGAATACACCTCGAGCTTGAATTAGAAGAAGAGTTTCCAGAAGCATTCTCTGGTGATGGACCAACTTCCAGGCTAGAAGTTAAGTCTAATGTGCGGTGGTTAGCAGTTAACTGATCTTGTGCATCTCCCTGTATGTGTATACAATGTCAGCCTTAAGACAAACCATCTCTAATTAAGAGAATAATCAGTAATGGATCAAAGATGAGTACCGTTTTAGCATCAACTGGTATGACTCGGAATCCAGAAGGAACAAGTGGAGCATCATCCGGGAACATCTCATTAATTGGAGCAAATATCAGCTCAGAACAAGCTCCAACTGCATTCTCATCAATCCCGGTGCAAATCTACCAAACATTATCAATGTCAATTGACCGCTGGGAGAAATTTCAAGATCCTTCGAGTTAAAAGATATAATAAACCTGAAGAAGATGAATATCCCGCGACATAAATGCATCGTCTTGTGCAAGAGAATGACCT
Organism: Lepidium didymum; assembly: GCA_963920545.1. Classification (NCBI taxonomy): domain Eukaryota; kingdom Viridiplantae; phylum Streptophyta; class Magnoliopsida; order Brassicales; family Brassicaceae; genus Lepidium; species Lepidium didymum. Next base: position 14,224,086 of record OY986986.1, on the reverse strand, counting down.
TCTAGTCTAACAACCTCAAGCATCTGAAAAATAACAACACCAAAGACATTAAAGAGAGAACACAAGAAAGATAAATTCTTTTCATTGGGTTAGACAATGAAGCCTTACTTCTTCGTGTTCAATTGTATGTCCTAGTGGCATTATGATCTGACTCCCAGTGAACCTTGTAGGCCTCATTCCCGGATAAGCAAATGTCCCAGCTTTAAGTGTCGCAGCAGTATATGCATCAACATTAAAATCAGCCCACTCAGATCGATGCTCTCTAAGAAACCGGATCAAAACCGCAGGAGGAACATTCTATGGAAGACAATACAGAACAAAAAATTTAGTCATTAAAACACGTCAAACGGACACACAATGTACCACAACTCTCGGAAAAATAACTTACTTGGAGAAGCATTGAAGCCTTAGCACAAAGTACACCTCCAAGAAACGAAATAGAATTAGAAATATTGTTCAAATGCTTCGTCGAGTTGATAGCAACGATTATATCATCTGCACCATCACAATGCATCGCAGACCACCCATCGTCACCAAACCCATTAACAGCATCATTAAAACCCCTGCAAGAACAAGACCATAAACAATATATTAAACAGAAAATAGAGAACAAAGAACAATTAGAATTCAACTTCTGATTGTTTTACCTGCTTAATTTCTGGCTAAAGGTTCTAAGAACAGCGGGCTGTCTTCCTAACCCATAGACTACTTCACCGTTAGACTCTTGAGCTAACTGTCTGATATACCGCAATGCCTAAAACATGACACCAACCATTAGATAGACAATATGAATCAATCATATCTCAAGGTTAAGTTATATAAACACTCACGGAAATGGTCATCTTTTGTGCTACGACTTTGGATGACTCATAGAGGGGTCGAAGCACATCCGGAACACTCCAAGCCTACAATGGGAGAAAAGAGATTTGTAACAATTCTTTTGGAAAATTAAGGAAGCAAACCCAAAATGTCCTCTGTGAAAATCTAATTACCTCGAGATTAAGGTGATCGACAATGTGAATAATTGAACCACCACCATCACAAGGTCTTATTAAATACCCACTAGAAAGCATTTCTGCTCTCACAAACTGAGAAGCTGAAGCAGCATTAGGACCCGCTCCAGAGCCAGAAAGTGACCTCTCACAAACCTTTTAAAGACACACGAAAAACATCAACAATAGCCAGAGAGAGATATACAAACATAAATTGTTTCTGCTACGATTGATATGCATATAGAGAGACATTACAATAGTTACATACCACGAAACTGCCATTGTCGAGGCTGGTTGTGTATCTCAGGGTCCAGAAATCGCGGGCAGGAGCCAGAGTTGTTGGTGCATATGTCTAACAGAAAATCATTTCTCAACTTCAAGTACTTATCATGATTGTTAGAGATAGAAAACTAAACCAAAGAGAAAAAGGATTCACCTGCATGTACACGAGCTCAATTGTACCACCATTACCGGCCGGGAACATGGTGAAAACTTCAAGGCTCCTACAGTCACGGAACCAAGATGGCCGATCTTTGAGGATCTCTGCAATCTGCAAAAGAAAATAATAAGCTCTAAGCGGTTGAAAAATGAAACATTTTGACTCGAGTCTCTAGCATCAAAAAGAGTGGCATTTTCTTACCTTCATAGGTTCTAAACTAACAAGACCACAGGCTCTAGCTGCCACACCACTGCATCTTTGCGAAATAGCAAAGATGCCAACCGAATCCGGACCAGGCTAAAACACACAACATCAGATATAACATTTCAAGATTACACAAATTGCCATAGCTAGCAACAGAAAAGAAAACACAGGTAATGATAGGAAACACGTAAAACCTTCATCCCAGGCATCTGAACCCAATCAACAGCAGTTCCCGTAGCCTTGGATAGGAACTCTGCCAAGGTCTCTTCTGCGATCGATAGCAATCTAAGAACATAACAAGGTAATTAAGCCAAGAGAAAGAGAGTAATATAGAAAACTGTCACTACAAAACCATTATGAAACTGTACCCAGCAGGACTATTCGCATCTCTAAGAGAATGCTGAGGAGTTGTGACCACGGAGTCGCAGCTTGCATCAGTCACCTGAAGATATAATAAGTGACTAACTTTGTAACTCAAGCTACCTATTAAGTTGACTAGGAGTACCAAATCAATCAAATAAATAGTTAAGTTACATACAACAGTTGTTAGCTGCTGCTTCATATATCCATTTTCACAGACAAGCTGAGAAACCTGCTTTTGCAACCTGTCATTCTCCTCCATCAACAGTTTATTCATAGCAGAAAGCTTCCGGTTTACGCTCTGGAGCCTAGACGCCTCTTTCCTCTGCTTATCTCGACACCTAAAACCGCACAAAAACCAGTCAGCAAATTTGCCAAGATTAGACACCAGACAAAAACCATTCAGTCAAATGAACGGTTAAAAGAGGCTACTGAGAATCACGGGAAACCAAATCACATCAAAACAAGCAGACAGATTCAGAAGAACCCTTTTGAATATAAAATTTAAAAAACATAAATAAATAAACCGGAAATTGTGTCGGAGAATCGAATCACCCACCAAATCTTGAAATAGCAAAAGAAGTAAAAAAAAAACAACAGACATACTGCATATTAACATAGATTCTAAATCCACACAACTAAACCCCAAATTACAGATTTGTTCTTCAAATAATCCTTCGAAATTATCCTACCAACTAGGGAGAAGCAATACCTCCGGTTTTGAAACCAGACTTTGATCTGTTTGGGCTCAATATTAGCCAAAATGGGACATTCACGGATCAACTGTTGTCGCCGGAGAGAGCTGGGCTTAGGACACTCGGCGTAGACACGTTCAAGAGCCTCCACTTGCTCCGCCGTGTACCTAACGTACTTGCCGCTACTATCTAAATGTCTATTCATACTGTCACTGCTTTCTCGGTGATTAGCCACCGCCATCTCCATTTTTTATATCGACCTTAAAAAAAACTTCCAAAGTCTGAAACTTTTTTTGTTTCGAGCTTCTTCTTCTTTTCTCTTTAATTTCTTTAATTAAATCTTCTTTCTTTTTTTCTTCGGAAAGTCCGTCAGTTTCTTAGGAGAAATGTTAAATTGTAATTCTTTTGTTTTTTCAGACAAAGAAGATTCTATGGTCGTGGCTTGTAGCGCAAGACCAACGACATGTGGAAGAAACTGAGAATTTGGAAAAGAAGAATAAAAAAAGGAACTGAAGAAGAGATTAAAAGTTTAAAAACACAGAGATTCAGAAGATCTGAGAATTTAAGAGATTCTTTAAGAATAACACCCAAAAACCCAAATTACAGAGTTGGGTTTTCTAAGAAAAGTAAAAGACCAAAACTTTCCCAAGAGAAAGACGTGAATTCTCTCAAAGAAGAGAGACAACAATCGATGGAAGCATTATCAGAATTCAGAACACAGAAATCTTCAGAACAATAATGAAGAAGAAGAAGAAAGTGTGAACATCACTTGGTACAATTGAAGTTGAAAACTTTCAAAGACTCTGAAGAAGAACTCACTGAAGGAAATTTAAAAACAAAAGAAACGAAGAGAAAGAGAACGTGAAGAAGAGGAGAGAGAGTAAGTGATGTGTGTCCGGTCCGAGCTTAGAACAGCGGGAGAGGAATAAAAGAGAAGGAAGAGAGAGAGAGAGAGAGTTGTGAAACAGAGGATTTGCACGCAACCCGACAAGCTGTGCTTAAGCGAAAAAGAAAAGTGGTGCGTTTTATTTTTATTTTTTATTCATTTTTAATTCGTCAATCATTTTACCAAAATATCCCTACTGTTTTCGTGAAATGACAATCTAGGAATCCATTTATTTATTTTGTAGATAGCTATTTTTTGTTTGTCTGAATTTAATATATGGAATGTAATTAATAATTTTGTATTACTCCGGTATTAGATGTACTAATCAATAATTAGTAGCAGTATCACTATTGTTAATAGTTAACCTAATTTTATGAAATAAAATTCAGATTTCATATAGTAGTCGGGACTATAAGACATATCTTAATCAAGTGTTTAATTCTACTTACGTTGTCACATATTGTTGAGAAAGACTACTTATATTTTAATCAGTATCACTATTGACATATTTTTTGTCACAGATTTTAATCAAGTGTTTTAAGTCTACTTATGTTGTTCTCTTCACCAGAATTTAAGAAAGAATCGTGTAATTTGTACATGAGTTTTTAAAAAAGATTTAAATGGATCTTGTCAATCTAATTATTAGAAAAAATACATATATTAATCGAGCGATCGGTTTTTAGAATTATAAAAAAACTCTAGAAGAACCTATTTATGCAGCTAAATTAATCAAAAATCAGTATAAAAAATTGCAAAAATTGTCAAATGTTCATATATATAGTTTTATCTATCAAAACTCAATTTTGTAAAATTCTATAATATTGCAAAATATATAGAATTTGAGATTTGAGAGGATTTGATTACGAATTGGACATAATCAATCAAAATGGTAAAAAAAACAAAAGAGAGGTTAATGTCTTTCACTAAATTGCACAAAGCCAAATGAATGTACAACATTGATCGAATGCGTACTAAGGAAATTATTACTCCGACCTAACCGACACGTTTGTTCATATGGTTTGTCTATTAAGAGCTACTCCCACTCCAACTTATTTTCCATTATATATGCATGTTTGATGCGCATCTCCACAATCTGTCATTGATCACATGTATCATTTCGAGCATCTCAAAACTAAAAGAAAGCTTGAATCCAATCTACCTTTTAAAAAAGTAGACATTTCAATTTACAAACAACTTCATATTCATCTCATTTTGTTTGTATCTCTCCTCATCTCTTTAAACCATGATCATCAATTCTATGTGATACATATAGTTATTTACTCCTAAACCGAAGGTTACCTTGTTGATGATGGCACAAAAAACACAAACGCAAGATGACTGATATTCTATATCTTGCACCAAGAATTTGTATATTCGTTTTATAATCATATATATATATATATATTGAATTGTATATTTTTCCTTACATCGTCTGGAATTATACATAAACCAAAAAAAAATTACAAAATTCGGTTACAAAAGCCGGCAAAAAAATTTCGAAAACTACATCCAAACAACGAAAATTAGGTTTTAGAAAAAAGAAACTAAACCACGAAAAAACTAAAGGAAAAGGCAAAAGGTTAAGACCACAATACTCTTATAAACTAAACCAATACCAAAATCATAAACTATGTTGCCCGCAATCCCAAAAAACAGGTTGTATTTAGTTTGATAAGTATTTTGGTGGTATATTTAATAGAAAAGCAGTGAAATCTACATCTTCCAAAACCCTAACTTCACAATTTCATCATATATAAAAAAAATACAAATATGATTACAGGGTTTTTGGATTGAGGTGAAACTCATCTAATATACTGAAAACGTAATTAGAAAACAAATGATGTCGAATTAATGCTTTAAAAACGTAAAACAAAAACAATTTAATACTCATACTAGTTTACAATTTCTGTTCTTGAAACTGTGTTTGTAATTTGTAACCAGATTTATTTTCTACATTATTACGAAGAGATGCATTACTTCGGCGATATATAGTTAAGGAAATTCCAGATTTGCAAAATTCTTGAATTTAAATACGGCATTATTTGAAGCCACAAAAACAAAACAAAAATCAACATCAATCTAAAAAAAAACTCTATGATCGTTTTTTGTCTCTGACATAATCATTTAAACACATCAAGCAATCAATGTTGTCTTGTTACAAAACTCATTCTCACACTCTAACCTTTTGGGGTAGTTTTTTATTTGTTAGAATGTCTTATCTTCATTTATTATACGACCTAAATTTGTATTATTATATACACATATATTATAATCTTTACTTGGAATCAAATGGATTAAAGCATCTTTCCACAATAAGTAAATATTAGTGTATATATATGTTTAGGTATACAATGTACCGCACACAATAATTCACAAATATATAAATAGCTATTTCCAAAGTAGAATTTTAACCTTGAGTAACAAAATAAAGCAAAGAATAGGACCTTCTGTGCATATGTAAGATATCAATGGTAAAATCATTTGCCAAGAGAAAATCTATTTTTTACTTCTAGGAAAAATTAAATACAAAAGTGATGTGAAACGTAAAAACAAAAAAGTGATATTGGTGAAAAAAATAACATTGTCAATATTTTGATTCATAAGTCAAAATATAGTAGTTAGGATGATGTAAACGATTTTTTTGAATGAAACTAAACCTAAAATTAATTAAACTAGTCATTCTAAATTCACAGTTTTATGAGGGCTAAAGGAGCTTAACAACATACCTAAATAAATTGGTCAGTTACTTTTAAACTATTAGGGCAACGACTGATAGATTTTATAAATTTGTAAATTATAAATTTTATAAATTTGAAAAAATATATACAAGTGTTTAAGGAATCAGAAGACAGTGATGAGTCAAACATAATGATACGACTAAACCTCTTTGATTACATTAATGATACTGACTTTTCTTTCATCCTAAGTATAATTACTTTTTGTTAAAAACTTTTTTACTTTCTTTTGCTTCTAAAATTTACACCTTTTTCTTCTTTTTGGGTTCTACAGTCAATTTTTTGTTGTTGTCACTCGGTCAATTGTTTGTTTCTCGATGGAATTTTCTACATTTTCGGCTAACTAGTGTTTTTTTGGCCCAATTTATTTATATCTTAAAATAAATATCAAATTTAGATTTATTTTCTGTTGATCAAATTAAATTATTAGATAATAATATCACCAATAAATTTATTATATAGACAATCATTCAAGAAATAATTTCAAAAACCTAATTACTTTTACTCTAAACGACAAATACTTTTTGATCCTCATCCACAGTTTTTTAATAGAAATTACGGTAAGTAACTAATAATATCGATAAATGATCCACAATTTAGTAACACGAAACCTAACAATTTTAGAAAGAACAAAACCAAACTACAATTATTTTTGAAGTTATGTTCAATTACTTAATTAAAGTGTTATAAACAAATATTTGCTTCACATATGATCATAGAAGCAACCAAATCAAATTTGTGAAAAAATGGCAAAAAGAAAAAGAAATTAAAAAAAATGGTTCCTTAAATCCAGACAATCTGCGTCTCTTTTATGGCTCGATTCACTCAGGTAGGTCCTACTCTCCCATTCACTCTTCCTAATTTTCTCTCTTTTTTCCTTATAAATTTTTCTTTATCAATATTAAACCATAACTAACCGACTGACTCAGTAGACAAATTTCTATCTAATATAGACAGTAAAACTCGATCCATGATTATGCAAGTGCACATATTTTTAGTGGACTTACCGTCTGCTACTAAACTAAATTATTATTTAGTTTTTCTCTTTTTTCCTTATAAATTATTGTTTATTTTTTATTATTTTGATACAAATTAAATTCCTTCTTAATAATTATTTCTTTTACTTCTATCTACCACATCAAATTATTTATTACTCCCATCTTCATATATTTTTCTACATTTTATTTTAATCACATATTCCTTTATGCTAAATTTCATTTACAATTTTTCCAAATCCTTAATTTTGACAAATTATTTTGAATTTGCTTATTTTTATTTATTGTTGTTGATTTTTTTGTCAATAAATAACTATTAGATCGACAAGATTTAATTCTAATTTTTCAAATTAAAAAAAAATATGATTTAAATTTACTATATCGTATCTAACTAAATCATAAGCAAATCAACTGAACCATATATTTATTGGTGTTGTCATGCTGATTTTAATCATAAAAATTTCAATAAGAAGATAGAAAAGGTCATTTTAATGTTTAATTTACTTTTTTATTACAACTGAGAACAATTCAGTAATATTTATTTTTTTGTTCAACACAATTCAGGAATATAAAAATGAAAAAGTGTTGACGATGTGGTATTTCCATCAGCTTTTCGCATGCGCCAAAAGTAACTCTCACGTGCTGACCACACATTTACACCCATTTATCTCTTCATTTTATTTTTATTTTTAAAGTTTTTTTATTAACATTTAATAATTTATACTCATTCACCTTTATTTTTCATATTTATAGATATAATCTAATTAATAATCCATAATCAAATCATATGAATGTATAATTCATATAAAACTAATTATTATACAAAAATAAAAATGTTCTACAATATTTTACTTAAAAATAAAATTTGTCGATTAGTGAACAATTTTGTAGGTGTAGAAACATAGTCAAAGTAGGATCAGTGAAGCTGTGGTATGTTTATAACTAGTTTAACACTTTAACTAAACTATATATTTGATGTAAAATATAAACATATGATTGTGATTGTTAATATAATCCATAGTTTGATTCAAACTCTGAGACACTTTGTCGTTAGTTATGAATAACAATGATACTAATTCACAAAATTCACATAGGAGTTTGTCTATTGACCCATGTGCTTGATTGTTTCACAAGCGACAAATTAAACAGTTAATTAAAAAATGGTTTTATATAAATATATAATCAACTTCTTTCTTTCTTTTTAACTTCCGGTTGAATTTACTCTTTTTGCTTACAATGATTACCTTATTTTAATTCATAGTGTTTGTCTACTGATGAAACCATTATTCTATCTTCTATTGATTCATTCAAATTTTATAGAAAAGATCATGCGCTATATTCTATGTTTGAATTGTATAAAGAAGATATCTTATGTATATATTTGCATTTTTATTAATATGTGTAACAAAACGACAAATTAGCTCAGATTTAAAGAAAGCATGAAGCCTTATGAAATATGATAAAATCCAAATAATTAGTAAATATGACCAATTAATTTCTTAGAAATTATTATTTGACTGGTTAGAAAAGTAAATTTTAACATCATTATTCCAAACTCGACTACATGCATGTAAATATTCAACTATATATATATATATATATATATATATAACATAACATCTTACAAATTAAGGTTTACAATCTATAAAGTAAAAAACATATTGATTTTTGGGGAATTGATTAATTACACAGTCTAAACCTGCAACATAATAAGCCCAAGATTGTTGGCCGAGGCTTTCAGAGGCAATAAACCACCACAAAATACACTCTTATTTTTTCTGGTTGCCGATTCAGTTTGTCGGTAATTAGAGAAACTTTTTTTTTTTTTCTTCTCTTCTTATCGTCCAATTTTTCTCATGTGGATAGGAGATAATTTATTGGTCTTGCTTGGTAGATCTTCAGATCTAGTTTGTTGGTTGCAGATACACAACAAAACTTTTAGATGGAACCTTGTCGACATGGTTCTAGTGTAGACGAAACTGACGTTGACGTGGTGGTGCTTCTCCGATCCGGTTCTAGCAAGGACGAAGCCGGTAAGGAACAGTTCCTCGTTCCTCTTCCGGTGTGTTTACTAGATCTACGTCTTCACTCAAGTAGAACTGTTGTGTTCCGGTGAAGACTCGGTGATGGGTCATGTTGAAAGTGGCCTAAATCCGTTGATCGGCGAATAATTCCGTTGTTTTGAAGATGGCAATGGAAAATACGAAAAAATTGTACCAAAAAAAATAAGCCCAAGAAAAAGAGTACAATCCTTGAGCATGTTGACATATCCAAAAACGTTTTATACACATAATATACGTAAATTTGTGTATTACGGAATTAAACTGTTAAACACTGACCGTGATTCACAAATAAAACAACGTTTTAAACAAGGTAGTTCAAGTCTTTAGCCATCTATCATATGAATATCTATTGGTAACGTTGAATTCAGTATTCCGATTTGAATCTTGTTTAAGAAGAAAAAGAGTTTTCAGATAAATGAATAATAAGTCAAGAGGCTTGTAGTCCATGGATATCTATGTATGCAGAATATTCAAAGAAAAAAAATTGTTTTTCATGGTAACTTTGGTCTTATACCATTAATTTGCAAAGATTTTATTCAAAAATCGGAGTACTGTTTATAAGTTATTAATTGTAGATTTATTTAGATGATATGGGATCTCTGTATTAGTATAATGTTGAAAATCTTGATTTATTCAAACCTAGATATTTACATGTTATAAATTAAAAGTGTCCAACAATTTCATATTCGTAATATTAGTCATAATTTGACATTGGTTTCGACAAATAAAAAATAAATCAGGAAGAGATGAGGAAGAGGGATCTCTGTTCCAAATCTCTCAAAGTGATTGCAAATTGGGACAAGTCTTAATTTGCGTATACACATTAATTTCACATTAGAGGACAAACTCAATTTATTCATCTTATCTTAAATCCAAATTTACATATAAGAAAAAGTCAAAATGTCACAATCTTCCTTGCCTTTTTTTATAATAAATATATATTATCTTTTGCTATTATATTTGTCAAATATATATGTAAATACTTTTATTGATGTTGTTGGTCTTGATGGGATATTAATATTCCTCCACTTTGTCCCCTCCTAACTTCCCCACCAAAATTTTTAACATTTCCTATTTATTGTCCACTTTACTTACCTCCCAATATAACCTATACTTTTTTTATGTAACATGAATGAATTTATGATACGTATAAATCAAGATCCTCCATATTCATAAAGTCACTCTATTCATCGAGCAATTTTCTAAATTTTCTTCCTTTTTTTTTTGTTAAATTGCTGAAAATCTTGCTTATATTAAGGAAATGAAACAGCGGACTTCTTAATCATTTGTTTCCCAAAAAGTCTATATGTGTATAGCTAAAGTGTCTACACCTAAAAAATAATTAAGCTAATTAATGAATCATGTTTCCAAGCTAAATTATTGATTGTGGATTGTTGCTTTTCTTTCTTTTTGGGTCAATTGTGGTTGCTTTTTCAAGTTTTCCATTTTTCGGCTATGAATTATTTTTATTTTTTTGGGACTGGTTTTTTTCTTCATTTTTAAAAACAGAAAAAAATTCAAATGATTTAATAAATTATAACCTGATATATTATACAAATCAAATAATTTAATTAAAAAATAACCAATTTATTGTTTTCTAATAATATTATTAAAAGATTGTATTTTTTTTTTTTTAACATTTTATCACAAATTGGTCGGTCCATTAGCCAAGTTCCTACATAATGTAGGCGGTGGGACTCGATCCCTGGTTGTATAAATGCGCTGTCTTTAATGGACTTACCGTCTGTCACTAAACTAAAGGCCACTTGCAGAATGTACTCTTAAAATGGGCAAAGAAGAATTTGATTTTTTTAAAAAGTAAAATTATGGTACTAGAAATGTTTTAAATAGTGGTGGCGAAATAAATAGTGTGAAATAGTATTAAATAAGAGAGATAAGCCACATGTATATTGAGTTGTATCTGATGTAAAAGAATATGATAACTATTCAAATAAAAACTAAGCTTTTGTTATAGTTTTCAGTGAATAAAAATTTAATTTTTTAAATAAAATTATCAATTGTTGACAAAAAAAAATTCAATTATATGATGTAATCGAAAAACCTAACCGTTCTATTTCATTAATGTCTTTTTTTAAAATTTATTTTTTATAGAAATGAACCAAACACATGAGTGGTAATTGGTAAAAGTACATTTATTGCAGTTGCGAGCTGTTGAAATACGAAAACGAAAAGAGTCAAACACAGAAACAAAACTCACGTTAGAAAAGCTTTGAATAAACAACACTTTATGCTTCTTAAACCAGCAGTCAAACTAACCCAACGCTCCAACTTTGACCAAATCACTTACTGTTTTTGTTTTGTTTCTTTTAACATTGTATCAGTCCACTGTTATGTTTTGTTTGGTTAGATGTCTGAAAAAATTTAGATGCAGACGCTACGACCTCACCTCTTTAAAGTACATCTGCCATATGACACAATAAATTAAAAAAATGCTTAGTAATTGATTGGTGCGAGTGAATGTTTTAATCGGAATTCGATTTCAAATGTTACCGATCTACTTATTGATAAATCTAGATAAGTTTAGGGTGTGTAATGTGAGGAGAATGTAGCTGTCTTGAAGAGAGAAGAAGAGCCCATAGGTTATAGAAGGAAAGAGAATAATGAGGTAGAAATGGGACAATATTGTAAGAACCCAAATGTAATTGGGCCCATAAAAGGATGAATCATAAGGACCCACTTGGTGTCTGTATTTGGGGCCCATGAGTACTTTTAGGAGTAGCTATCTGGTATTGTCGAATGTGGTGACCTGACCTAACCACGACCCCATCATCCAATTCCTCATTATTCCTTTTGCCATTCGTCTAAATTCTCTTCCTAACAAACAAGTTTCAATTATATATCTTTTTTTATCAATTGTCAATTCTTTTCACGTCACATCTCTAAATTTTGATTATGTTTCTTCCCTCTTCTTATTTTACTTTCACATGATCTTGTTTAGGTTGTTTTAGACGAAATTTTGGTATCTACGTTCATTTTTGAATAAAGAATAGATTTTGTGGAAAAGGAACTTTCAAATTCGTCATTTTTGGCAATTTGATCAATAGAAAATATAAGTGTCAATCTCATCATTTCATATAATACGCAATAGAACTTTTATGCTGATTTTTTTAGAATACACGATCAGTCATGTAAAAAGGTTAATGTTCTCATTCGCACCATTGATAAAGATATTAGAAACCAAATAATTTCTTCAAGCTACCATTTATCTCATTGATTGTAAAATCTCTTACGGAGATGGTTCGAATTACATCCCATATGATTTATTGTTTTTCGGATTACAACAGATTCACTAAGACATGTTTGTATTTGTATATAACTTTTTTTTTGTTGAACAATAAACTTAACATTTCAACAATATATATTTATATTAAATTGTTTTCTTAGTTGAAAGATAAAGTTGTAAAAAATAACAATTTCAAAATTTCTTTACCGAAAACCAAAAGGTTTCTTGTCCACAAAACATTTAGTTGCTATAACATATAACATATTTTGATGCGAGAGCTCTTTCATGTGAAAATGTAACATTGAAATATTATTTAACAGTATAAAAAAATTGAAATAGTTTTAACCTCAGTGAAGACAAATGAGTTTGAACTGTTTAAACAAACCAAAACCCAAAAAAGAGAAACAAAGGATTGGTCCTCTGCGATTGGCATTGATAAAGACAAGTCGAAGAGTACTGCTTAATTAGTGCTAAGCTCATTAATGCAGTTGACCCGAGATTTTCATGTGGTACCATTGTACCCTTTTTATATAAACGTTTCTTCTCTTTTCTTCACCATTCTTTTTTCTATTTTCACGTCAACATTATTTATTAGTGACTTTGATGTATCTTTAACTATGCCAATTTATATAAGGACGTGTGAATATTTGAATGTTGTCACAATTTAGGCCAAAATGACCAAATTTATATATCTATAGTTGATTTATTTACAATGACCGCAAGCGACCATTCAAATAACAACAATCATCTTCCTTGATAATCCATTCAAACAATGGGAAGTTCACATGCAACTCAGTAGATTGTTTTGTCAATTGATTAATTGTCAAAACTCAATCGATGACTCAATCTCTAAACTATTACATAATAACATAAACTCGAATTCTACTAAAAAATTCGAATCTTTTCTCACAATTTATATATTAAATATAAATATATATATATATATATATACTAGATATGGACTCGTGCGATGGACGAGTTTGTTTTTAAATCCAACTTTTAATAATAAAATTATAAAAAATAATAATTTAAAATATATAAAGATAGTGTAAAATTCTAAATTATTGGATTTGATACGTAGAAGAATTTCGTTGGTTACTAACTTTTGAAACCAAACTTTAATTTGTATAATATAATACTCCAAAATTTTGAATCGTTGAATTTGACACGTGAAAGATCCCGCTGATTATTAACTTTTGAAACTTAACTTTATATAATAGGATACTACAACATTTTGGATCGTTAGATTTGACACGTGGAAGAATTACATGAACTACTAACTTTTGAAAGACAACTTGAAGATTTGAAGTCTCACTACCCTCACTTGTTTTCTCATTCACGATCTTTTGATTCCTACTTTATATAATAGGATTGTGAATAGAGATAAATATTTTGTGATAGAAATAAATATTTTAAAATATTTTATTTTAAAAATTATTTTATCTTTTCTTAATAAAATATAAATACGACAAATTTTCTTATCGTTAATTTGACACATAGAACAATTATATTGATTACTAGCTTTTAAAAACCTAATTTTCTATAATAGGATTATTATTATTTTAAAATCTAATATTACTTTATTTTATACTTACTATGAGATAACTATTTGTGATTTTATAATTTTATAATTATAAATAAAGATAATTATTTATAATCTTTTTTGTGTTAGGATTGTGAATAAAGAAAAATATTTTGTGGCAAATATAAATATTTTAAAATAAAGATATTTTAAAATATATAAAAATACTGCAAAATCTTGGATCGTTGAATTTGATACATGGAAGAATCTCATTGAATACTAACTTTTGAAAACCCAACTTTACATAATAGGATTAGGAAAATAGATAAATACTAATTTTTTTTTGTTTAAAAAATATTTTATTCCTTCTTTAATTACATAAATACTGTAAAAATTTGACCGTTAGATTTGACACATGAAAGTATACTATTAATGAATAATTTTAAGATCCAACTTTATATAATAAGATATATATATATCATGAGTTTAAGTTTATTTGAGAAGAGTGATTTATGCTAAAATATAGTATTATCAATGGTTGGACCCAAATATTGGAGTCGATCAAAAATCTGGAACTTCTACGATTTAACAAAAAAAAAATTCACATACAACTAAAGAGCTATTTTTCAGTTAATTAGTTAATGAGAAAACTTAATTTATAACCTATGTTCTAAATCATATTACACGTACAAAATTCCATTATTACATTGGAATCAAATATTGGTAAAAAATATTACATAAATTAACATTTAACTACTTCGCAAAATGTTTTCTCACATTTTATTACTCTTTTCTTTGATTATTTATTATTCATGAAAATATTTTAAAATCTATTTTCTTTTTAACATTTAACAAAATTTACAAAAAAAATCAGCTTTAACATATATATTATATGGAGGTAAAGCTATTAAGTTCTAATTGTTTTTGAAAAGAGAAACTGAACCATATAATTCTCGTGGATCAGCTAGTAATTATATATGTTGTACAAGAATTATATAATCATATGTCCAAACATATATTTGAGCTGATGGTTGAAATGTTAATACACAGTCTCTACAAATTAAGCTTAGAGTATTTGTTTAAGATTATTAATTTATCGATATACTAATTAAATCAAAAGCTTGATTTAGAGTAGAAAATTGTATTAATTTATTGTGTTATTAATTGTATTAATTTTTCAAAAGGTCTAAATGTACGTGTATATAATATGTTTGAAAGTAATTAAAACGTTCCACTATTTTATAAATAAAACAAAAATCTTCCACTTGTGAATGGAGGGAGATGCGCCTAGATTTGATTTATCACCTACTTTAGTCTTTCGCGTAATTAGAGCACTAATCTGTATTATTTTACCAAATTAATTCGTATGACTATTTGCTGACATAATTAAGCATTACTCCATCCACCATTCAAACTAGAATGCATTCGTTTTTTTCTAATGATTTATTAATGTATAAACCAAATCTCTAAAATTCCAAAATCATCACGACTATCTAGAATCGAATCATAGTAAAAATTGCTACATAAACATATATTTAGCCATTTGATTAAAAACATTTTTCCAAAGTTATGTTATTTTTTTATATTTGGTTGGTTTTTCATTTGCAAAAACATATATAGAAAAACGGAATGCATTCTTCAGCTGAATGGTATGTTTTAATATGTGTTTTATATATCCCAATAATTATATTGTGCCAGTTTAACAAAGATAATTGTTTTTGTTGAAGTACATTCTAAAGAAAAAGAAGCCCACAAAGATAAAACCTAAAATAAATAAACCATAAGAGTGTTATATAATTGAATTTGGGCTTTACAGCTGTGGGCCTTTTAACCTGATAGTAGAATCTTATGTATATGTGCACATCCATATTAAATTATTAATTAATCATTTAAAAAGACTAATTAATTAATAACGTTGTAAACCACCAATTTTGGCTGTTGGGTCTTCTTCTCTTCCGTTTTTGGTATTAAGTGCACAGCCATAAGACTTATAAAATATATAATTAAGGGTTAAATAATATTTCACTTTCACTAATAAGGAGTGTGTCACATAACATCTTGAATTAAAAATATAGCATGATGATTTATGACTATAAGAGATGTGGACTATTTATCTAACTTAATGGATTTATAAATTTTAAAATAAACCAAGATATGTCATATAGCAATCATGACAGTTTACCTATAGTTTAAAGTAATAATCCTTATTATCAAAAAAAAAAAAATGTAATAATCCTTGTACTTTTGTTTTATTACAATATCTTGTAGTCACGAGATTTCCCCTGCCAAGTGTTGTCATGTTGTAAGAAACCACAAAGCATGTTAATTATTCATGTTTCTCTTGTAATTGTTTCAGATTTCTTGTTTCATTGTTTGTATCATCGTTTGTCATATACAAACATAAACAATTAAACATGAAACCAAATGTGTGGAAATGATTAATTACATAATCACTTTTATCATGTCAATAATTAAATCCATAAAATTCAATCTATAAATTAAACTTTTTCAAACCTATTATACAGAGCTATGCTAACGATTTTTAAAAATCATAACTTTGGTATAGAAGTCTAGAAAAATAGAAACGGAAAACACTTCCCCATCTAGTCATATACTAATTGTTTTAATATAATTATCTAGATTTAATTCGTAATAGCTGTCGTTGCTCCATTGAACAAATTTTCTTTTAAAATACTGAAATAAAACTAATCATGTTTAAGTTTATTTTTAATTTTCATTTCTATAGAAATCTAGTTTTTTTTATTTATGAACTGTTTTTAGATGTGAAAACTTAAATCTTAAAGTCAAAATTGATGAACTTTACAAAAATAAAATCTTACAGATAAAATACATACAACAAAAAATCTATAACCAAATAATCTATAATCTAAATCATATAGCAAACATACAAAGTTACAACCTTAACCAATCATAATCATAGTTTTTCATTTAATAAATTTTCATCCATATAATATGATATAATTAAAACAATTTTAACTTTTAAGAAATCCCCCAAATTTAAAGGAAACATTGTTATAAAACTAGATTATTTATTGAACACTAGTTGTTATTTAAAATTGTAACACCCTGATTTCAAAAAATATAGTATATGGTGTTGCATGAGGAGAGGTTTAAAAGAATTGATTTAGCCACCTATATCACCAAAGTGCATTTATCTTTTCGGTCACTTGTCCAGAAAAACTCGAAGGTTAAGCGTGTCAAAAGATGGGTGACCTTCCGGGAAGTGATTTCCGGAACCGTGTAAGTGAAGACAAAACACGGAAAAAATCATGTGGTAATTTGTAAGGTCGGTAAATATGTATTTTAAAACCTCTCGGACGTAGCATACCGATCGTCGGCCGATAAGGTGGACCTAAATTAACCAATGATATTTAGATTTTTTTCTGTACGAAAATAAGAAGTGATGTACTTATGTTAATTAACTTATTCGAAATCATATTATCAAAAGTCTTGATTAATATTCTTATGATAAGAAAATTGTTGAATTGAGGAGACATATTTAATAGATGCGTCCAGACTCCACAGCTCCTCACAATACACAAAGTCCACAGCTTGGCCAAAACGGTTGGCGATTAATTAGAGAACGACATCCAATTTGATAACCTCATTACAATGACATTCTGCAGGTCCTACATATATTAAAATACCTTTTTCACATTTATGGTTCTCTTTGCCAATTCGATGGTACTTAGTAATTGCTTACTATACGTGAAAATCATGATAATTTTATTATTAATTACTTAAAGGAAATGTTTTTGGATAATGACAAAATTCAACATTGAGAACGCAAAATCCTCGAGGTCACATGAACTACATGTCCCTTATAACCTCTTACACAAAAACTATTCACATCATCCTTTAATATCTAATCCATTTTCATTTATATAAGTCTTATGAATCTGGTTAAAACTCATGAATTTCAAGCAACTATGTCACTTTCATATGTTTGGAGCCTCTACTTTTCTTACCCACCTCATCAAACTCATCAAACCCCACCGATAATTGAAACTTTTCTTTCGCCCCAACATTTACATTTTATCCATTTTCCAACCCTAAATTGTAAAACTGAAATTTCCCCAAATTTGGATTTACATTTTAACTTGCACTAAGCCAACTACCAAAGTATAAAAATAAACATCTTCGAAAGAACACGTCATCTATTAACTCATGAGGAAAATGTGATAAAATCTCAAAAAGTTAAAAATATTACATCGGTAAGAGTTTCGTAATAAATGATAAAATCGAGGGCATTTATAGAAACATTACATGCTCTCTCTCTTTCTCTCAACTCCGATAGTAGTTACTTGTAAACAAAAACGAAAATGATTGAAGTAAACCAAAAATTAAAATACCAATCCAAAAGTTTCTAAAATATTAATCTTGGAACCCAATTTTTTCAAAAATTGCATTTCGCACCCTACTCAGATCTCTTCCTTTCAATGTCCTCCCAACTCCTTCATGAACTGAGAACGACGCCATTCTCGTCTTCGCCAAAAACTCATGCGGCGGTAATCTTCCTCCACTCGCATCTAACCAACCACCTCCGTCTTCATAATCTTCGTCATTCTCCAGGCATCTTCGACGGTTATCGCGATACTCTCCCCGGAGAATCTTCGACCAGTCAGGGACATTAATCGGAAGCGACGACGCTGCTACGGTAGATGAAGCGGCACAAGAAGTGGGACGATTCGACGGTTTCTTACCGGATCTACTTGATTTCGAGATTTTCCGGTGGAAATCTGGAGTAGAATCAGTGTAAAGATCGGCTTCGTCGAATTCGAGTCCAGAATCAGTTGAGGTGAAGTACGAAGGTTGATCGTTGCCGAGGAATCGATAACCAGGTCTAGCGTAGTAACTTTTCCCCGTCGCCATTGAAGAAGATGAAGAAGAAATTTCAAAGGAATATTTTAAATTTTTGAGTTAAATTATAAATTTGATTTGATTTTGGTATGAGAAGAAGAAATTAGACTTGAAGGAGTCACTGGTTTTATACAGTTTTGGAATCGAAGGATAAAATGGATAAGGGACCCTCTCTCTCAACTTCCAGTTTTTGTCAGATGTTAAATTACATAATTACCCTTAGTTTTAAACAAAGACTTCAATGTGAAGTCCCGAAATGCCACGAATTTGAGAATATTACATGTGGCGCATTTGGCATATTCTACTTACCATTTAAGTTTTTGTTTTCTTTTTTGAATTATTCGACTTCACAAAAAATTCATATCTATTTTTGGTTTTTATTACATTTTTTTGCACTATATATCCTCTCTTTTTTGGTAAAAATTTTGCATGCACCACTATACATACGTATTTAAATTTTAAAAATTGATTTTCTGTGAGGATGAATGAAAATCATATTTTGGATTCAATAAATAATTAGATTGGTATATTCGTTTGAAGCAAAACAATATCCGAATCTAAAATAATTTCCTATACTAATTACACATAATTTTAGGACTAAGACAGATAAATTTTGTTTCTGGTCAAATGGGAAAAAAAGAAAAAAATTCTATCCAATAATACATATAAATGTTGTGGGTTAAATATTTATAATATCTAACTTTCGGATCGAAAGAACATAGTTCAAAAAAATCTATCTTCTGTAATTAATGTATTAAACAATAAATTATCTTATGTTTAATGGTCTAAATCTTATCCGATTTTATTAAGTATAAATCTTATAAATAGTTATTAAATAGCATGAATATTGAATGTCCCACAGAAATTGGGAGTAGTCTGTGGATATAAGAATGAATGGAGGGAGATAAATGGAAAAGAATAAAATAATAATATGACTCGACCATTTGGAGACTTACGAGGTTGGTCGGTGTGAGCGGCGCGGGGAACCAGAACCGTCGAATATTACATCATAACTCGTCATTTTTAGCCATTCAACACTTCTATTATTTATTTATTTTTATTTCTTTATCCAATGAAAACACTCTGCACAAAGCTTACCACTCGTGCTTTCTCTCGTGCTTTCATTTTTCATAACATATTCCGTAATATTAAACTATATATTATGTGGACTATTTCTTATGGATTATTGTCGCTGAGCTCCATATTCTTATATAGTTTTAAAAAAGTCTGCATTTTCTTTTCATATTTTATACACAGTCTATTTTTAACAGCGCATATTATTCCATATTTAGTTCACACTAAGACAACATTAGACTATATTATTAATGTAATTTAAAGTTTTGTGACTATATACAACTACTAATTACGAGTAGTTTAGCCCCTTACGCTATTGGTTTATCACGAGAAAAATGTAATTTTACAATACGTAATCATTTTTGCTATATTGTAATTTATTTATTTTGTTTTTTTTTTCATACAAAACCACAATTCTACATAATATAGATAGTATGATTCAATTTTTGAATATGCAAATACACATATTTTTATTAGACTTACTACTTACCACTATACTAAATATCAGATGCATTTTTTTCATTCTTATCCAGTTTTACATTTTTTCTAATATTATTGTTTTAAATAGAAATATCCCATAGTGCCGGTCAAGTCTATTGTTTCTCTACCTTTACAAAAAAACAAAAAAGTCTCTAGTTTCTTATGGCACAAAAAATCAAAATTAGGAGAATCTTAGGTAGTTTCGACAAAAAAGAAATACTTATTCAATAAAAAAATTTATCCGAGAAAAAACAAGAGTAGAAAATCTCTTAAGAAGTTTTCAAGAATAAAATAACAGATATTTTTTTTAGAACTTTTTTTTTGCGTGATCTCAATTAAAACGAAAAAAATAGTGATATATTTCGTATTTTTAATGGATAATAAAAACAAAAAAGAAAATCATAAGTTGTTTCAAGTATTTTGTCGTGACTCGCGTGAGGATAGCTTAGCTAGTTCACTTTCTCTCTTCCCCAGCTCCATCATAAGAGGACAAAGCATAATACTTAAGCATCTACGATTACAACACGTGTCCTAACAACCTTTGATCTGCTCACACGTGTTATGCTTAACCTGAGATGGTTGCCACGTGAAGGTAGGTCCCAATACTCGGATCTAAAACACGCTATTCTCTTGCCAGCTGGATTATTTTCATTTTTATTTATTTAATTATTTGAACTCCTTTCGTTTTCGCTCCTTGAATGTCCTCTCACGCGCGACAGACTAATGTCATCTCGATAATATCTCGATATTTTCTCATTTGAGGTTATTCTCGGCGCGTGTGATATACATTCAGTGTGGGGATTATTTTATGGTTTTTTTCTTCATGAGATTCGTTGAACGTTGAAACTTTTATCGGTCCCACTTTCCTTGTAAAGTGTTTTGTACAATCAATCTTCTTTATTTCTTTTTATGAGGTTTTTGTTACGTCGACCATGATTTATTGTAATGTAATACTCCTAATAATTATATGGTCGATATTTACCTACGCGTCACTTTCAATAATTAGCTTAGAAAATAAAAAACTGAAAGGGTTATCATTTTAATTTTTTGGCTCGAAAAATATTATGTTTGTGGCTAAAATTTTTTATAATTTTTTTTGTCAACAATTAAATCAACAATATTTAATTCATAATCTAAATCTCATATTTTAGATTTTTTTAAATTACTATATATAGTGAAAAAATAATGAATGATGAAAGATCATATTCTTGATACCAAAATCATGAGATAAAATATTTTACTCATTAGACTAAAAAGAATTCTGTAGAGATTACTGTCTAAAATTTGACAAAAAATATTTAAATGTGTGAAATTTTTTTTCTAACTTAACTCGTATTAATTTAACTCAAAAAATAGTTAATTTTAAGATACATAATTGATAAAAGAATAATTTTTTGATAATTTTTTAACATTACGGAACAATTATGTAGAATAATTGATAATAAAAAAAGATATGTAGAGTAGTTACGAAGAGAATAAAATGTGTCTTCGAACATATTGGCAGATGGTGATTTATTTGTCGAAATGTTGGAGCCTAATTTCTGATTAGACCCAATTTTAGTCGAATCGAATTGTAACTATTCGCTTAAGAAACGGATAATTACATTTATATATACTATCTGAAGTGTCGACATAGTGGACACATCCCAAAATTGTAAAATGAGTAGCCAAATAAAATAATTATTAGAAAAAGAAAAAAGTTAAAATACTGCGCTGTAATAGTGATGATGATGAAAATAAAGCGACTTTATTGAGAAAAATATAATAAAATAAATATATGTCCAATCATGTTATCCTTTACAGAAAGTTACGAGGTGAAACTATAACATAATAAATTAAATTATTTTAAAAATAAGGTACAACCAGTCACAAGGCTTAGAGAAAAGTTGGAATATGATTTATTACAATTTTTTAAGTCAGTGGTGAATCATTGGGCTATTTTATAGTAGTTGATTTTAAAGAGTATATATTTTTGAGTGATTAATCGATTAGATGCTAGTTCCTTTTTATAATACAGTTGGGTCCATGGCTAACATAAAAATAAAAATGCAGTTGTCCTATAAAAATTATCTGTGCTATAGATAAGAGAATTATGTAAAGAAATTTGGAACACAATTTTTTTTCCAACAATTGAATCTATAAAACTTAATCTATAACCATTACAAGAAATTAGACGTACAATATCATTTATTTTATTTGTTTACATTAGTTTTAATTGATACACCCGCTATTTATATTATTTATAAAAATGATTTTAAAAGTGGTGATTCAAATAGTTGGTGTTAATTTAAGTAATTGATGTAACTATTTTTATCGTACTATAAATTATATAAGTGATATCTCATATTGTTGTAAAAAATCAATAATAATGTCATTTGTTATAAATGATGTTAAATTAGATTTGTTAATAAGTAACTTTTTATAATATCATTTATTTAAATGATATAATATTTCTGATGTTAGTATATATATTTTTTTGTAGTGAACAAATGTAATACTCAATCATCATTTGATCCAAAAGACATCTCCCTAAGCAGTTGATTAGTCTCTTGTAATATGCACATGATATAAATTTAAATAAGGGGTTTGAAAACTTAATTAGACCATAATGTAGATATCGTTGAATTGAATGTAGTAATTATACGTATGCATGTACATCAGCAAAACTCATTAATACATACAAATACTTATATATGGGGAAGGCTTAAATGATTTGTATGGGTATGTTATGTTTATCTCTGTGGCATTATCTTTTTCTCCTACATTATGTGAACTTCTATCAATTTTCTTGGCTCTCCATACACACATTTATTTGTTTTTTTAATCAAAAAAAAAATTCACGAATGAAAGTAGTATAAAAAACTCAAAAGAGTAATTTCAAAATTTATAGATAGTGGAAATGAAAACTGTAGGTTATTGGAAAAGAGAAAAGCAAAAAAAAAAGACTTTTGATCAGGAGTTTGTGGTCTAGTAGTAAGAGACGAGATTCAAATTTTAAAGAGTTTGCATATTTGATTCCCTTATTGTCCGAAACTAAATCATATTTTTTTTATGGACCCATTTGAATACCGGAATGAAGATCTATCCATAGATTATTCTTTCTTCCGTAAAAGTTAGTATGGGTTTTAAATAGATTCGGAAATTTTTATTTTTTTTAATAAAAAAGAAGAAGAAAAAATAAAGCATTGGGTGTAAAGAGATAAATTGAGTTTGGACTGATGAGATCCAACTTAACATATGATTTGTAACAAAATGATTAGCAAAAATTAGTTAAGCATGTAAACAAAATAGTTCGAGAAGTCATGGCCTGCTCTTTGAATGAACTCTGACTGTATGTATTTACGTACGTACCCAATACTCTTTTTGAAAGTTTCAATCATGCACAATATACAATGCACTCTAATCCTGAAGCATCTAGTATATTCCTTATCTCTAAATCGATAAGAATATCCGGTTCAACCACTTTAAGATTTGGTACATGCCATAATTGGCCAATTACATTATATTGGATAGCTTTCTCTTGGTAATGGAGATCGAAGATAGAAAAAGAAGAAGAAGCTAATTTGTTATTATTGAATGAAATTGTAGATTATAACGTTCACAAACACTTTAGCTATTAAGTTTTATAATCAACGAAACTCGATGATCTTTGACGTCAAGAACCATTTCACTTTTCAAGTCGTTAACCACTCTTTGATTTTAAGTTTTGATTATATAAATAAAACAATGGTCGACTTCAGCATGAGATGATCAATAACTATATTTTACAAGCTTAATAGCATATAAGAGATTAAAAAAAAGCATGATTAGCTATCTTGATGACAACAGCATGATAATAATTGAGGTTTCATACTTTGTAAGCAATTAGGAAATCGATTTCTACTATCAAGTGTAAGCAAATTGAAATCTTACGAGAGATTTCAATATGAGAGATGCCATTTAAATATTCATGAATTATTTTTGGCATCTTAGATATTTTTTAACATCATTTTTTTTTTATCAGTATTGAGCCACAACTACCCGACTCATTAGTCAAGTTCCTACATAATGTAAATAATGGAATTCGATTCCTCGATGTGTAAATGCGCTTGCTTTTAATGGAGTTATCACCTACCACTAGAGTAAAGACCACATCCTCTTTTAACATTATTCTTTTCTTTATTACTTGCTGTTTAATCCGCTTTCTAATTACATTCTATTATTCTATACTTTTTGTTATGGTGTTTTGTTCAACGAAAACAATGACAACAAATGTTGAGACCCAAATGATTAACCCCAAACTCATCCCATGAATTTTAGTGAGTTGACACCCCTTAGAAGTGATTCGTCATTAGGTGTGATTGATGGTTACATGGTTTCAAGTGCCATAGTCACGTTCGAAAATTTAGATGGAAACGACTTCAATTAGTGGCAAGACAATTTGTTTTTTTACAACGTTGAAATTGATCCAATATTTAATTGAAGATACGCATGTGCTTCCTCTGGATAATATTGAATTATTGATCCACACGCTTTAACTAGAGTACACGCGTGTGACCACTGTGAACTCCATATCCAATATCATATACAAGATCACTTTGCCAACGCCTATAACCTTGGAGTGAGACATATTTCCCATCATAAGATCAATGTTCCTCTATTTTGTACTTTTGGTAAGTATTAAACATGTCTCGGTTGACACTTGTCTCTCACTCCAAACTTGAAGGTGCTGGTAAAGTGGTCTTGAAGATAACATCGAGTACAATGATCACACTCTTGAGATTAAATCTCTTCTTGATATACCCGCTGCAATACTCTATACCCTCTAAAAATATACTTATGAGGAAAGGAAAAAACATATCGAGTACTTAATCAAAAGAGCAAGTCACGATATATAGAAAATCAAGTTGAGCTATCTATGACAATTCTCATTGCAATTAGTGCTCAAAGTTAATGGGATAATCTTTTCAATTAATGGAGTTGATACCCCGTTACATTTGATAATCACAAAGTTCAAAAAGAACTCCTACTGCGACAGCTTAGTTATATGGGCTTTATAGACTTTTTAGAATGTCAATAATTTAAAGGCTTAAAGCCTTAAGTTTTCTAACCAAATCTCAACCACATTACATTTATTACATTTTTTTTTTTGTCAACATTGGATCGACAAAATCCAATCCATAACCTAAAACCCACCCCCAATAATCCCTTTTTTAAGCTACCATAATACAACATGTAGGAATCGAACCTTAGTGCCAAATCATTAGTTGGATCATCCTAACCACCAGACTGAGAGCAATTCGGCCATTTATTACATTTTTCAAACTGTTGATTTTTTATCTCTATTTCTCATTCAACTTAATTTCGAATTTTGCAACTAAAAAAACTCCAAAAACTGGTAATGTTAAAGATTGCGTTAAAATACACTGAACATGTTACAAAATTACAATTACAAGCCAGAATTAGTCAGAGTTAGTTCAAGAACATGTTAAAATTACAAGCTAACCATAGTAATTAGTAAGAAACCTAAAACTATCCGGTACCCAACTCTTGAAATTTTTGGTATAACTTAAATGGAACAACAATGGTCAACGTCAAATATTTCAACTCTTATCGTATCTGTATTTTACCTTACAAAATTAAGGCCGAAACACTGGGCTTAAGGCCATATAACTAATACATAACAACACAAGAATCCGTTAAATTTATCTAAAAGAACTAGCCCATGAAAATTGCTTTCAGATATTCTCCATTCCCTGAGTTTTGAGTTTTGACTTTTGAGTCCACCAGATACTTGATTTCGGGTTAAGACAATTAAACCCGTATCAAGGGGTAAATTCGTCATTTAATTTTAAAACCCTAATTACTTAAAACGCGTTACAACTAAAAGTTCAGAAAAACCCTAGAAAGCTGAGAGTGAGTGAGAGAGAGCGAGCGAAGAAGACTAGGAGAAAATGCCGCCGAAATTGGACCCATCTCAAATCGTTGACGTCTACGTTCGCGTCACCGGAGGTGAGGTTGGAGCAGCGAGTTCACTCGCCCCAAAGATCGGTCCACTTGGTCTCGCGCCGAAGAAGATCGGAGAAGACATCGCCAAAGAGACAGCGAAAGAATGGAAAGGCCTTAGAGTTACCGTCAAGCTTACAGTTCAGAATCGTCAAGCTAAGGTTACTGTCGTTCCTTCTGCAGCGGCTCTAGTCATCAAAGCCCTAAAGGAACCAGAGAGAGATCGGAAGAAAGTGAAGAACATCAAGCACAACGGGAATATCTCGTTCGATGATGTAATTGAGATCGCTAAGATAATGCGTCCTAGATCAATTGCCAAAGAATTAAGCGGAACTGTGAAGGAAATTTTGGGAACTTGTGTCTCCGTTGGTTGCACAGTAGATGGTAAAGACCCAAAGGATCTTCAGGAAGAAATCAACAATGGAGAAATTGATATATCTAACGAGTAAAAAGGTCTTACTTTGGACTCTCTATCGTGTTTTCCTTTTTTGTCTTTGTATTTGATTCGAGGATTTGGCTTTAGTATACAATATTTTGGTATTGAGGATTTGAATGTTTTCTTGGGATATAATCAGAAATGTTTTGATATCTGTCATCTATCGACTTGGTTCCACCGTCTTTAAATTCAAAATAGCCAATTTTGAATGCAATCCAAAGATTCGTAAATATCTGAGCTAATTGATTGGTTGTGTGAATCAGTCATATTTCGTCATTGTTCTTTGTTATTCCTACTTATCTAAGTTTGAACTTACGAAGCAACTCCTTGAATTTGCTTGTAAATCTGTTTAGATGGTAATGTGAGTTTATATGAATTTATGTTACATTCAAGTAAGTGGTTTGATGTCTAATCGAGATTCGAGAGTGCTATCTGTGTAGTTATATGCTGCATCATTCAAATCATCACATTGTTGATTGCATCAAATGATAGTTGAGTGTTTCTTTCGCTCTTTTGGTTCATCAAGAGCTGAACTTGTTAGGCATTGATAAGTTAAGTCATAACAGTCATTCGATGAAGACTAGGATTAGATGGACATGTGTACTGTCCTCTGTTTTGGTTTACAATACGGTCAGTTTAAACTGTTCATCGTGGTAGACTTTAAGCTTTGTCTTGAATCTTGATTGATATGGGAACTGTTGTGTCGAATGTCGAACTGGTCCTTCTGGCCAATGTGGTCTTCTACTGTCATCAACACCAGATTCGTAATGCTAAAAATTGTATATATTGATGATTCTGGGAGATTCAAACCAACAAGAAACGAAATCTCAAGCTCTCAACTACGTTCCTGTAAGCTAGAGCTCCTAGTAAAAACTGCAGTTGGATTAAAGGTCGCAGTAGTTAACCAACCAAGCTTGAAGGATCGGAGAGATCCCCAATTTGGAGTTGAGATGAGTGAGAGTCACGATTTCTAAAGTTTTGTCAACAAGATGCTGGTGAATTGGTACAATGTGATGAATCTTCTAGCTCCAGATTACGTTAATGGAAGTTTGCCAATGAGAAGATCACACACTTCCTTGCACATTAGCTTCTCTGAGTAGAAGCTGACTAGTCCCAAGTATATGCGAGAAGAAACAGACAGTTTTGAAACTTCTATTCCCAAAAACTTTTGCTATAGTGTCAATTGGTATGGTTTCTAAAAACTGGTTAATCATATCATATAACACATAGAATTTAAAGAGTCAATACTAAAAACACAATAAATTTTACATATAAATCTTAAAACATCAATTAAAATATGAAACAAAATTTTTTTCCTTAAACATCATCATTTAAAGTGAAGGGAGAAAGTACTGTCTTGTGTTTCTCTTGTGCTTAGTAAAAAAATTTAGTATCTTTAAATGATAATCTATTAATTAGTTATCTAACACTGTTACAGACATTTAAACCTAAGTGCCTAAACATGGTCACATCAATCATATAAATGAGCGAATAAATATGTAATATTGACATATATATATATATATATATATATTATATGCAATTAGATTATATAAAATATGCATGCATCAGGCATGTATAAAAACAACAATGTCTAAATCGAAGGGTTGGTTGGACGACTTAAAACAAGTTTATCTTCCTCTAATCATACAAATTAAGACAGCTCTGACCCTTAATTATGTTATTCCGAAATTCTACGCATAATTATACAAAACGTTCCATTGAAGAACCAAGCATCTTAGTTGACATATATTAGTGTCGATAAAAGATTGGCTTTAAGGATAGAGTAATTAGCAATGAAGTATGTGATCCAATTGACTTATTTTTATCTTTGATTTAGGTTGGCACGAGATGATGAATTCAAATTCAATCAATTCTAATTGGATAACTTTAGCTATAGATCAGATTTTATCAATCCAATTATGATTGACAAAAAAATGTTTAGTAATTCAAACCGGTTCAGTTTGGTTAAGTATATATGTGTATTTCGATTTGAGTCTAGAAAATCAAGAATTCTAAAAATAAATGACTAATTGGCAACCAATATCAAATTTCTAAAAAGTTTTAAACATAATACTCAAATCATTTCACTAGAATATGACTCCGGATTATCATGTAATCGTGAGAATTTAAATTATGTATACATTTTTTTCAATCTAATTGTCAAAAAAAAAAAATATTGACAAAACATTGTAATAAAATTGAGATGGTTCACATAAATAATAGACCACCAGCTCATTTGAGGCACGGTTTAAAGATAAGATTCCTTCATAATTAATTACTAAAAAATATTGATTTCAATGAACTGTCCTAATAATTATCAACCATATATACTTATTAAGTTGTCTTATAATGCACTTATACCATTATAGCACAGTCTATCTATATAAACAAATACACTCAAACCAAAAAACAACAAATCTCAACAAACATTAAAACTCATATCCTCTCTTTCGACATCTTTAGCCATGCGAAAAGACTTGGAGGTGCAAGAAAGTAGATCCACGGCAGCGAAAGACTACCAGGATCCGCTTCCTGTATCATTCTTTGATATAGAAGAAATTCGTAAATGGTCTCTCTATAGAGCGGTCATAGCTGAGTTTGTGGCGACTCTTCTGTTCCTCTACATCACAGTCCTCACTGTAATCGGTTACAATGCTCAAACTGATAAAAACGCTGGAGGAAAAGATTGCGGCGGCGTTGGAATATTGGGAATTGCTTGGGCTTTTGGTGGAATGATCTTTGTACTTGTTTATTGTACCGCTGGTATCTCTGGTAAGTATACAAACGTTTGAGTCACGGTACATAGATTTTTAACGTAATAATAAAGTTCGAATTATATTGTATAGTTTTAAAAAATAAATTTAATTTATTGTTAATAGTTTAATTTGTGTTTATATGTAAAATGATGAAGGTGGTCATATAAATCCGGCAGTGACGATGGGACTGTTCTTGGCTAGAAAAGTTTCATTGGTTCGAGCAGTTTTATACATGGTGGCTCAGTGTCTTGGTGCTATCTGCGGTTGTGGTTTCGTCAAAATATTCCAAAGTTCTTACTACAACAGGTTCGATCATGTCTGAAAACTCTTTCGAAATTTGATATACATAAAAATAAAATTAAAATTTAGTGGTAGAAAAATAGGAGTAACAACTAGCAAGTATTAAAAAATAGAAAAGACTCGGAGATATCAGGTTTCCCAAGCGTAAAAATCCTAGTAGCAGCCGTTTGTTGTCTCCGCTCCGAGAACGTTGGTCGGAGGCTTTTATAGCTCCGGCGACGCTTCCCATCGTGTTTCTTTAAGCTTGCGTTTATATACTACTTTGCTTATTTTTCGCCAAATAGTTAAATATTTATTTATGTAATGTCTTTTACTCAAATTTCATTACATAAATAACTTAATACCATGTAATATAGTTTAGGATTTGATTTATGGATGGAGTCTTATCTAGATAGTTAACAAAATTAATATTATGCACCAGAAATTCTAAACAGCACCATTTTAAACTGATTATTAGATTTTTTTTTGTCAACGACAAAATTCAATTTATAACTCAAAACTGATACTACTGATTATTAGAATTTGCATACGCCTTAATAAAATAGTAAATTTATAACTGTTATATTAACTACAAATATTGATACTAATATTAGATACGGAGGTGGGGCCAACGTGCTTGCCGACGGCTACAACAAAGGTACCGGACTTAGTGCCGAGATAATCGGAACTTTTGTCCTTGTCTACACCGTCTTCTCAGCCACCGATCCCAAGCGAAGTGCACGTGACTCACACGTACCAGTTTTGGCACCACTTCCCATCGGATTTGCCGTCTTCATGGTTCATTTAGCCACCATTCCCATCACCGGAACCGGAATCAACCCGGCACGAAGCTTCGGAGCCGCCGTTATTTACAACAATGAAAAGGCCTGGGACGACCAAGTAAGCCACTAATTATTATACACATTATTAATCAATACACATATATATATTTTTATTATAAGAATTAAAGTTTATTCATTTTTTTTTGTATTTATGTGATTAAACAGTGGATTTTTTGGGTTGGACCAATGCTTGGAGCACTAGCAGCTGCGATTTATCATCAGTTTATTTTAAGAGCTTCTGCGATTAAAGCTCTTGGCTCCTTTAGGAGCTCTGCTTAATCAAAAATTAAGCCATAAGTAATCTTTTATTTAATCAGAAATATGATTGTCATTGTATTTATAAAAAGAAATTTTTTTGCTACCACTGTATTAAGAGAAAGTTGCTTGTATCTTTTCCATTTTATGTTCTGTTTTTTCTCAATTTTTATGGAAATTTTAATTCGTGTAAATGTGGTTATAATTAATGTTGCTTTACGATCAATCTCATTTTTGCCTTTTATCTTTCGTAGAGTTAACGTTAATTTAACCTATGATTTTATTTCATCCGGGAATCAAGAGATGTCACGTATGTTTTACAATAATCAAGTTTATATTTCTTTGCAGCAACTTTACAGTGTTAATTAATTATGGATTGCAATAGATTAGAATCAAATCGGTGTTTGTTGTCAAAAGATAAAACAAGTGTTGGTATAATTACAAAGAAATGTGGACCAAACTAATTGATCTAACCCAAATAAATAAAAGAAAAAGAAAATCGAAAGTAAAAACAATGCTAACCCAAATTGTGGACCTGATTAATAAAATTTCCATATCTTTGTTTTATTTTGCATTGCGGTTCCTTCAAGCTAACAAACTCTTTTCTCATTTGACAGCCAAACTCTTCGTGCATTATTTGGCACTTATTCTTTTCAAAATAATTACTTTAACAAGTTCTCATACATAGTTCAAACTATAACTTTATCACGCGAAACTATGTAGTTATTATCAGTCGAATTTTAGAAAATTAAATTATAAAAGTGCGAACATTTAACCACTCGACAGAATATGCTTTTCGTTACTTGCAATTTTTTTTTAAATTTTTGTTTGCACAATTCTTTTTTTTAAGAAAGAATAGGAACAATTCTTATTACTCTAATGTAGAATCCTCTTGATCCATAGATTTAAAAAAAGATTTATATATAATAAAAGGTAAAAGAGATAGATTACAAACTGATTTGTTCTGTTGAAATTTCAAGTTCTCATTAGAGAGACAAACAAACCAAAAACTACATGAAGCAAATTGGTTCTTTCATGACTTCTCTTGCCTACACTCATTCAAAAACTCACTTTTGTGAACCCTTTTGGTTCTTTTGTTATTATGCAATCATACAATTTTACACTTCAAGCAACAACTATCTCCTCTATAAACCACTATCCTATATAAAACCCAAACCCAAACACATACACACACACAACTAAACTAAAACAAACAATAACATGACTCACCTAAGTCACTATTTGCTCTTCTTCTCTTGCTTATATTTGCTTCTATGTGTCTCCAATGCAGGAAGCAGACCTGTTCATGGTCCAGTTTATACAAAACCATCTCCTTTTTCTCCAGAAGCTTACGATTTCTTTCATCCAAAATCATCACTTCCTGATAATCCACCAATAAACTCACCTTCTTCATCATCACCTTCTCCTTCGCCTTTACCTTCAAAGACATCTAATGTAGAAGCAGATTCACAAGGAAGTAAAGTATCATCAGACGAATACACAACAGAGAGTCGCAAAGAAGAAGGACGAGGAGGAACCATTGGAGTAGTGTTAGGTCTTTCTTTTGCAGGATTTCTCTCATTGGCTATATTCTTTGTTATCAAGAAACGACGTGCTAATATGATCCGCACTATTGTCATTCAGTCTGATGCTTGAACTTAGTCAATAACTAGTTGTTCTTTCTTTTCTTTGTTAAGGTCGTGTTAATCGCTATTGGTTTGATTATGTAGAACGTTACAATGAATTAAAGGAGAGTATTTAATCGTAGTAGTTAGTATTGAGTTTGTTTTTCTTGAATATAGATCTATTATTCTTCTCAACATATTTAGCTAGTAATAGAACACTCGATAGTTGTAGGTTTCGAATCTAGATGATTAACATGATATATAAATATCTACCGATATTAAAAGACACTAGAGAAACATGAGCGAAATTAGGGCGACATGTGATAATGAGATGACGATGACGGATGTCGTTGAGAAGGGTCTGCCGCTAGGAATTCCTCCCGATAAACGACCATCTTGGTCATCTTTGGTGGCGAATACGAGTCAAGGAGGGACCATAGTTCCTGAGCATGCGATCGATGAGGGTTTCGTGAGGTCTCACTTCAAAGTGGATTATCTGAAAGGTTTGGAAGAAGAGCCAAAGGTGACGGTGGACCGTGAGTTTTTGGATGCAATGAATGGTTTATGGAAAAACTGCATAGTGGTAAAAGTGCTCAGATGTGGAGTATCTATTGCGGCTATAAGTCGAAAAGTTAGGAAATTATGGAGACCAATAGGGGGGATGTGTATCGTAGATCTTCCTAGACAATAATTCACGATACGTTTTGATGAGGAAGGTGACTATCTAGCTGCTCTTACTGGTGGTCCGTGGAAAGCGTTTGGGAGCTATCTTTTGGTGCAATCATGGGATTGAGTGAAGATATTGTAACAACACCGATTTGGGTGTGCTTCTCGAATTACTGCTAAACCTATATCATAAGACTTTTTTTATGGGGCTTAGAGATTGTTTGGGAAAAGCTGTTCGAGTTGACACGACAACATTAACGTTGGAGAGTGTGAGATTTGCTAGAGTCTGCGTCGAGGTGAAATTGAAAAAGCCACTCAAGGGTTCGATATCCATCAATGGAAATCAATACTTTGTGTTATACGAGGGTCTTTCCTCTATATGTTTGAGGTGTAAAGTTTTTGGACATGTAGCAAGCATCTGTAGTGCCGCACCGAAAGAAAATTTGGAAGGGGTCGGAACAAGTAAGACAATGGAAGCAATGACACTGATACCTGTGGAGGAGTACGATGGTTTCATAATGGTTGGGAAGAATGGAAAAATATGGGAGAGACAAAATTTACTGAGAATACAGGTGAGTTAGGGAAGAACCACCGGTGGGGAAGAAGGCCGGTAACGCTAGAGAGGTGCTCCGGGAGGTGCCCTTGACCCAAGCTATAGAGAATATTCGCATCTTAAACAAATATGGTAATTTGGATACGATAAGGAAAGAAAGTGAGATTGTAGGCAATCAAAAGATTTCGGAGGGAAATAAACAAAATAGAGGTGACATGGTGATCAAGAAATCTGAAAACTCTGATGTGGAGGGAAGCCAAAGCTCTTTGAAAGACCGAGTGGATAAGGGTAAAGCCGTGGATTTGGGCTTTATATCGAATAAGGTGGATCCCGTTAAATTTATTGTTAAAGGAGATGTTAGACCACAAAGGAATGGGGCTAAGTTTAAAACCAAACATAGGTCGAAAGAGAATAAGCATTCTATGGGCCTAGTGTTCTCTCCACAGAGTAACGAATTTGCTCTCTCAGCTTCCGGAAAACGTTTACGTATAGAGCCTGAGCCGGTAGGAAGGTCGGGTGGGGTTTACACAGTAAGATATGAGGGTACATCGTTGGGGGAGGAACGTGCACCTCACGCATCCTGTACGACTCTCAACCTACCTTCTATGTAGACCGGAGAATTGAACATAGACGACGGGAAAGAAACTGAGGTAAGGGAGAATGATCGGATGATGCAAGCCTAACAGCTCGCTCCTGTGTTCCATCGGTTATAACTTGATATCATCATGATGAATTTTATGCTACAAAATTGCCGATGGGCTAATAAACCCAATTTCTAGAGATTGATAAGATACCTTTTAAAGAGCTATACGACGGATATACTAGCAGTTTTTGAAACTCATGCGGGAGGAGATAATACAGAAGGATTTGTTGAAGCTTGGGGTTTGAAAATCGTCTTAGAGTTGATTCAGTGGGCTAAAGTGGAGGTTTGTGGCTCTTATGGAGATCGAGTGTGGAGAAAGTAGTCGTTATTACCAGCTCGGACCAGTATATACACGCCCAGATTGGCGAAAGAGAAGAGACCGTTTATCTGGTTGTTGTATATGTTGTCCCAACTGCTAATAGACGGAGAGGTCTTTGTGACCAACTGAAGGATATTTGTACTACTGTGATGGAACATCTTTTTATAGGAGATGATTTCAACTCCATCGTACGTTTGGATGAGCGAATTGGTGGGAGTGGGGGCTTATCTGCAGACTCGATTATATTTGGAAATTGGATTAATGAGTCTTCATTGATCGATATGGGTTTCTGTGGTAACAACTACACTTGGAGAAGAGGACAATCAGAAAATACGTACCTTGCAAAGAGGTTAGATAATGTACTTTGTTGTGCGAGAGCGAGATTGAGGTGGATAGAAGCTTTGGTGTCTCACCTCCCTTTTATTTCATTGGATCACATTCCTTTATATGTGCAGTTGAATCCGGTTATTCCAGTAAATCGATGGCGTAGACCTTTTCGCTTTAAAGCCGCTTGGCTAAAGCATCCGGGGTTTGAAGCTCTCTTGTTTAGCTTTTGGGATCAAAATATATCTACATCGAAGGCATTAACTATTCTGAGGGATAAGTTCAAGGCTTGGAATTAGAATGTTTTTGGTCATGTCAAAGAACGTAAAGATCGAATCCTGGGTGAAATCATGAATGTTCAAGCTGCATTAGAGAATGCTCAATCCAATGATTTAATCACAAAAGAACAGAAGCTGATCAAAGAACTTGACACAAGTTTGGAGCAAGAAGAGGTTTTATGGTATCAAAAATCGCGAGAAAAATGGATCTCACTAGGAGATCGGAATACACAGTTTTTCCACACCTCAACGGTTATACGAAGACACCGTACCCGAGTTGGCGTTTTGTTAGACGAAAGGGGTTAATGGGTTTCAGATCCTAAAGATATAGAGAAAATGGAGGTGGAGTTCAAAACTAGTATGTACTCTCTGATTGATGTGCCCCCAACGTTAGCTACCTTACCTCCGGATGGATTTTTAGCTCTCTCAAGAGACAAAACGAGAGATCTTAACAGATTATTTTCGGAATTAGATATGAAAAAAGCGTGTTTTGCAATGGGAAAGTTTGAAGCACATGGACCTGATGGGTACCAATCTGTTTTTTACCAAGAATGTTAGGATGTAGTGGGTCATTCTGTTACTCGATCGATGCTGGAATTTTTTGAGACCAAGTGTATACCTAAGGGTCTTAATGATGCACTAGTGGTGCTAATCCCAAAAGTACAGAAACCAAAGAAGCTAACACAGTTTCGGCCCATAAGCTTATGTAACGTTTTGTTCAAAATCATAACTAAGGCTATGGTGATGAGGTTAAAAAGGGTGATGCCAAAGCTAATTGGTTCAGATCAATCAAGTTTCATCCCGAGAATATTGAGTGCAGATAACATCTTGGTTGTCTAGGAATCAGTTCATTCAATGGGCCGTAAAAAAGGAAAAGAGGTTGGATGTTACTTTAACTAGATCTTGAAAAGGCTTATGATCGCTTTAAGTGGGACTTTCTTGAGAACACTTTAAAAGTAGCTAAGTTTTCAGAACAATGGATAAACTGGATAATGCAAGCAGTGACGAATCCTGAGATGTGTGTTCTTTGGAATAGGGAAAAAACGAAACCTTTCAAGTCAGCTAGGGGGCTTCGTCAAGGTGATCCGTTATCTCCATATCTATTTGTCCTATGCTTAGAGAGATTGTGTCATATGATTAACTCATCAGTCGAGTCTAAAGATTGGAAATCAGTTCTTTTAGCTCGTGGTGGCCCCAAGCTGTCTCATTTATGTTTTGCCGACGATTTAATTTTGTTTGCAGAAGCAACTATACCACAAATTTGGGTTATTAGGAGGATATTGGTGCAGTTTTGTGAAGTTTAAGGTCTGAATGCGAGCTTACCAAAGTCTAAGATTTTTTTCCCAAAAAATGTTTCTAGAGACCTTGAGAGAAGGATAACTGAGGAAAGTGGAATATAGAGAATGAATGATCTTGGCAAGCATCTTGGGATGACGATTTTACACAAGAGAATAAACAGAAATACGTTTGGTGATGTGGTGGAGAAGGTATCGACTAAACTATCGGGTTGGAAGAGCAAGTGCCTTAGTTTTGCGGGTAGGCTTACGTTAACGAAACTAGTTTTATCTTCCATTCCGGTTCATTCAATGAGTACAATCAAGTTACCAGCCTCGACGAATGTGACTCTCAATAGATTATCGAGATCCTTTCTTTGGGGGAGTTCTCAAGCGAGAAAGAGGCAACACCTTGTAAGTTGGACGAGAGTGTGTCGTCCAAAAAAAGAGGATTAGGTATATGGTTGGCGAAACACATGAACTTAGCTCTATTATCAAAAATAGACTGGCGCTAATTCAAGATGATACGAGTCTTTGGGCATAAGTTCTCAGAAGTAAATATGAAATTACAAATGTGCGTGAAACTGATTGGAGAAAAGTGTCTAGCGCCTCATCTACAACTTGGAAGAATATCATTGACGGTATGAATACAGTGGTTCTTCTCGGCTTACAGTTGATCATTGGGGATGGAAGTGAGACAAAGTTTTGGACCGATTGTTGGCTAATGGATAAACCGCTAACATCTTTTGCAAGTACGATCGTACATAGTGTGTTCACAAAGTTACAGATTAAGGATTTGTTGGAAAATGATATTGGGTGGAAGATGAATCTCGTTAAACAGTTTATTCCCAAAAACATAGGCTACGGTTAGGTGTAGTATTATTGGATAACGTGACTGGTTGTAAAGACCACTTTTCTTGGGGATTTACAACAAATGGGGTTTTTTCGGTACAATCAGTATACGCTTTATTAACCATAGATGAATCCCCGAGAGTACAAAAAGACAGATTCTTTGCTCGGGCTTGGCAGGTAAGGGTACCCGAAAGAGTCAAAACTTTTCTCTTGTTAAGTAATAATCAGATCCTAATGACAAACGCTGAACGATTTAGGAGACATTTGAGCTCATCTGCGATGTGTTCGGTATGTAAACAAGGTGAGGAAACACTTATTCATATTTTGAGGGATTGTCAAGTTATGCAAGGTCTATGGAGGCGTTTAGTGCCAACGGGTTTACAACAAAATTTCTTTAACTCATCACTGTTAGAATGGTTATACACAAATCTTAGACATGATATTTTCGTGAGTGAAGGTGCTTGGTCGACAATGTTTTCACTATCTCTTTAGTGGGCTTGGAAATGAAGGTGTGGGAATGTTTTTGGCTCAATAACAACTTGGAGAGACATGGTTCAATTTATCCAAAACTTGACAAAGGAATTAACGCAAGCTAACTTATTGGTTTCGAGTGGTCCATGTATCTTGGGTACAGGTATGGTGCGTATGATATGTTGGAAGAAACCTGAGGATGGATGGGTCAAAGTGAATACGGATGGTGCATTAAGGGGTAATCCGGGTTTAGCCACTGCTGGGGGAGTGTTGAGGGACTCGAATGGTTCATGGCTTGGAGGTTTCACTCTAAATATCGGTATATGCTCGGTTCTACTTGTATAACTCTGGGGTGTCTATTACGGTTTGTGTATTGCGTGAGATAGGGGTTATCGACGCATTGAGTTAGAGATTGACTCTGAGTTGATTGTGCATCATCTCCAGACATGGATAAGTGATCTTCACCCTATTTCTTTCTTGGCACGATTGTGCTATGCCTTACTCTCAAGGGACTGACTAGTCCGGATATGTCTTATTTATCGAGAGGCAAATCGTCTACTTGATGGTTTAGCCAATTATTCTTTTAGTTTAACTCTGTCGTTTACATTTATTAGATACTATACCTACTGAGATTTGTTTGCTGTTAGAGTAAGCCTCTGAGAGTGTTATACACCCGAGAAACGTTGATTGTTGATTTTTGATTAGGTTATATAATAAAGGGCCTTAATGCCTATTTTTTGACCAAAAAAATAAATATCTACCGATATTTTATATCTATGAGATTAAGCAGGATTTTCCGTGTTACTGGCAAAAACTTAAGATATAAAATTTGAAAGTAGGGTAAAATTTTCGTTGGAGTTGACAAAAAAAATTTGAATGCAAAAAAAAAAGAGAGTATAATTATATACATATATATATATTTTTTTTATTCATATGTATATATATATATATAACTTTTAAACACTTTTTTGTATTTTTAAGTTATAAAGCTATAATTGGTTATATATAAATTGGATTTTTTTTTGTCGTCTGCATTTTAGTTTCAACCCCAATGGGCTGAAACGTTTATATTACAATACAAAAAAATTTTAAATTTAAAACAAAAACAAAGTGGCCCAAATAGGCCCAATTCCAGAAGATTCTGAAACCTTTGCGCATCCACGTGCTTGATGATGGTGAGATCCGAGCTAGTTTTGATCCGCCACGTGTTAGCATATCGTTCTTGCCGACATGCAACAGTTTGTGGCGAGGATCAAGCTGCCGGAGTCGTCCACGGCTTCAAACTCATAGTTTGTCTAGGCCTCCGCAGAATCTGTCATAATGGTTGAATATGAAATATGATTGGCGCTGAAGACCACCTGCTAGTCCAATCAAGGAAACTCCGATGAAACGAATAATGATTCCTCAACGTTAGGAAATTCCACAGGAACATAAGAACACCTACAACCTCCGAAAGATGATTTGCAACATCCAATACTAATATCAGATCAATAACAAGATTGAGAAGCGGTTCAAAGAAACACGACGAGGATTTGATGGAGAATACATCAATCAAAGGCCGAAGAACAAAAATAAACAAAAAAAATCAAATTTGATATATATGAAAATAACGATTAAAATAAAAAGGTATATAAAACAAAGAAAAAAATACAAAATATCGAAACATAATCAGAGATGTACTCCACATTATGATTAGATTGATAACTTCCAAGGTGATAACACTCAATCTCTTTCCACAGAAAGGAAAAAATCAAGGTTAAAATTCATCGGAGAAGAAACAAACTCCACACAATGAACCTTCTGTGTCTCTCTGAAAAATCTAAAATCAGAGAAAAAAGATAGAAGTGAAAGTCGTTGGAGAATTTGAACGAAATTTTTCATCCGAGATTTTTCTTTAAATTGGATTTATTTCAGTTATAATAGCTTTGAATTTTTTTCATTTAATCGTTTTCTTTGTCAACAAATAATATTTGGTCGTATTTATTTTGGTAACAAATTAAATATTATATTTTTAGTCAATAAAATGATTTATATTTCTTGGTAATTTAATCATAAGAGTAATTTCAAAAACAACGACGTTGCGATAAGCAAAGAAAATGTGTAGAAAAGAACCAACAAGCTTTGTACTTTGTAGTCAGTTAAATAGATCTCAAATATTTCTTGACTCTCAAAGAAAGCTTCTTACTCTTCACACTAAAATGGCTTTCCGCGTTTTCCTCCTCTTTTCTCTCACCGCTCTTCTCATCTTCTCTTCCGTTTCCCCTTCCTTCGCGGACTCTTCCTCCGACGTCGACGATGAGGATCTCAGCTTCCTCGAAGATCCCAAAGAAGAAGACGCTTCCGCTGACTCACTTGCCTCCCCTACTGAATTTGACGAATTTGAAGGAGGAGAAGAAGAAGACTCTGAGATGTATGGAGATGACGAGGAAGAAGGAGATTTCTCCGATCTAGGTAATCCAGATTCGGATCCGTTCCCGACGCCGGATATTGACGAGAAAGACGTGGTGGTCATCAAGGAGCGTAACTTCACTGACGTGATTGAGAACAATCAATATGTTATGGTTGAGTTCTACGCGCCTTGGTGTGGTCATTGTCAGTCTCTTGCTCCTGAATACGCTGCAGCTGCAACCGAGCTGAAGGACTCTGGCGTCGTTTTGGCTAAGATTGACGCGACGGAGGAGAACGAGCTCTCTCAAGAGTATAGCGTTCAGGGATTCCCGACGATTCTTTTCTTTGTTGATGGTGAGCACAAGCCTTACACTGGAGGAAGGACCAAGTAAGTCAAATCTCGAATCAATTTGGATTTTTTGATACTAATTTCAATTGCTGTTGATCATCGAGATCTGATTGATATTTCAATTTATGATTTAGAGAAACAATTGTGACATGGGTGAAGAAGAAGATAGGTCCTGGTGTGTATAATCTAACCACATTAGATGATGCTGAAAAGGTGTTGACTTCTGGGAACAAAGTCGTCTTAGGCTACTTGAACTCCTTGGTGGTATGTATAGTTTCTCTATCTACTTGGTATAGTCTCTGACTTGTTGCTGTTAAGTTATACAATGCATTACATTTTTGGATATCGAAATTGCATGATTCACAGGGTGTTGAGCACGACCAACTTTCAGCTGCTTCTAAAGCTGAAGATGATGTCAACTTCTATCAAACAGTGAATCCCGATGTTGCCAAGATGTTTCACATTGATCCAGAGTCTAAACGGCCTGCTCTTGTCCTAGTTAAAAAAGAAGAGGAGAAGATTAGCCACTTTGGTTGGTTCTATAAATCTTAGTTAGGCATTGGTTTAGCGATCTTGTTCTTTGGCTTTTGCTTATCAGTTTTTTTTTTTTTAATCTGCAGATGGTGAGTTTGTTAAGTCTGCTCTAATTAGTTTCGTGGCTGCCAACAAGCTTCCTTTGGTCTCTGTTTTCACTAGGGAGACTGCCCCAGAAATTTTCGAGAGTGCAATTAAGAAACAGGTATGTCTATGTGTTTAGTAGCTTCTTCAATTTAAATGTAAAGATGGTAAATTTTGGTGTACTAACATGAATTATATCTTCTCTTTGCAGTTGTTGTTGTTTGTAACCAAAAATGAGTCTGAAAAGGTTCTTCAGGAATTTCAAGAAGCAGCAAAATCATTTAAAGGAAAGGTAAGAATATTGGTCCAGTCTGGTTTAACTTAATATTTTTGTTTTTTTCTGCTTCCCATCAAGACGGATCCATGAAAAAGGATCTTTGAGAACAACAATGGCTTTATGTTACTTTGTTAAGGTTACTTCTAAGAAGTATTTGTTTCTTGCCACAGCTCATTTTTGTCTCCGTGGACCTGGATAATGAGGATTATGGGAAGCCAGTCGCTGAATACTTTGGTGTTTCTGGAAATGGTCCTAAAGTTAGTCAATTTCTTTTGTTCTGTGTGTAATAAAAGTTATACGTTTATAAGAATCTCGAGTCCAATGGAAAGTCTTATGCTGATTGCTGAATACATATCAAATGTTTGTTTGTGTCTAGCTTATTGGCTACACAGGGAATGACGATCCTAAAAAGCACTTCTTCGATGGCGAAATCAAGTCAGACAAAATCAAGGTATCTCTTTGAAGTTTCTTTCATTCGTGAATTATATCGTCCTGGTGACATGTAAACATTGGTTGTTAAACTTATACCTTTAATATCCTGCAGACATTCGGGGAAGATTTCCTGAACGACAAGCTAAAGCCATTTTATAAGTCAGACCCCTTTCCTGAAAAGGTAAAACTGTTTTATTTTATTTTTAATCATTAGTTTCCAACATTCTTGCCGACTCATGTAACACCGGACTAATTTTGGTGGCTACAGAACGATGGAGACGTGAAAATTGTAGTTGGAGATAACTTTGATGAAATTGTTCTGGATGATTCCAAAGATGTGCTCCTTGAGGTACTACTGTAATATAAATTGCAATCTGTCAGTAAACGGATATAGATCCACGTTGACTCACCACATCAATACTTTGTTCTAATAACAAAACTTAGGTATATGCACCATGGTGTGGCCATTGCCAAGCCCTTGAGCCAATGTACAACAAGCTTGCCAAACATTTAAAAAGTATTGATTCTCTCGTCATAGCCAAGATGGATGGAACAACCAACGAACATCCCAAGGCAAAGGTATAAACGTATCATATTTACATTTCTAGACACCGAGAACTTTACTATATTCAAAGCCCATAAGAGTTAAACTTTTCTGCTTATGGCTGTAAACTTTATTTGCAGGCTGAGGGGTTCCCTACAATTCTCTTCTTCCCTGCAGGAAACAAGACTTCAGAGCCGGTAAAATTCTGCTCTTATTGATTGCAAGTGTTTTTGTCTTCTCAGATTCCTCTAAAACAGAGAAGTTTGACTTCTTTTTATGTTGTTGTGTCTGGAGTAGATAACAGTAGATGCAGACCGCACTGTGGTTGCATTTTACAAGTTCCTAAGGAAACACGCAACAATCCCATTCAAATTGGAGAAACCTGCATCAACCGAATCTCCTAAAACTGTAGAGTCGACACCAAAAGTAGAAACTACTGAGACCAAAGAAACACCTGATATCACGACAAAGAGCAGCCAAACTGACTCCAAGGATGAATTGTGATTTAAAGCTAAGAACTTGGTATGAGTTATGTATTTTATACTTATAAATGTCTCTTTAAAGTTATATGTATGGACAAAGTTGTACCATCATGAGTTTAGACTTGCGAAAGATAAAAGATTAAGTACTTTTAGTTTTATCACTTTTGATTTGGTTTCAACTTTTCTAAATGTACACGCCAACTTATAGACCTCTAAGAGTGTCACATACTGAAATAAGAAAACCATTGACAAAAAAGCTTTGCTCCATTATTCATCAACATTATAAAGTGGTAACTTGACTTACAATTCTGATAATTGACTTATATATTTGAGCTATTATATACTTGCTCGATTAAATAAACACACAAAACAAGCCAAAAATTGGTCTTCCATTGTTCAGATATTCAGTTCTTTGAAGCATTGACCTTTAGGCATGACTTAAGGTGGCAAAGCAATTCTCAGTGTTACTCATAAGAGAACACCTTTAAGTGGAAATCAATAATATAATTCTACTATTAGATGCTTATACCTTTGACGTGGCGAGTTCTCATTCATTACACGCATTCTATATATGTATTTCCTTGTTTGTAAGTCATACACCAAATACAGAGAAAGATAAGAAGTTTGAAATTTAGAGATGATGAAGTTCAATTTAATCATTGTAGTTCTTTTAGTACTATTCGGTGAGATTTCATCTCAAGTAATTTCATCTGTTTTATCTCCGACTGAGATTTCAACTGAAGAAATTTCACCGGCTTTGTCTCCGACTGAGCATTGGTCATCTCCACCGCAGTCAGAAATCGAGTTGTCTCCATCTCCAAAGATGTCTGATGATTACGTTTATCCATCTTCGTCTCAATTTCCTGAAGCTAGTAATCTCGATTCCACTGACATTACCAGAGCGAGTGGAGAAAATTCAACCGGAGGCGGAGGAAAGAAGACTGGAATAGCGTTTGGAGCGATTGCAGCGGCGAGTATGGTTGGAGTCAGCGGATATGTGTTGAAGAAACGGCGAGAGAATCTTCGTCGATCACGGTATGAATACGCAGCTACTGAAATCTTCTGAAGGAGATGGAAACCACCATGGATCTCTGGACTTTATACGCAGTAAAACTTGGAACAAGTAAAAGAGGTCGTGAATCACAATATTTGTATACGAAAAACAAGATGCAAATGTGAGTTTTGTCTGTTGAGGGATTCACAACGTTGTATTGTAACTAGAGCACATGAAGCATGAGTTTTTCTTTTTCTTTTTAATGAAAAATTGAAATCCATCACAAAGAAAATCTAACTTCTTCAGTTACATTCACTTCTCTTCCAGTCTAGCCAGAATCGACTCTGCGAAACTCTGTTGCCTGTCAATCAAAAGAAAGACAAATTACCATCACGTCTTGTTGGTTTCGATTCAAGGAGCAGAACGATTAAGCCCTTTCGTTTATGCAAGCTCCAAGTTCCGAGAAGTGTAAGATTATTTCTACAAATAAAAACACGTTTAACATACTTGCGTTCACTATGCTTGGAGCTTGGTCTCGAATACTTCAAGTATCCA
Organism: Lepidium didymum; assembly: GCA_963920545.1. Lineage (NCBI taxonomy): Eukaryota > Viridiplantae > Streptophyta > Magnoliopsida > Brassicales > Brassicaceae > Lepidium > Lepidium didymum. The sequence continues at coordinate 14,179,316 of OY986986.1, read as the reverse complement.
TCCCAAGGGACCTTTTTGAGACCCGCCCGAGTAGATATCATGTCTCTGACCCTGGGACAGTAAGTAAATCGGATCTCATAAATGTTTGATCAACTACTAGACAGACGCAAAAGAATGTCATGCCAACTTTCTTTTCGTTTCGTGTAAAAACTTCTTAGTATATATGCCTTCTCTGATGAAGGCTCAGAAAAGAATGTATTTACCTTTCTGCAAACTCAATCGCTGATTCACCGGGCCTTATTGTTTGGGGTTCCAAGTACCACACTTCACATACAACAGCCCATGATGTCATGAGTTGCAGCAAGTGCATAGTGAATGATTGTCTGCAAAGAGAATGCAAGAGCTTATGTTAACAAGACAAATGGAATGGCCCTATACATTTTGATCGTGATTAATGCAATATAAAAGCTAAAATCACAGCCGTGCAAATTGTTAGAAATGCTTTCAAAAATACTTCAGAAACTGAAATGAAAGTCTTAAAAGGAAAAATACCCTTACTTTCTGCTGTTCCAGAAGGCGTCGACAAAAATCTTATTGTACTTGATTGCAATTGGACAAACAGTGCAGTCCAATTCAAAAGCACCCTGAACATTGTGTTAGATTGAATCAGAAACTACAATATACTACGAGGGAAGGCTTATCACTTCCAACTTAGGTCCAAAATACCTTCTTAAACATCACTGTATAATTATTATTAACACATGTCCCCTCAGGAAATATGAGCAAAGGGTTATTGTCAGCTCCTTGCACATGGTCCCTTAACCTGAATCATGCAATTTGTGTCCCATGATTATTATGACTTATGAGTACATTATGTGATGACACTTAAAGTAGATAAAAATCAAGCATACTTTTTTGCTACAATTACACGATCCTTTGCTTCAGAGCGATTGAACCAGATACATCCCACACTCTCTAATATTGTGCTTTGCAGAAGCCCTTCATATTTAAAGCAACAAACGTCAATAGTGACTTTTAGAGTAATGCACGAAAGGCACACCAATCACTTGTCTTTGATTCAATCACAAGGTTTTTCGAAACTGAGCAATCATGACGGTCATAAGCACACTTCTGTGCGCTCTAAGACCCTAAGACTTACCAACCCAACCAGGATGCTTCTGCATTATAACAGCGAATGCAGTCATCTGCTCCAAGACGATGAAATCAATCATCGAAGTATGGTTGGCAACATAGACCTGTTTAAAGCCAATCATAAAGTAAGCATAGGTATACAAGTATCAAGGAGATACTACGTAAAGTTTTTTAAAAAAGGAAACATGACCTGCTTAGGACGGATACTAGGCCGTGGTCCGTGATATCTAACAACTCCTGTCCATGAGGCGACAAAAAAGCTGCATATCATTTCCACCAAGACCCTCTAATACAGAAAAAGACAATACAAATTTCAACATCAAGGTATCAGTAGTTGAGGTTCACAAGGAAGGGAAAATATCAACAAAGCAGCAGATACCCTGTGTTAAACAACATCTTCATGAGTTCTAGATGGCACACAACAAAAACGACGAACAGAGAATTCAACCCACCTCTATCTTTTTCCTCAACCTATCATGACCTTTTAGCAGCGCATTTACGGGGATAAACAATGAAAGGAAAATAATCCACCCAAAAGCTAAAGTCAAGACCCTGCAGATTATGAAAAAATGAACTTTTCATTACAAACAAACGACTGAAAATATTAATTTTGAGCCTATGAACAAAACCCAATAATCGATAAACACACGCTACTAGAATCCAACTAAATAGAAGAAGAGCCATATTGACTGAATAGATACGAGGAACCGACCTCAAGGGAAAGAGAATACAGTATCTAACAACAACCCCAAAGCACCATAGTGGGAATAAGTAAATGTTCCAGTTCCAAGGTTCTGGAGAATTCGATTTGAAACATCTTGTGAAGGAGTCCTGCAAAATCATACCCAAAACATAAAGAAGACAACTTGAAAAGAGTCGACAACATCTGCAGATATCAAATCAAGCATCATATACAGTTACAGAGATAAAAATCCATCCTTTCGTTCATAAATTTGAAGTCTTCAACAGAATCATTGGGAAACTCGAAATATTTTACTTACATCAACAATGGCACCAGCAGCTTCAGTGAGTGTAGGGGAGATATCGATCAAATCAAGCCTGAAATCACGAAGAAGAACGGTAATACTTAAATAGCCGATCCACTCAAATTCAAAATTCACAGAACTTTCAGAGAAGAATTACAGGCGGAGCTTGCCACGAGGTTCATTAATGGAAGAACCGGAAGGAAGGTAATCTTCTATGTTAGGGTGATCAAGGTCAAGCTCAGATTTTGAAGTCACGAGCTTCCCTGGCTTACTGCTCATATCTTCCGTCGCCGGTTTCCGATCCCCGGCGAATTTGTCTTACTGATTTCTTCTCCCAATCTTCAACTTGAGCTCTAAAGAACTCACGAGGCTTTTGACTATGATTGAGAACACAACAGGCCCATCAGTATAAACAAGGCCCAATGTGACCTTTTTTCAATAAAAAATATATAAAACATTCTAGAATCAAAATATGTTTTTGTATAAAATGGTTAAAATCAAAGTAATGGGCATGCTTAAAAGACTTAAAAGACCTGACATACTTTAATTTAGTGGCAGATGGTAAATTCACTAAATTCACTATATTTTTTTGGCTAATGCTTAACAAAAAAATTAAAATCAAAGTAACTCATGTTCTGTTTTTTCATCTTATCTTCACCAAATTTAGATGTAAGAAACCAAAACTAATTTTATTTTGAGGAGATTTATTTCCTTTTAGAGAGCTATATTAACCATAAATTACTTTTCTAATAACGGAGTTACTCTTGAAAATAAAAGAAACAAATTGTCTAAACATAGTTTACTAACCCAAAATTTAAAAGTTGAATATCATTTGGATTACAAAGATAGAACAAACTGTAAAAATGGCTTCATCTAGATTCCAACTGCTTGCTCTTCTCATCATCTTCTCTCTTGTTATTTCTGCCCAATCTGCAGGTACTAATTATATTTTTTTACCTTCTTAATATTTGAGCTAATACTCATGTCTCTAATTAAAAATTCAAATTAAAAAAACAGAAAAAGAAATTAGAGATGGACCGTGTAGCTTAAGAGGAACTTGCAAAAGCGACAATGACTGTGACCCTCATTGCCACAGAGGCACCGATCCTGCAGCCATGGGTGGTCACTGCCTCTTCGACATCTCCAAAACTCCTGTTTGCTGCTGCTTATTTGATTAATCATCTCTTTTTCTAAACTAATGATGTTAAAATAAATAAAATAATGATAGGTTGCAATCAGTTTACTTGAAGTAAATGTTTTTTTTTTGTTATTGTGTTATTATACATACAGATGTAAACAGTTATGATATTCTCTCAAGTCTGAACTCGTTTTTTCTTGATTTTATTTGGCCTCAGAACTGTTATAAATTTAGATATGTGGCCATTGTTGAAAGTGATGCAATACACAACAAAATAATTATGTGTATATACACACACAGATGTATATCTTCTCTCTCAGGTTCTGAGAATGGTCAACTATCTCCACCGTTGAGATTTACTCATCAGCCACAGGCGGGTCAACCCAACGACCATGTTCTTTGATCAGACCGATCAGAGCATCTGTTGCCTCCGACATGGCAATCCCACGTTTCACCACCGTCTGTTTGCACAATAAAAATCCGATTCTTTTTCACCTGGAAGCTTGTAATATATAAACACATTACGAAACACAAGGATAAAGGCATTACCTTTCCGACGTAAAGGTCGATTTTTCCGGGAGACCCACCAACGTAACCGAAATCAGCATCTGCCATTTCTCCTGGTCCATTCACTATGCAACCCATGATTGCGATCTGTGCCATTATCCAATTACATCAGTTTTTGTTCATCCAAAACAGGGGAAAAAAAGGAAATACACGAAAAAAAGGTCCGAGTTTTAACCGAAACGCCAGGCAAATGTGAAGTCTTTTCTCGGATCTCGGCACTGATTTCTTGCAAGTCGAAAAGTGTTCTTCCGCAAGATGGGCACGATACATATTCCTGCAATGATATTACAAGCTGTTTACTTTTTCTTTTGAGAAAGAAAATACAGAAATACAAATACAGATTATTGTGCTTTTACCGTCTTAGTGTTGCGCATTCTGCAGCCTTGTAATAAGTTGAAGGAAGTATTTCTAAGGAAATCGAAATCTTGATCAGGTGCTTCGAGCAATACACCATCGCCAAGTCCATCCACAAGAAGGGCCCCAGAGTAAGTTCCTGCGTGAATCACCAATTCGTCTCTGCATTGTGGACGAGAAAAAAGTAACCATCATAAGATCAAAATTGGATTTTTCATTCACCGTACAAACCTTGACTGTCGTTTTATACCTGTGAATTCCAGTTGGGAACTTAATGTGGTGAATAACAGGAAAGTTAATTGAATTCTCGGATAGGAACTCGAAGAGCCTACAAATTCAAGAAAAGAAAATCACTTAGCTAACAGAGATCATAAATTTTAACTCAGGAAAACATGGAGAGAATTTTCGATCATTACCTCCGAGCTGCATGTACTCTGCTAACTTTGTCTTCGGTAAAGGGTACATCATGGAGTATCATAGTAGCGTCTATGTTTTGAAGTATTTGAAGCTCCTCGTATGGCTCATCCCCTCGTAGTGAGACAACCAAGCGTGTACCTGAAATTGCTGAAATTAAGAACTACCTAATTTTTTTTTCCTTACTATTGTCAGGTAAGTATCAGGTCACCTTCAGGGAGAAGCTTGTAAGCACCACCAGATAGCTCCTTGAGGTTGACAAGAACAATTGCATTCGGCAATGGCTTTGTGAGTTGCTCTGATAAAGGTGTTATAACTCCCATACTGACATCGATCAATCTTTTAAGAGCCAAACGCTGTAAACGGAGCTCAAATGTTTATATCCAGCCATGGCTAATCTTAAATTATACCATATGGTAAAGAAAGGGTGATTATTACAGCCACATGATCATCTACAGGCGGTAGCTCTCTTAATAAGATTGAATCAACAGTTGCCAGATCCTATACAAGCATTACTCGAGAAAGTAAGTAAGAAATTGGGAACCATAATCAAATTAGTACAGTGAGACTGCGTCTCACATGATAATGAATTGAACCATAGCTCACCTTGAAAGGCATGCCCACAACAAGCTTTGTAGCGAGTGATCGGTAGAGGATTTCAGGTGACTAAAGAGAAAACAAAATAGTAATCATAAAGACAATGATCTGATATACATTTCGCAGTAAAGATTTAGTAGAAGAAAAAGAAGTAAGGAGTAATAATAAATGTTCACCTGTAGTTGATCCAGAGAGATCGACATCAGAACAGAACCATCACGGTGAAGGACACCCCTGTAATCAACCTCTTCTCCCTATAATTTTCAGAACAAATCATTTCAAATTACTTTGATACTTGAAAGCGACATCATAAAGTACATGATTTTTTTCCCCAAAATGTACAGTCTTGCCTCTTTTTGTACAGGTAGATCACCAGTCCGGCGTTGAAAATCAAAGTAATGCCTATGCTTTTCTTCGAAGGGTGCCTGATGCAAAAAGGGTTGCATTAGTCCAATAAAGTGGAAACTATACTAGGAAAGCACTGAAAAGGATAAATTCATACAACGCCTTGTTGAAGTTCAGCAGCTTTTGTCCCAAGATTGGCCAATCGCCTGCAGGGATCTATCTCCTCTTCTGGTGGCTCCGTTAGTGAAACTCTTATTGTGTCACCAAGCCCATCCTGCAATTACAAACAATCATTGTCATACATGCATTGTTGTAAGAAAGATCATTACATTATCCTATGTAATGAGGTACCTGAAGAAGAGTCCCAATTCCAATTGCAGATTTCATCCGCCCATCTTCACCTTCTCCTGCCTCAGTAACTCCCAAATGCAAAGGATAATCCCATCCATGAACATACATCTCAGCAACAAGCAAACGGTACGCTTGGACCATAATCACTGGGTTGCTCGCTTTCATCGAGAAAACAAAGTTGTGATAGTCTAATTTCCGACAAATCCTTGCAAACTCAAACGCAGATTCAACCTGTGTGACAGAACTCACGTCTGACACCAGGTCATGTGTAAAAAAAAAGAGAAACCGTTTCAAAAAAATCTAAGATGTTTCACCATTCCTCGTGGAGAATCCCCGTAATAGCTCATAATACGATCAGAAAGACTTCCATGATTTGTCCCAATACGCATTGCTCTCCCGTACTTTTTGCATTTTTCAACCAAAGGAGTGAAGACCTAAACGAAAAAGAGCAACACTTTTAGCTAAGACTGATGTACACATTACTGGCTTCACGAGCAAAGTGAAAGAAAGGCTTCCTTCCACCTTCTCAATATGTTGAAGTTCTTTCTGATATTCATCCTCTGTATATTCTATAGACTCAAACTGGGCCCGTCTGTCCGCTGCAAAGGAAAGAATTCATTCATTTCTCTAGTTAAAGATACAAAGTGCAAGAAAAATAAAAAGGGTACCAAAATTTCCGGGGTTAACGCGGATCTTGTCAAAGCATTCAGCAACTCGTAAGGCTACAGCAGGAGCAAAATGGATATCTGCTACCAGCGGTATATTGTAACTGTAATCAACACGCGAAACACCAATTCCGTTTTATACCACTCAAACTTCACAAAAAGACATAGAGAAGTCTGAGTTTGGGCATCAACTTACTTGAGTTGAACAAGTTTATCTTTAATTTCAAAGCATGCATCCGCCTCTTTCTTCCCTTGAACAGTTATCCTCACAATATCTGCTCCTTTATCCGCGATTCGCATAACCTATAATCACAGAACCAGCAGGATTTGTCTCTATAATGTCAATGGAACAGTCATAAACTTACGATGCAACACAGTTCGATCATCTGACACCAAGTTTTCATATATTAATACATATACATATGCATTGAGGTCCTAAATCTCCGGAAACCAAAGCAATATCTTCAAATTGCAAATAAATCTAAGAGACAGATGCAAAAACCTCTTCAACAGTTCCAGCGACATCTTTTGTATCCGATGTAGTCATTGTCTGAATCCTTAGCGGATGTTCGCTTCCAAGGGCAACATTACCAACCATAACAGTACGAGTCTTCCTTCTTACTGTCTTATGCAACGACTCACAATATTTCTGTCTTGGCACTACAAAACCAATCATTCACTCAAAACATAAATCCAAAGAAAGCTTTTACAAAATATGATCATATAAATATACCTAAGATAGGGCTTCCTCCGGATGCAGGTTGAAGCTCGGCTAAATCGGAGCCTTGGTTTGAATTCCGGATAACTGTAACTCTTCTTCTAGCAGATCTTAGACTTGTCAAATCACAAATTCTCACAGTATTCATGCTTTTACCAAATCCTAGTTTCGAATCCGGGATCTTGACCCCCGAAACTGGAGCTGGCAATACTCCAGTCGCCATTTTTTTCTCAATGAATCAAAGTAACTGCATAGCCACAGAACAAAATTAGCTGAATAAACACAGTAATTCAAACTCCTATAATCCAGTTTGATACTAGAAAGATCATTGAAATTGAAAAACTGAGCAAAACTTTTTTCTTTGCTACAATTTGGATTCTGAAGCAAATTCAACAAAAAATATTACCTTTATCAGATGAAATTACACAGAAATTTATCGCAAAAAAAGGGATACTTTCCGTTTGCTAAACAGTGTCGATTAAACCAAACGCATGAACTAATTCACCAAAATTGAGAAAAATCATTCAAAAAGTTTCTAGCCATGAAAAACAGTACCTTTAAGGGGAGTCAAGATCAGGCAATGGAGAAACCACTCTTGAAGGCAAGGAAATTCTAAAAAAATAGAGAAGAGAATATTCCAGAGGAAGACATTAGTGGTGAGAAGAGTTTGAGAGGGATTGATTTTCACATATGTATATGCAGGTTAAGAAGTGAAAGAAACTAAGGATAAAGGTGTAACATTTCAGAAACAGCCAAGACCAAAATTTTCTTAGCTAAAGTGGAAACAAATCAGAGCATGGAGACGTGGAAATTGATATCTGAGGTCCTGTATTTATCTTCTCTTCAACTTTGTGCCTGTAATTCAACACATGTCTCAAAATTATCTCTTTTAATTTGTTTTTAATTCCGAATCGTCGTTTTTTACTCATCTAAATATTGGATTTGCCAGGCGGTAAGTCAACTAAAGACAGTGTACTTGCACAACCAGAATCAAGTCTTATCACCTACATTATATAGAAACTTGGTTAATGGACCGGCCAATTGTGGTCCAATGTTGACAAAAAAAAATATATATTAAGTTTGACATGTTTCTTGTCATCCCTACCATTATAAGAAAACAATATGGAGACAATAATGTCAAAGATTCTTAAACGTATATAACGATCAATCATAAAGAATTAAGTGGAGCAATCTCCTCTCAATTCTCATTATGCTTCTTAGGCTCTATCTTGTTGGCATCATCTCTCTCATATTGAGGAGCAATTTTTTTAGATAAAAGTCTAAAATTAAGTGGTTTGGTGACAGTGATTAGAACACTGCATTTTTTATCGAATTGTTTAATCTAGAGCTGCTCATAATGACATAAAATCTCTCACAACCGATTCGGGTATAATCCTCAAAGACATTGGTGATATAAAGAAAGCTGTTGTTGACTATTTCTCGATTTTTATGTAGTCTCTTCCTAATTCAAGCTCTACTTTCTCGGATCTTAATAGTTTTGTGGATTTCTGATGTCCCTCTACTTCTTCTGCGAATCTGGTAGCTCCTATCTCCCCTTTGGAAATTCAACAGTTCATCTTATCCATTCCCCTCAATAAGGTCTCGAGTCTCGATGGATTTACGGTGGAATTTTATAAGTCAGCTTGGCAGGTTATTGGTAATGATTTCATAGTTGCAGTCCAATCTTTCTTCTATGGTATTCTGCCTACTGGTGCGAATACAACTTTCTTGGCTTTGGTTCCCAAGCATTCAACTGCCTCTCAAATGAAAGATTACATGCCCATTGCTTGTTGCAATCTGCTTTATAACGTGATCTCTAAAATCCTAGCCAACCGTCTTAAATTTATTCTCCTATATGTTATTGAACTCAATCAAACAGCTTTTGTTAAACAAAAACTTTTGCTTGAGAATGTTTTGCTTGCTTCTGAATTAGTGAAAGACTATTATAAAACCTCCATTTCCCCAAGGTGCGCTATCAAGCTTGATATTGCGAATGCTTTTGATACTGTAAGTTGGCCTTTTATTGTTGTTGTTATAAGATCTATACAGCTGCCAGATATATTCATCAATTGGATTTATGTCTGCATTTCAACAGCCTCCTTCTCGATTTCTATTAATGGTGATCTTGAGGGTTTTTTCACCAGCTCTCGTGGCATTTGACAAGGTTGCTCTCTTTCTCCTTATCTTTATGTCATCATCAACAATGTGTTATCTCGAATGTTGAATGTTGCTGCAAGTTATAACCGTTTTGATTTCCATCTTCTTTGTAAGGAAGTTGGTCTTACTCACCTAAGCTTTGTAGATGATATCTTAGTTTTTTGCAAGGAATTCTCGATGTTTTAGCTGAGTTTGGTACTATGTCGGGTCTCCATATTAATGTCTCCAAATCGACAATCTTTGCTGTTGGAAGAATTCACAATAATCTGTTTCAAGGTGCTTCTGGTGCTAGCATAGCTATGGGTTCTCTTCCAATCCGTTATCTTGGATTACCCCTGCTCACTAAATCTATGTCTCGTATTGATAATGAACCTCTCCTTGAGAAAATTAGGACTCGTATGAACTCTTGGGCTACTAAGCTTCTCTCTTTTGCTGGCAGGCTTCAATTAATCATATCTGTGATATATAGTACCAAAACTTTCAGGTGTTCCACTTTCCGATTACCTAGTCCCTGTTTAAAGAATATTGAAAGTATGTGTTCTGCTTTTCTTTGGTTTGGTTCTCCTGCCATTTCTTCTAAGGTCAAAGTTAGCTGGGAGGATATTTGTTTCCCTATAGATGAGGGTGGCTTAGGCACTCGTCCCCTTCGTACCACCTCAATTTTTTTTACTTTTCACCTGATTTGGAGATTACTTACTTCATGCTCTTCTCTCTGGGTCAGTTGGACTCGACATTATCTATTGAGATATAACTCTTTTGGGATTTGCAGATTAATTCTCGAGGCTCTTGGATGTGGAAGAAGCTCTTGAAACTTAGGATTGACGTTTATGAATTTATAGAGGTCGATATCAAATCTGGTCGTGACTCTTTTTTCTGGTTTGATCATTAGAGTTCTTTGGGTAATCTTCAGAGTGTTTTGTGTGAGAATGGTCCTCGCTATCTTGGTATTCCTAGAAATGCAAAGGTGGCTGATGCTTGTTCTAATGATGGTTGGAGCTTCGGTGCTGCTGGTTACCGTAGATTCCCCCATATCCTCTCTTCTCTTTGCTTGGAACCAAGCCCCCTCTCTGACTCGGGTAATGATATTTTTCTTTGGAGACATGCAATCCTTGATTTCAAGCCTTTTTTCTCCTCTGCTCGAACCTGGAAGCAACTGCGGCCTTCTTGTAGTAAGGTTCCTTGGGGAAAATTGATTTGGTTTTCCCAAGCTGTCCCTCGCTACTCTTTATTTCTTGGCTTGCATTGAAGGATATGCCATCTACTGGTACTCAGATGCGTATTTGGAGTTTTGGTGCAGCATTGTGTGCTTTGTGGTGAACGGAATGAGTATCGGGATCATCTCTTTCTTGCATGCCCTTATAGCTACTTTGTTTGGCATGATCTTTGTGCTTGTTTGCTTGGTTCGTCCATTACTCGAGACTGGACTGATAGTGTCTCTGCCTCTCCTCCTCCCGTCTTTCGTTATTGGATCAAATTCTTGCCAAACTTGCCTTCCAAATGACGATTTACTACATATGGCGAGAGCGTAATTTCCGCATTCATGGCAGATCTGCAATCCCTTTTCTAGTTTATCTTGTCTCATTGACAAGAATTTACACAACATGATATCTTCCCTCAATTATCGATTTCCTCACACAGGTTGGAAAACCTTAGGCGTCTATGGATTGAGATGATTCTTTTTTTCTTTGTATAGGAAACTGTCTTTAACTTTCTCTGATTATATCCTTTGTGTATAAACCTTTTTTGATGAAATATAATTTTTACATTTCATCAAAAAAAAAATCATAAAGAAGACTTAAGAAGAGGATCAAAACATTGTGAATCGGACCACAAAAATAAAAATTATGAATCGGACCACCAAGCCCCTTTTGAATTACACATCCATACCATGAAAGTTAAGAGGTAGTATACGCTCAAAATCAACAATCTTCTTTGTATTACACTAAACATACATGTCTTTAATCAATATCAAAAATCAAGTAAGAACCAAAGCAAAACCACAGATTCTTGCAAATCATCAAATTCTGAGTTTAACCAGCTTCCATGTCTTATTGGTCTTCTTCTTCGAGCAAATACTTCTTAAGAATTGTCATTGTTGCTTGTTTTGCGCTGCATTAACAACAGCTCAAGAACTCCACAAAAATTTAACTTTAAAAACCCATTAATCAGGCATTAAGTAATGTAATCAACAATTGCATACCTTCCGGGTCTAATGATCTTATACTTTCCGACTTTAGTGAGATCCACAATTGTAGATCCAGCACGACCCGATGGAAGTACACCACCATCATAGACATAAGCACAATGTTGCCAAAGATTCTCAAAATCTTTAACACAAACACTACTCCTATCACCGCTTAGATTAGCACTTGTAAGAGCCAACACACTGCCTGAACCTCTCGATACTTCCCTAATGAATTCACAATCTGGAACTCTTACACCAATAGTATCAATCCCTGGGTTCAAGGACTTTTCAAGAATGCTTGATTCACCTGTTTAAAATTACACTACAATAACACTCTCAGATAAAGAAACCATATCAATGCTAACCATATTAAGAAGAAGATGCAAAACCTCGTTGAAGTACGAGAGTGACTGGACCAGGCAAGAGTGAATCAAGTAAACCATGTGGTAAGTGGTTTGTGAGAGCAACTCTCTTAATATCTGATGCATCACCAACGCAAATCGCTAAAGGGCTTGTGAGCTCACGTCCTTTGATCTCATATATTCGGTTAACCGCTTCCAAAGAACTGTTGATGCTATATAAATTACAACTTTGTCCAGGCAACGTAAAAGCTTATTTTAGCTAATAAAGTGAAGATTTTGATATTACCAAGCATCACAAGCGAACCCATAAAGCGTATCAGTCGGTACAGCAATAACTTTCTCGGATTTGATTGCGGCAATAGCTTCTTGTGTAAAGGCTTCGGTTGCAGGATGAACTAAGCTTGAATTGCTCACCACACAGGTCTCTGTTCTCTCCAAACTCCAAACCATCTTCTTTTGCAATCCCCATCTCAATCTTCTACGGTGGTTAGCAACTGAAAAGAATCTTAAATCAGGGACTCCTGAGAAGAGAGAATTGATGGATAAGCTCATTAGCTTGTGAAATCAAAACTGGTCCTTATGACCTAAAAATTAGGAGTAGAGGGATAGTGAACACGAAAGTTTCCTTCATTCCTCAAAGCAAAATCAAACAAACAAATAGAAACCCAGAAAAGTTATGCCTTTGAATTGAATCCAATTCAAACAATCAATTGCCATTAAGACGAGAACCAAACGCAGAATAGATTATTAAAAAGCAACCTTTACGCAGGAGAGGAGACGGCGACGCTGGTAAGATGCCGGGAAGTTTCTCAGCGAGTCTCGTGGACAAATTCATCTCTCTGTAATCTCCTTTGTCGTCGAGCAGAAGGACAAAGACTAAACCCAAGTCGAGGACCGGAACAGAGATAGAAGAGGTTTAGCAAACTGAGACGTGATCACGTGACTGCCGCATCACCCTTTTGCTCAATTTTTTATTTTTTATAACTTGTTCAACTTCCTCAATTTGATTATTTTGCTTCTTTCTTCTTAAAGTAAATCTTTTCGAATGTAGTTAATGGCAAACATTTCATTTGCAGAGATTGAACAATCTAAGTTACAAACTTACAACAATACAATGTTGTATATGTAAAGAAGCAAAACAAACAAAAAAGAACAATCTTTAGCATTCCTTTTATCACTTTCCCTTTTCTTTTATACAAATCAGATTACATAACATTAACCAAACTATCTGTATAAGTGTAAAATCATCTTTTCCACTTCATGGTCCTATGAAGCATTTGGATGATGCTGAGAGGTTGTTGCATCCAGTGGTTGAGGCGGTTGTGGTATTGTTTGATTCAACTCTTGCTCTAGTCTTCTTACTCGCCATCTTCGTCTCCATCTTACAAACTCAACCATCACTGAACTTCCGCATATGCAGACACCAAATCCAGCAAATGTTGACAGCAGAACTGACAGAACTGGTTGCAACTTCACCTGATACCAACAACAAAAATTTGAGTTTATAGACAGATGTATAATAAAGGTTGCAACTTTATGTCAAATTTTGCTTTAATTAATCTCATAATTCTTCACTTTTATCGGCTAAATCAAAAGCTCGCACCAGTTTTTGGTCAAGATATGCGATGAAGAGTACTTACCACGGAGTAAAATATATGGGCGAAGAGAACAACCAAAGCAAACTGGACAGATGCGTAAATCCAGACAAATCTTCTCATAACTGCACAAGATTATTCCAGAACCAAAAACGAGATCAGAATGCAGAAGGCACAGTTGGGAAGAGTTTTCCAAAAAGAATACCTACCCATGGTTGATGCGGTCATGGATGCAAGAAGACCAAGAATACAAGAAAACGGCAGAGATATGGCGATTGCACCAGTACCCAATTTCTCAACCTGCAAATGAACTTACTGTTATAGATAATCTATTTGTAGTACTTCTGTATATGTATGTCTAAATCTGGATGCTTGTTGTTGTTGAGGGTGATTATATATAGTAGAGATGGATTACCAAAAGCTGCTCGAGGAAGCAGAAGTAAGCGAGCATGCTGATGATAACTAGAACAGGCACTTCTTGCCAAACCCTGTCGAGACAATATGCAGAGATTTTAATGAAGTTACTATATAATTAAAGAGAGTTTGAATAGTTAGTAATGAGAAATATAAGAGTGTTTTACCTGTACCCATTGACATCTAGCTGATGAACACCAGAATTTCGCATGCTTTGGATTCGTAAGAGTGTTACAGGTAAGTTCTTAACTTCTTGTTTACACACCTCACAGGTCTTGTTACCCTTTATAGTGAACCATTTGAGAGCACAATCTTTGTGGGCAAGAGCAAGTTCGCCTTTGCAACTACACTCCATTTTTAAGGTTTCTCCACCTTCACAGAGCTCAACCAAACAAATCCTACAAACTGCTTCATCCTCAGGTATGTCTTCTCCATCAGCATCATCTGCTTCTGTTCAAAACATTGAGGTAGATTTGTTGTGTTCAATCTCAGAATATCTAGAAGAAAATAAACCCATATAACCGATTGAAACATGAACTTACCAGTTTTACCAGCCTCTGATGCATTTGAGGAAATATTTCCTTCCTTTACACGAGGAGTCGAAGGAATAACTCTGAAGAATGAATCCATTCTATTTAGGCTTAATTCCTTGTCATTAACAGGCACAGAGCGAGAACGAGCTATCTGAACATTTGCTTTGTTCTGCAATAACAAGTATAAGTACAAAAACAATTGCAAGGTACTCTGAAACGATATAAGAGAAAGCTTACGCTTGGAGTTTGAGGAGCAGCACTGCTTCCCCCGTGAGCTGACTCTGAGTTTGAAAGAATAATGGGAGTCACAGGTAGAGATGAAGTTCTCTTGATCCTAGGCGTAAATAACTTTGAAAGTGATAATGATCTCACTATCGAAGCCTTCTCCTGCAATGCAGAAGGAGAAGAGAGATTTCCTTGTCCCTTTTCGATATCGGAGTTGAAGACTTTTGGTTTAGCTTTTGGCAATAGATTCTTCAGGGATGATTTGCTACGCGGAATAACTGAAGAAGAAGTAGGACCAGGACCTGGAGAACTCGATGTCAAAGCAAAGTTCACTCTTCTTGGAGTTGGACTAGGTGTTGGAGGCATTTTGATTACAACCGAATCTTCAGGAGAGAGACCAGTTGCCCTCGTAGGTATCTGCAAAGAGAGGTTCTTTCGCCTCCATTGTTGAACATTTGCAGAAGTCTCTTCTGTTATAGTTGAGGATCCTTCGGCCTTAATAAGAACAAAGATGAAGATAAAAAAAAGAGTTCTATGAGAATTTAAACAACACATCAATTTCTCAAGAGAAGTAAGCCCTCGGATGAAACCAGCAACACTAATCAGAGATTAAGGTTCCCACAACAATTTGATCAGCTACAAAAGCATTAAATTTTGAACATACCAAGTAATTTTGGCAAGTATTTAACACAAAAAAAAAACCTCTTATCTTTTCAATTCCATTCAACAGACACATCAAAGTTCAAATTTTTGAGACCAAATACATACTTGTAGACATAAATATGTTTGATGTATGAGTGTTTGTATATGTGTACCTGATTAGAAGCAGGAGCAAAATTATTATGGCCTGAATCAAGAGAATTAAGAGGCTTCTCCTCAGTACCCATCACTATACAAAACAGCCAGAGATTGATTTCAGATAACTTTTCAATACCCGCAATAATTCAAATACTCTGCAACGAAAAGCAGAACTGGGAGGAAGAGAAAACGAAGGCAAACCTTAACAATAGAAAAATTGAAGACTTAAATTAGAAGGCCAGACAAAAAACAAAGAGAAATCATAAATAGTCGTCACAAGCTTTCGTAGTTTGCTGGAGAAAAGCGTGACACAGTACCTAAACTGGAACCAAAACCGACCAAGTAGAAGAAGAAACCCAGAATTTAAAGAAACGTCCCCAAAAAGAGTAAAATTCCAAAATTTCCTTAAAACCCGCCCAAAAGGAAGAAACTTTGAAACGGAAAGAACAACAGACAGAGAAAGAGAGGTGTTTTAGCTCTTTATCTTCTCGAAAATAGTGCTTATGATGATGAGGAAGATCGTGGAATTGGGCTGTAAATGGGGAAGAAGAATGAGAAAAAGGAAGGGAAGAAGAAAGAGAAAAGCATGATTTTCATTTATGGAGAAGGTAGAGATATGGGCCTACCTCTCTCTCTGTTTCTCAAAGATTTGCCCACTTCTTAATTGATGATCCTCTTCTTGCCTAAAAGTTGAATTTGCATTATGAGTCTCTTTATTTTTGCCATTTTCATGTAAATTTTAAATTGTTATCAGGATACGTCACTAGTGTTGGGCTTATAACTTTTTTAATCCTTTTAAAAGTATTTATAAATCAAATTTCATCCTAACATGTATCGTATAATTGAAGTAACTAGGTTTAAAATAGTTTGATGATGTGATAAAAGTAGTGTAGTTGGTTTGCTTTGAATTAGTTTAGTATTAGCTAGTGAATTTAAATTTTACTATGTTCTAATTAAAATAATTTGATTATGGATAAAATTAAATTAATCTAATTATTGTTGATAAAAAAAATTAGTGTGATGCAATAAACAAAACAAATATGTTTGTTAATACATAAAAATAGAAAAACGAAATTATATTTTTTTATCCTCTCAATTATTATTAAACCTAAATAAAGTTATAAAATTCACGATTACAGAGTAACGATAAATGTTCAAAAACTCCATCAAAAATTTAAAATTACAAGCGAAAGATGATGAACTCAAAAAAAGCTTATATAATACCAAACGAATCAACCTGAAATACAAGGAACTAAACAGAACTGGAACCGGCTAAATAACTGAATAGTTCCTTAATTCAAAAACCGGAATCGAATAGGTACGGAACCGAGAACCGAATAGTTACCTAAAATAACTGAAATACAATTATATATTTTAAAATAATTATTTATATAGAATTTCATAATCTAAATATCTATTGTAACTATAAATCTAAATTTGTTAGTCAATTTGAACCAAAATTACTAAAAAAACTAAAATATTCAATTTTTCTAATTTATTTATGGTTTTTCTAAAAAAAATTTATTTAAAAAAAAATTAGATAGAAGTACCTGAACCGAAACTAAACCAAATTTTAATAGGTACCCATTGGTTACCATATTTTCAGAACCGAAAGAACCGGATTTTATAAGTACCTATTGATTACAATTTTTCAGAATCAAAAGAACCGAACCGAACCAAACCGAATAACCGAATATCCCGTGCAATGTGATATTTTGACTATAAAATAATTTAGAAAAAAAAGAAATATATTAAACTCGAAAGTAACTATCTCAAATTGAGAAGAGCTAAGTCTCTATGAAATAAACACAACAAATATGAAGGACGAATCCTCGTGTAACGAATAAATTCGATCAATCCTTTTTACTAGTATATATATATATAATGCGGTGGATTTCTAATGTTGTTGATTTTTATTTATTTCAAACACTGTTTAACTTTTTGCAATGTTTATTTTTATAACTATTGAAAATTTGACTTGCAAAAAAAATTTATCGTTAGTTTTTTTAACAATTAGATCAAAATTTGATATATAATTTAAATTTCTTACATGGAATAAGTTGGAGTCGAGTAAAAAATAATATATATATTTTTTTTTGGTGGAAAGTTAAAAAATAATATATTTAATAGGTTGTTTTTTTCTTATAAAAAAAATTAAAACATAAATCATTAATGTATTATTTCCGGCAAAAGAGCCGGTGGATATCTCTAAGAGCTTGAGATACAAATAAATTGTAGTAATGTTTGCTGCGTGTAATTTGCACAGTTAGATAAGACTACAATAATTAAATAAAATTAAGAATTAGTGTTAAAGTATTAGTACGTTTGAATGTGTGACATGTGTGTTGGATTATATACCAGAAACTTGAGATTCACGAGAAAAAAGAAGAAAGATTAAAGGTGGAGGCGTAGCAAGAAGCTACTGAACTTTAAGCAATTAGACCTCCAAATCCGTGCAAGATCTCCATGGAAGCTTTGCCTTCAGCTTTACTCTGCAGTTCAGATTCTTTTGGCACGAAGAGATCCGAGATGAATCAATCGAAGATGATGAGCGAGAGAGAAGAGAGTTTGTTATCTGATGTATTTGATGCTTATTACTCATATGTATCTCTTTATTTGATATAGTATTTATACACTCTTCTATTCAATCTCAACCACTCATATTCTATAACAAATACTTTTTAATCAACGATCACAAATGATCTGATATGTTACAGAATTAATTAGCTTACTAACATAAGAAACAAGTGAGTAAATAGATGATTCATCATCTTATTGCTTTTAAGGAACAATTCCTAACAATCCCCCACTTGTTTCTTAAATTCAAGCTTTCAAACAATTGATGTCTTTCAACTTAAATCAATTTCTTTTTCTTCGTATGATTCGCACATCATATATACTTTAGCGTTTAACCTTTGTTTATTAACCAATTCATTGTAAGTATTGAAGAAACTTACAATCATGATAACAATCGTTTATCATAAACTACAACATATTATCTATTATGTACTTGAGACTTTGAAGCCTCTTTCATGACATTTCAAAGCTCCTAAGAGTTTTTCTTTGTTTGACATTTTGAACTAGAAGCTTATATGAGTAAACTAACTAGTAAGGGATCCGAAAAACATCTCAGCTCAAGTCAATCTCAATTCCATTTCCTTAGCCGTGTCTAGGATCATACGTCCACACAATGCTTTTGTTAATGGATCTGCAATGTTCTTCCCAGATTTTACATATTCCAATGAGAGAACTCCACCTTCAAGCAATTTTCTTATCACCTTGTGACGCATTCTAATGTGTCTTTTCTTTCCATTAAACAGTTGATTCATAGCTACAACTATAGCAGCATGAGAATCACATCTCATTGAAATGGATGAACACATTTTACCAAACATTGGAAGATCAAACAGAACATTCCTCAACCACTCTGCTTCTTGGCTCGCTAATTCAAGAGCAATCAGTTCAGACTCCATGGTTGATCTAGCTATACAAGTTTGTTTAGTGGATTTCCATGCTACAACTCCTCCTGATAAAGTAAACACAAATCCACTCGTAGAATGTATTTCATCATTGTTAGAAGCCCAGTTATCATCACAATAGGCTTCTAAGACACATGAAGAACCATCATAGTTGAGTTTCCAATCCATGGTTCCTCTGAGATACTTCATCAATCTGTCAAATGCATTCTAATGAAGAGCATTTGGACTTTGTGGTATTTGCTAAGCTTGCTTATTGCATAGGCTATATCAGGTCGTGTACAGTTCATAAGATACATCACACTGCCTAGTATCTTGGCATATTCTCCTTGACCGATACTATCTCCTCTATTCTTGCATAAATGAATTGAAGAATCATAAGGCGATCTAACAGGTTTACATTCCCAATAACCAAACTTCTTAAGAATTTTCTCAATATAATAAGACTGAGAAAGTGCAAAACCAGCATCAGATCTTATCACTTTGATTCCTAGATTCACATCTACTTCATTCATATCCTTCATACTAAACTTAGAACACAAAAATTCCTTGACTTCATTCACTATTTCTATCGATGTTCCCATGATAAGCACATCATCAACATAGAGATAGGTGATAACATATTCTGATTTGGATCATTTGCTAAATATACAAGTATCTGCAGAATTAGCTACGAAACCATTCTCTATAAGTGTTGAACTGAATTTATCAAACCATTGTTTAGGAGCTTCTTTAAGGCCATACAAGGATTTCTTTAGTTTACATACCTTATGTTCTTGCCCTTTAATGACAAAACCTTCTGGTTGCATCATGTATATCTCTTATATCAAATCGCCATTCAAAAATGTAGTCGTCATGTCCATTTGATGGACTATAAACTTGTGAGAAGATGCAACACCTATAAGGAGTCTAATTAAAGCAATCTTAGAAACAGGTGCATAGGTATCAAAAAAATCCACTCCATGAATTTGAGTAAAACCCTGAGCAACTAATCTGGCCTTAAATTTATCAATAGATCCATCAGCTTTCATCTTCTTCTTGAAAATCCATTTACACTTCATTGTTTTGCAACCTTTAGGTAAATCTACAAGCTCCCAAGTGTGATTAGTCATTATAGATTCATACTCACCATTCACGGCTTCCTTCCAAACCATTGCATCAAGAGACTCCATAGCTTCTGAAAATGTTTTAGGATCTTCTTCTATTAAGAAGGTGAAAACGAATTCCTCACTAAGTTCGTCATGACTTACAATAAAGCTAGTTACAAAGTCAGGTCTAAAAATAGAAGCAATCCTAGTTCTTTTACTTCTTCTTAGTTCCTCGGATGTGTCATCACAAACCTTTTTTTCTAAAGAGCTCTCTGAAATTTTAACAGAAGATCCTTTCTTAAAAGAAAACACATTCTCAAAGATTTCAACCTCTCTAGATTCTACAACATGACCATATCTCATTGTATCAGGATCAAAACTCAAACATCTGTAAGCAGAATTGTTAGATGCATAACCTATGAGAATTGCATCTATAGTTTTCGATCCTATATTTGGTCTTTTAAAATCAGGTAAACCAACCTTAACAAGACATCCCCATACTCGTAAATAGCTAAGATTAGGTGAGTAACTTTTCCATAGTTCATAGTGTGTTACCATTAAACCTTTGTGAGGCACTCTATTGAGTATATGACATGCAGTCAGAACTGCTTCCCCCCCCCCCCCACATTTGATCACCTAAACCAGAGCTAAGGAGCATCGCATTCATCATATTTTTGAGTGTCCTGTTTTTTCTTTCAGCAATGCCATTTTACTGAGGTGAATAAGGAGCTGATGTTTCATGGATAATACCTTCATTAAAACAGAAAGTTTGAAACTTGTGAGACATGTATTAACCACCTTTATCAGACCTCAACCTTTTAATTTTCCTATCTAATTAGTTTTCAGCTTTAGCTTTGAAAAGAAGGAACATGTCAAAGGCTTCATCATTGTTCTTTAGCAAATAGACTCGACAATATCTAGAAAAATCATCAATAAAGGTGATATAGTAATGCTTTCATCCTCTACTAGATAAATTTCTAAAGTCAGCTATATCAGTATGAATCAAGTCCAAAAGGCAAGAAGATCGAGATGAGGAATGAGAATAAGGTTATCTAGCATATTTAGACTCTACACAGACTTCACATTTTGAGAAGACACCATTCAGTGAATCAGATATCATACCAGCTTCATTCAATCTCTTAATTGACTTAACATTTACATGACCCAAACGACCATGCCAAGAGTTAATATCATCAACCAAGTAAGCAGAAGAATCAGTCTTATTATATTTCAGAGTCTCCAGAATAAACATGTTACAATTGCAGAATGCTTTTCCTATGTAAACATTATTCTTAGTCAAAACCATTTTTCCTACATCTACAGTTTGTTTAACACCAACAGACATCAACAAAGCACTAGAAATGAGATTCTTACGCATATTAGGTACATAGAGAAATTTAGTGAGAGTTAAGATCCTCTCTGAAGATAGTTTGAGATCAACTTCTCTGATTCCTTCAACTTTTAATGCCCGAACATCACCAAGATACACATTGTCATTACCAGAGTCTTCAATGTGTTTGCACAGTTCTTTCTAATTGCAGATGTGACGAGTAGATCCAGAATCAATGATCCACTCAATCGTGTCACTTGTGGCATTAACTTCTGTCACCACTGCTACAATATTCTCAGCAACTTGATCCTTTTGATTCTCCTTCTTCTTTGGAAGGAGCTTGCACTCTTGTTTCTTGTGACCAGTCTTGTTGCAGTTCTAGCATTTGAGTTTTTTCTTAAACTTAGTAGTCTGTTTAGCTGAGTTCTTGTTCTGCTTTTTGGATGAATCCCTATTCTTCTTGCTATTTCCACCAGAACTCTCTACAAGATTAGTATCTTGATTAACAGAACAAGAAGATGAGCTAATACCTTGATGAGTTATATTTGCTTCCTCAATTAGAATATCAGAGATGAGATCGTCAAGTGAAATTTTTTTCTTTTCATGCTTGAGATTTTACCTATAGTCGCTCCATAATGATGGCAGTTTATCAATCAGTACCAGAGTAGCCAATTGATCTTCAATAGGTAATCCCTCTGCTTGAATCCTTGACACAATCGCCTCGTAGTCGTGGTTGATCCAAAACCGGAGAATCATCCTTCATCTTGAAAGAAGTCCATTGAGAGGTTATGTAATGTTTCTTCCCTTCATCTTCTACTCCATATTTCTTCTTCAAGTTTGACCAGATATCTTTGGCAGATTTGTTGTTGACATAGATATCGAATAGCTTCTCTGATAGATGTTGAATAATATGACATATACAGGTACGATTATGTTCTTCGAATGAGCCTTCTCTCTTGTTAATCTTCGATTTAACTCCAGCTGTATCTCCAGATTCTCCATCATTCACCGATTCAGAATCCTCCAAGAGAACGTATTCAAGACCAAGTTCTTGAAACAAGAAAAGTAGTTCTTCTGACCATCTCCTCCAGTTAGATCCAATCAGAGGTTGAAGTTTTGAGAGATCGGGAAGTGCATTCTTTGATGACATCTCCAAGATTCCAATTAGAATGAACAATAATTGCTTAAAGATTGTCGGATCTTAGACCAGAAACTTGAGATTCACGAGAAAAAAGAAGAAATATTAAAGACAGAGGCGTAGCAAGAAGCCAATAAACTTTAAGCAATTAGACCTCCAAATCCGTGCAAGATCTCCATAGAAGCTTTGCTTTCAGCTTCACTTTGCAGCTCAGATTCTTTTGGCATGAAGAGATCCGAGATGAATCAATCGAAGACGATGAACGAGAGAAAGGAGAGTTTGTTATCTGATGTATTTGATGCTTATTGCTTATACATATATTTGTATTTGATACAATATTTATACACTCTTCTATTCAATCTCAGTCACTCATATTCTGTAATAAATACTTTTTAATCAACGATCACAAATGATTTGATCTGTTACATAATGAATCAGCTTACTAACATAAGAAACACTTAAGAGTATTCATCATCTTATTGATTTTAAAGAACAATTCCTCGTGACAATGTGTACTGTCATTGTGATTAGTGGCTTTCTTCTCTTTTTCAAGTAATTCTCTTTTTCAATTTCGCCTTTCATATCACTCAATGTTGATGTAACACCTGCATTTTGTTTTATATTTTCTCATGTCCATTACTCCCATGAATCGTGTCACCGTTTCCTTAAAGAATTTATTTTGACAAAATTTATCATTTCAAGAGATAGGGTTTTAGTTGGAAGAGACAGTAATTTGGCAGATTAACTAATTTATAGTTATATTTTTTTTGTTATCATTCTTATTTGTTTTGACTTTTTTTAGTAATTCTAATGGTTGAGTCTCCTTCGGTGTTGAAGACCTCTCGGAGGAGGTGGTGTTCTCTTGATTTTCACCTGAATGAGTTATGTTTTTCAGAGAAGAGTTCCAGTCGTTGGGTTATGTGCTTGCCGTCTCTACCTTTGGCTTCTCAGATTCGGATGATTTCTTCTTTCGAACCTCCAATTTATGCAGATGCTCTTTTTGGTTGTTCTGCTTGTCCGGTTCCTAATTCTCTTTTAAGCTTCTATTTTGTTCTTGGTTATTATTGTGCTTAGTTAGTTTGGTGTGGTTTGAGGCCAGTTTTGGTTTCGTTAGATCTGATTTGGTTATATTCGATTTTAGATTTTTTCTCCCTGGTTCAAGTCTTTATATCTTTTTCGGATCGATCTGTTGTTGTCGCTCTTGAAATTCAACATTTCTGAGTTAAGGTTAGTTCCGCTCCTTTTGTGACGTCTTTGTTCGACTATGCCATTTCCGGAAGATTGTGAGATTTATTTAATTCTAGTTCAATTTCCCAGTTCTTCATTTCTGAGTTACACCAATATACTATAAGAGGTTTCCTCATCCGTTTTAGCCATGATTGCTTTGCGATGATTCTGAAGTAGTTTTAATTTTGAGTTTTTTCCTTTTTATTTCTTTCAAATTAATTTCAGGTTTTGTTTTCAAATAGTTTCCTTCTTTTGGGTTTTCGTATTTAGATATATTTTTATTTTCTGTCGGCTTTAGTATCCTATTAATGTAATTGTTAAACAATATGTTCTTTTTTAATTTTCAAAATGAAAGAAAAAAATCATGAAATCTGTTTGAAAAAAGACCAGAAAATTATTCTATCGAGGTTTTATGTATAAAATTCTGGATGAATACAATTTTATTTAAACATTATAAAAATTATTTATAGTTTTACTGTCGAGAATATATTAGATTTTAATGTCCATGGTAAAACCATAAAATAATTTTAAAGTGTTTAGATAAAATTGTATTCATCGAGAACTTTTTATAAAATCTGGACAGAATAATTTTGGTCATTTTTCCAAGCAGATCAAATGTCATTAAAAAAAATTATTTGATTAGTTGGTGTTACTATTCTACAATTTGAACCCCTATTTATAATTCATTTTGAAGTTTAGGATACATATATATTCTTTGCACAAATTTTATTCATTACAATTATCTTCAATTTAGGCAAAAAAATTCATTGCTTTGCTGGTTACCACAAATCACTGTATATACAGAACCTTAAAAAAAAGTTTAGTCGTGATGAAGAATGATTAAGTCGATACTATTATATTTGAATTTGGCTTTAGAATGATGCTCAAAATAAAGGTGACTTTATTATCATATTTTGCTTCTTACGAAGAATCTCTGCTTTTTAAAACATTTGTAGAGGAGTGAGTTATCACTTACATGAATAAAGCTCATTTTGACTTGAATTCGAAATCAGCCAATCTTTTTCACAAGTGTCATATTGAAGTTTTCTTCCTTTTTTTTTTCAGTGAATTTTTTTTTCCTGTATCAATCATATATATGCATTAAAGTTTATAGTTTAGTTTTCAAAAAAAGTTTATAGTTTAGTTTATGATTACATATATTTACATTTACTGAACCAAAATATAACCGCTTAGAATATGATACATTATGTTGAATTCATTTTCTCTATAAAAGTTTGGACTCTAGATAATTGTGTTATTCTACATAGTAAAAATTTATAATCTGAATTAAACATTAAATCTTGTAGATATAAAAATACATAACAAAATAATTTTTTTAAATATGCATGCTTAGTTAAATAGCAATCTAGACTTTGTAATTTAATAATTATCATTCTTAATTTTCCTTTTCAAATTAATTGGTATAGTCTAACCCAAAACAAAACAATATAATATTGATTACTATTGATTTTTTCCTAGAAAAGTTGTGAATTTTTTAAAGCTAGTCAAGGTCTCCAAAATTTTATGAAGTTTAGGAAACATTTCAGAAGTTATATATTTACTAATAGAAATATAATTCAAGCTATAGGTAAAACTAAAAAGAATATAAATGGAGTAAAATGATTAGGATGTTTTAATAAATATCAATGGCCAAACCTACAGATAACGTGAAAGTGGCATACCAAAGTGATCCAAACTAAACACCAGAATTGGCCGACACAAATAAAGCAAAGCTTAAAGCATTTTTGTGGAAACATCACTATCTCTACATATATCTACAGCATTATAGGATTATGTTTTATTTTCTGCAATGATTATAGGATTATGTAATGTCGACATGGAGTATATCATTAATGACCACTCAATATCGATTTTTTTAATTATTATACTCTATAATGATATAAGTTTATGTCATTCATAACAATGATTATTATCAATTTTTGATCAATTTTGAAAAAAAAATATATTAAAAAATTAATTTTGACCAAACTACATTTTTATCGTAATCAAAATTCAATTATTTTTTAATAGTGATTTCGATATAAATATTTTTGTTTAATTAATCGACATAATATTCTACAATGATATAAGTTTATTTACACCAAAGTAAAATGATAAAACGTCAAAGAAATGTTTATTTTTATAGTTTTTTCATAATTTGATTTAAAATTATATTATTTTAAGTAATATAGTTTGATTTACGCTATAGATATCTATAGTAATGTTTCCAATGGCTTTTCCTCGTCGCTTTCCTGGCCGGAAAATTTCAACTGTTTCCAACGGATATTTCGATTTCATGTTTCATGTCGTTATGTTATTAATTTTTTGACCAGACCTTTCCTATTATAATTTTTGTCAGAAAATGTTATTATTTTTTTGTAGATCGCTTCTTATAAATCCAATATGATTAAATAAAATAATTATAAAACAGCCATATTCTCGGTAAATTTGTATAATGTCAAAATAGGAGTTGTGGTAAGATCTCGTGGAAAACCAAATGCTTATGGTCGTAAGCTTTTAAGTTGTCCATTGTGGCTTAAATGTTTTCCTTGCAATAAATGTATTGAGCATACGATCCATTACGTGTACGGGTTACCAAACTCAGGTTCCATAATTTCGTAGGTATAAATCTTGTTCAAAAATTTGTTCGTCTAACCGATTAATCTTTTGCATATATGCTAGGCGGTGACCACCCAAATCGATTAATGCCTAAACGATTTTAAAAATCAGATTTTCGATTGATGCCCGCTTAATCCGAATAATCTCTGCCTAGTTCGATTAATATCCAATTAATTACTGTCTAATATAATTTATATTATATTTTAAAAGAATTTATTATACTTTTAATTAAATTTAAGACAAATTTTAATTATACGCATTAAATTGTTTGGAATTTGATTTTTTGATACTATTTACAACTAGCAAACTATCTATAGTGATATTTAATATTTTTATCAATGTATTATATGAAATTATAATACTAAATTGTTAGTTAATATAATTAAAATATAGAATAAATTGAAAAATTAGTCCCTGAATAATTTTCGCGTAACTTCTGATTAATTGATTAGGCGCTACCTTACCACATGTATAACACCTAACGAAATTCAAAACATGGGTATATATAATCAATGGGGGTAAAGTTTTTCAAATTTAGGTTTATGTATTTATTGTTTATTGACTTTATACAATCTCCTGAGTAATGTGGTGTAGCGATTACAGTTTTGCAGTACTTATCATAGACCACGAATCAAGACCCAACCATGCATACCTAATAAATAAACAAATGAAGTGTATGTGTGTGTTGAGTAATGTATGAGAGGTCAATCTCGAAGACCCCACATTGTTGGGGAGAAAGAATCAACTAGAAGATTGTTTAATTAGAATAAGTACATTTAGACTTTGTACTATACAATAATAATTATTTTAATTAGTGGGTTTCTGACACAACCATAACATTTTTGTCTTTTCTATTTGTAAAATTATAAATTATAACATAAGTGACTATCAATTAGTCCGAGAGATATACACTTTGTATAATCCAGCAAACCTTATTAAACCTCGAAAAGATGTGGAACCAATTGCCCTAAAACACCAAAAATATTTTAGATGGAAATCAAACTTTGAAAACTTAGAAATATTGCTCATAAAGTTTCCAAAATATGATGAGTAAAATCTCCAAAACTTTGTTTGTTTTTTTTCTCTATTTTGGTAAGCTGTCATAAATAAAACTGAGTATAATACTTTAATTTCAAGAATCAGGATTTCACCCTAAATTCAAAAGTAATAAACCGAACTAAAACCAACTAAAAATCTAAATGAGACCTATATTTTTATATCTAGAAATTTTCAAATTTAAACCGAACTACTAAACAAGAAATTGAATGGCTACTCCAAATGTCTAAAATACATTTATATACCTAAAAGGTATTTTCTATGTCTAAATTTTTAATAACCTAAATATTAAAAATTATAATTATTTAGTCATTTGGATTGAAATAACCAAACTTTAAAAAAAAATCCTTTATATTCTTAAGTTTTCAAATTTTTTTAGATAAAAGTAATTGATACAAGGATGAGAACCTTAACAAATTATCAGAACTGAACCAAATCTAGTCTATACCACACCAATTCTAACCTATAAAAGATATCGAAATAAATCTTAAGTAAGTGAAAGGGTAAAACCAGAAAATCTAAAAGATCCAACCTAAACAGGTAACGAATGCGTATTTTTTTATGATAACGGCTAATTGTCAAAATGACAGTTCCATCAAATTCAAAACTAATTTATACTATGTTATTTCTTTATATTCAAGAAAACATCTTATAGATTTCCAACAACCAACCAAATATTTCCATAAATTTATATAGTGAAACTATTTTTTCAATTCTATGACTATACATAATATTTCACCCATTAATATGCATAAACTCATGTGTCACATCTTATAGCTTTCATGCAATATGTCAGATTGCAAAACCGCAAAAATACAAGGCAAAAATCACGAAAATCAAATTTCAATCCGTCTGACACGTACATCATTATCTTATTTTGTCGATACTGCTGAGTTCGGACCAAAAATGATAAGCATACAAGTGATCTTGTAGTTTTTCAAACATATCGAGAAACATTTAAATGTATATTAATTTTTGAAAAAAAAAAATAATCTTAAATTCTAAGTCCACATACTGATTATATCAAAATAATTTTAAATTCTAAGCCCAAGTCCACATGCAGTTCCAATATTTGTATGTGCAGTGATTAAGAGATTAAGAGGCCTGTAACAAAGGGTAGCTTCTGTTTCCAAAAATAATCTCAATCCTCAATGTTGATGTGAAGATATAGCCAAACATCAATTTTTTAATTATAAGTCTTGAAGATTGAAGACTTGGAAAGAAGCAGAGGGTTTCTTAAGGACTTCGGTTAAGAAGCAACAATTCCGGTTATTGATTTAACCAAGCCACATATCTAAGTTTTTGGTTTAATCTCCTCTTCTCCTCTTCTGTTTCGTTTCTGTTATAACAGAGAGTGAGATTGATCCAAGTTGTTGTAACTGATCGTAGTATAAGATCAGAGAGACAGTGAGAGAGAGGTTGTTGTTCGGGAGAGTGAGACGAGTTGTGTATTCGATTTGATCTTAATCTTGATTCTCGGGTTCTCTGGGTTTAGGAGATAGAAAGAGAGAAGAACAACATCATTGTAGTTGATTGATAGCTCGGTTGTGAGCTTGAGGTTGAAGAAGAGATAGTGGATTCCGGAGTTACAAGTTTGTAACTCCGGCGAGACGTAGGTTCCGAGTTTGAAACCGAACTCGTTAATTCTTGTGTTCGTTACTCTTTACAAATTCATACAAACAATTCTTCGTGTTAGAGTTCGGTGAAATTGAGCTCAGAATTTAACAGTTGAAATCACAGTTTTTACATATGATAATTAGAAAAAATAGAATGAAATCTTTCTTAAAAAAATCTTGACTGTATTAAGTTTTCAAAGTTTACATCAATCTAATTTTTCTCAAGACTAAATAATGAAAATATAACAAAAGTTACTTTTATTATTGATTTCTTTTAATAACATAACAATTATGTTATAGCTCAATTCAATTATATTGGGATACAACAACATACACGATGATTTCCATAAGGTACACACAAAGCATTGTTGTAAGGTGGTGTGCCTCCACAGACCTTGAAACAATCTGGTTTTGATTGACAAGGTCCTTTAATCTCACAATCTGGCTTATCATCCATAATTCCTGTTTTACCAATCAGAATACAAATTAATTTACTTATAATCACAACTCTTTTTATAATCAATTAAAATAAATAATGAAGTATTATATATATATATATATATATATTTGTTATATGATATAAAGAGGTGAAAATAAAATAAAGAAATGAACGAGATCTCACGAGTTGATTGCACATTGTTGATGAGTAGAGAAGCAATAATGAGAAGAGTGACAAATTGAATCTTGGATGACACCATTTTTTGATGAACTTTTTTAAATTACAATTTGATATGAACTTTTTTTTATCAAAGACATGAATAAACTGAGAACCAGTGATTATTCTTTATAGTTTGATTTTCAGGATTTTTTTAAACATATTTATTTGATTAAGTAGATTTAAGTACATGCATATTAGCTTATTAGGAAATCTACATTTTCTTTCCTTTAGTTTATATTTTTTTCCAAACACAAAAAACCTTTTTAGGATATTAAAACAAAATTAAAACAGACAGAAAATCTCAAAAGTATAAATGTAATCCAAAAACTTAATAGAAAATCTGCCTCTATTCATGGCCATAGTAAAATATTTTAAGAAATAAACTGAGAGAAAGTGTATATCTATATATATATATATATATATATATATAAAATAAATCATACTATTAGTATAGTACATATAAGTTTTTAAGGATTTGATTATTACCTATATATAACATAATTTAGACAATTTTATCAAATTTAGCAAAAAATCTTTAAACTTGAGTGAATTTTTCACTCAGTCCAGAAGATGAAAATATCAAATTAAAAAGATTTTAATACGAAAAAAAATAATTTTCTTTAAAAATGGTAAAATATATGTTTGAGTAATTCTTACGAAATTATGCAATTAAAAAAAGTTACAATAACATTTTATGGAAAAAAAATCATTGTAGTTATCAAAAAAAAAAATCATTGTATTTTCACCTGAACGTAGGTTCTTCAATTACGAAATTAGGGTTTAGTATTCTGTATACAAGTATTACTCGGAAATATTATTTTCAAAAATTTTGATTAAAAATTTCTTATTTTTGTACACTTACTTATGATAACTCTTTTTGTAATCAGTTAAAATGAATATTGTAATCATATATTTAACCGATCATTCATAGATTTTTTTTAACGAACGATAAATTGACCCAATATGATGTCGAGAGGGTCTTTGAGACTCATAGAGCAGGGGTTTGATTTACGTTGGGAGGAGTCTATTCTCCGAACGAGAGGATTATACGATTTATATCCGGTCTAGCTCCCGCTCTAGGGGGATTTTAGTGAAAGCTAGTGAAATAATTAATTATAGAACTTCCGATCTTTTGTAGAGGATCATGCGGATGTCTCATTAGTTGGTAGTCTCATAGGATCCGGAACCTCCGAACTAACCAAACAAAAAACACATTTTAACAGTTCCAAGCTCCATACCGATGTTGTCAACAAAAGGGTTATTACTATTTAAGGAAGTTTGTTTTTGTTAACTAGCTATTTAAGGAAGTTTGTAATAAAGAAACATGAATTTTGAAGCATAGTTTTTCCCACTTAGGGAAGTAATAAAAAATTTCAATGTTAACTACATATCCCATGAACTTTTTCTGCAAAACACGTCCAACATGTATTGAAAGATTAGATGAAAACTCGTGTAAAAAAGATCTAATCTACTTTTGATTCTTCCTCACTTCATCAATGAACAATGCAAAATACGCCATGTAAAGATGTAAATATACGGAATTCGACATAGAAATACTATGAAGATACATACATACTACTCAAGTATGTCATTGCTCATTATCATTACTGAAGACGTAGTCATCGATTCAGCAAGTTTTTTTATTAAGTGTGGGAAAGTCTCCAAGTCAAATGGAGGGTTTCAAGTTTAAAGATATAAAAGGAAGAGTCTAAGTGAAGTGAAGGGTCTTGTATCCGCAAGTCAATAGCGGAGCTCTTCCGGATCCGAGTTTGGGTGATCCGGGTCAAGCCAATCTCGACCGTTGATCACTTATCTCAGCTAATGCGAGCACATAGCTGAGTAAGTGAGTCGATTTTCTGTTTCATTGGTTTTCAGGGTTGTTGAATTCCGATGAATGTTTGTTATCTTTAGGATTGAGTATAAGTATTAGGTAGATTATAGAGAGAATGATTGATTAGAGTTAGAGTTGTAATTAGAGTGAGAAAGAGAGAGAAACATTGATTGAGTCTATATCTTTGTTTGAGTTTTAATGGAAGAGATTGGCTTCCGGAGATTTTGCTCCGGTGAGATGTAGGTTCACGGATTATGAACCGAACTCGTAAATCTCTGTTTTCTTTCTGTATTTCTTAATCCTAGCTCAAGTTCCGATTAAGTTTCTAATCAGATAAATAAACAAACTCATCTCGAGTTTGTACAATTACTTATAGATAAGTAACGTAAATTTTAATTTATTTTACCCTAATTTAAAATGTAGAGTGTCTACTATTTTTGGATTATATTACTCCTCTTCAATCGTTTTGATTTGTTTTAGCTCTCTGAAACTCTTCGGCACTCAATCTCGGTCTGATTTTTTTTTCTTGCAAAATAAGTAATATGCAAGTAGACTTGTAATAAGCTATTTTCGTTTTTCAAATTGTAACTCTTCTTCATATAAAATATAACCTTATTTAAAAGAAAAAAAAACTTAAATGACTAAAATTCTTTGTTACAAAAGATATGTAATTAATAACTTAAAAGTCGAACAGTTTAAGAATTGTAACTAGTTTAAGACATAAACTCAGAGTCCAAGATGTTTGCGATGTGGCGGCTGTGAGATGTACGCAAGAGATGGATAAAAGGCCTGAGTTTCAGCACCAAATTCACAAACAGATTATTGTAATACATTTCCCTCGCGATTCTAAATGTCTTGCGCACCACGTAATTCCCAAACTCATTCCTCGCCAGTCTTATCAATCTGTCTTCGTTGCACTTCAAAAGTTCCATAGCTACGAACACAACCATCGACTTCCCATCTGCCTCCAGAAGTTTCTCCACGACGAAGCTACCATACTTGTTAAACGAGAGCTCAACGCAGTGGCCACTAAGATTGTACGCGATCTTGTACGTGTAAGGCAAGTTATTTAGTTCAAGCACGTGTTGGACCACATAGTTCCCTGACTCATGCTTGCTTAGGATGAGAGCGTTGAGTGCCACAAATTCTAGTATACCATCTCTGTAGTACTCGTCGTCCAGGTCAGTTATAATGTCTTTGAGTGCGATGCAGCCGTCTTTATCACACGCTATGTCGAGAGCGTGGAAGAGAACGTGCTCGTACATAGTCGTCTTCTGCTTCTTGTCGAAAACAGCTGTGGCTCGTAGTGCTACTTGTGACGCGTATTTATCGGTCATGATTTGGAGGAAGCGATCTCTGATAGCCTCGCAGAAGAGCGCGTCTATATCATCTGAATTCCCGAGGAGTTTCAGCATGCGTTCTGATCCAAACTTGTTTCCGACGATAGTCAAGAAGTAATCGGAATCTGAAGTAAGCAAAGACATCAGCTTCTGCAACTCTGCTCTCTCTGACTCTGCGATCATATACTCAAAGGAGACCACATCATCTTCGTTGGTCATGAAGTTGAATAGATCAACGCTTGAGGGGAATCCAGGAGGAAGAAATAAATCAGAGATTCGTTTAGGAGATTCAGTGGCTGAATCAGAAGAATGGAGATCATGACCATACATGGCCGAAAGTGAGAAGTCACACCCGTTCGAAACTGAGTATGGATTATCGTGGAGAGCCATGAACATACATTGTTGATAAATGGATCTTGAAAAGAGTTTATACGAGGCCGAAACAGAAGATTCGATATCGAACTGAAAAAGTGAAAAGTCATACACATTCGAAACTGAGAAAGGATTATCGTCAAGAACCATGAATCTATGTTGTTGACTAATGACGCTTGAAAAGGGTTTAAACTTTTGTGATTTTGGAAAGTACGTGAGATCTTTGGTGTGATTGAATATGTGGTTATAGTATTTATAGAACTAGGGTTATCTTTTTATTTCCTTTTACAATTAGGAATGAGAAGTTATGGTTATAGTATTTATATGTTTTTTATATACATATTTAAATAATTAGAAAATGGAATATTAAGTTATATTTTTTATTTATCTAAGTTACTAATAAATAAATATATATATATATATGTTTGTTTTTCATTTTTTCGTTATGTATATATGGTTGTTTATTTATAATAGTCCAAGACAGGTGAAATTTTTTCATTATCAAACCAGATTTTAGTACACTCATAACCATTAAAAATAATTATAATATTTAAATCAAATTAGTTAAAATTAAAAAAAGAGATATATGAATAAATTATAAATTATTTTTTTGTCAACAATAAATTATAAATTAATTAGAGTTGTGAAATATTAAAGACACATATATATACCTCTAAATATTTTTATCTTACAAAGCTGCAAAAAAATTATGGTTTAAAGGACAAATTTATTATTGGCTTTCTCTTCCACCATTTCAGCATATTTTTCCAAAAAAAAAAATTATAAGCTCTTTGTATAAAATAAAATATAAATCTTGTACCATTAAATATTTTATAAATAATAAAATGTTTTAAAATATATATATAACAAAAACTTACTCAGTATTTCTAAGGTTAATATTTATTCTTTTAGTTGGTTTTCCTTTTACTTTATTATTAACATGACCCAACTGTTTGATGATATCAATAAAATAAATAAATAAATAATAAAATTATTAACAATTATAATGATAAATTGAAATATAAACTATTAAAAATAAAATACTATTTACCTATAAGATATATATTTTCAAGACACACATCAAGTAATTCACAATAATTTACAAATTTTAATCTCAAAATAGAGTATGAGAGAGCATCAGTTGACTTAACCGAGGTTGTGTATATATATGAGATTTTTTACTTATGAGTAGAAGTACAGTAAGATCCGCTTGTAGGACAAATCTGTAGGTTTGTAACGATCTTAATACTTCTCTGCTCAAGAAGATTCAAGAATTCAGAGATTCTTCTTCACATTACAGTGAAATTTATCACTTACAAAAAATATGAATTAATTAGAAAGTATTCCTCATCATTATAAAAATATGCAAATAGATAAATTAGTAGTTACATACCTTAAAATCACAAAGAGTTATGTCATGATTTGACCAAATTCTTGAGTGTATACTTTCTAGGTTTATCTTGAATATATAATTTTTTTATTTCGAAACTGTAAATATTATTCCGTATCTCAAGTATCAGAAATATTCTCAAATATGTATGATCAAGAATACAGTTGCAACTGAAGAGAGAAATTGTGATCACACATATATATATATATATATATATAGATACTATCAAATTTTAATACAATTTTCATGAATTTAAAAATTTTGTATTTTATTTTTGTTTATATCAATTTATTTTATTTTTAGTTTAGTTAACATATTGTTTTGTTCTTTTTACATATTAGTTTTGTTTATTTAAAAAAATTTTGTTGGAAAAAATAAATTAGAAAAAATTGAAAAAAATTGAAAAAAAAATTGGTTGCTGCGACTGTTTTTTTGTTAGTCACTGAATCAACAACCGCAAAAAGAACAAAAAACTAAACCACTGGTCGCTGTCGCTTTTGATAGCGACAAAAAAATAACATGGCCATTATCGTTGATCAATTAAACGAAAAATATGAATCATTTAGTTCCAATATTTGTAAGTATAGTGATTAAGAGACCCGTAACAAAGGTAGTAAATACTAAAACATTTAGCTTCTGCCTCCAAAATAAATCTCAATAGTTGTAATACGTACTGCAATCACAACTTTTATATCGATGTTGCACTTCACAGTTTTCTGGTGTACCAAAAATAGACAGAATTAGAAAAAAGTAGAATGATCACTATGAGAAAGTTTCATTATTTGTAATATTTTATTATAGAAGGATTATAAAGGGTAACCATTGAATATATTTGATAAAATAAAGTTAATGGATTCTCGCAGAGATTTGTGATCACTTGAAACTGAGTTTAGCGAATTTTTTTTTTTATTACTATTTGTTAAAAGTCAGAAAAAATATTTGTATAACAAAATTTGATGAAAAGTAAAAAAACTAAAAATAGTAATAAAAAGATATGAAAGCAGAAATTTATATTGTTTGGTTTCATGAGCTAATAAATTAGTACAATTATATTGTTTATCTTTGGTCTTGTATCATACTGCAATTTTAATCTTGTTTTATCTCTGTTCTGTGTGTAATTTACGCAAGAAGTCTCCATATTGAATGTAACAGTTGACTGATTCACAATCTTGTCAGCTCCGAAATGTTGATGTACTAACAAATGTACTTTAGATTTTTTTCGTTTTTTAAACACAACAGCTAAATCTAGAAAGCTTGATATGATTAGGTTGCTCTGAAGATTCACCATATGAGCTGAACCCTGCCTCATGTAATAAAAAAAAGGCAATTGCCTAAGGCCACCAAATTTTAAAATCTTAAAAAGCCACATTTTTTGGTAAAATTTGTTATGAGTTCATTAATTTTATAACCGTGATTAAGTTTTTATGTATTAAACCCCATATATATAAAAATTTCTGCACATTTAATATTTTTAGTTTAATATATAATAAAAAAAGCTATAAACTCATATTTATTAATAATTTATTTATATTTAAATATGTTTTAGGCCTCATTGATGTACCAGATCGGCTAATGCTCTCTGGTTGATGCGATGTATTCCACCAGTTGACTGAAGACTTTATTATTGGTATATCGATCGGTCCAGCACGAATTGAAATAGAAGCCGGTTTGGGTCCGGACCCCCACAAAGGGGGAGGGAGTCGACTGAGTATTAACCGGTCTGGAATTAGGATATGAGTATTCTAAATAGTGACAGTGAGTCGGGGTATGCGTTATAAGGCCAAACGAAGCCAACTTGTCTTTGTTTTGCTCTCCAAACAAAGGCCATGATCTCAGATAAGGCCCAAGCTACAGCATCAACGGTCTTCAACCTCTCTGTACGATGATGTACCACACAGTAATTTAGTTGAAGCATGTGTTGGACCATACAGTTCCCTGACTCAAGCTTGCTCAGGATGAGAGCGTTGTGTGTGACAAATTCTAGTACATTATGTCTGTAGTCTTTATCGTCGTCCATGTCGGTTATAAAGTCGTTGAGTGCAATGCAGCGGTGTTGATCACACGCTATCTCAAGCGCGTTGAAGAGAATGTGCTCGTACATCGCCGTCTTCTTCTCCTTCTCAAGCGCGTTGATTTTTTTATTTATTGTTATCTCAATACATAGGACTCTATTATTTGCTATGTTTTAGGAATATAATAATACTCTGTTTT
Source organism: Lepidium didymum (assembly GCA_963920545.1). Classification (NCBI taxonomy): domain Eukaryota; kingdom Viridiplantae; phylum Streptophyta; class Magnoliopsida; order Brassicales; family Brassicaceae; genus Lepidium; species Lepidium didymum. Next base: position 14,142,468 of record OY986986.1, on the reverse strand, counting down.
TAGGTCTGTCTTATTTCCAAAACAAAGACTCTTGTTTCTTTGCTATTCTCTCAGGTTGGGGCTTGTTAGAATAATAAAAATATAATTATTTAAAAATGATTAAATCATGGCAATTACGAAACAAATAACCAAGAAGAAGAATTGAATGAAATCAAATAATAGAGCTTAATCAGTGCCTTGTACAGCACGCAATTCCTAAACTCATTCATCGCCAGTTTTATCAATGTGTCTTCAAAAGCTCGATAGCTGCCACCACAACCATCCCCTACTCATCTGCCTTCTGCCACTGAGATTGTACATGATCTTTAACGTGTAAGGCAAGTCATTTAGTTTAAGCACATGTTCGACCACATGTTTCCCTGAATCATCGTCGCTTAGGAAGAGAGCGTTGTGTGCGACAAATTCTAGTATACTATCTCTGTAGTATTCGTCCTCCGGATCCGCGTAGGTTATGATGTCGTTGAGTGCGACGCAGCCGTGTTTATCATAAGCTATGTCGAGTGCGTGCAAGAGAATGAGCTCGTACATCGTCGTCTTCTTCTTCTTGTCGAAGACAGTCAAGGCTCGTAGTGCTACTTGTGACGCGTATTTATCGGTCATGATTTCAAGGAAGCGATCCACGATAGCGTTGCAGATAAGCGCGTCTACATCATCTGATTTTCCGAGGAGTTTCATCACGCGTTTTGATCCAAACTTGGTTCCAACGATAGTGAAGAAGTAATCGGAATCTGACATCAGCAAAGACGCCAGCCTCTGGAGCTCTTCTTTGTCTGACTCTGAGATCATATACTCAAAGGAGAACACATCATCCTCGTTGGTCATGAAGTTGAATAGATCCTCTCGTGAAAGGAATCCAGGAGAAAAGAATAAATCAGAGATTCGGTTAGGGTATTCATACATGGCCGAAAGTGAGAAGTCATGATACACCTTCGAAGCCAAAACAGAAGAATCGAGAGGACTATATACCATGGCCGAATCAGAAGAATGGAGATGACCATACATGGCAGAAAGTGAGAAGTCACAGCTGTTGGACACTGAGAAGGGATTATCGTGGAAAGCCATAAACGTAGGTTGTTGTTTCGGTTCATACATGGCCGAAACAGAAGAATTGATATCGAGCTGAGAAAGTGAGAAGTCATACACATTCGAAACCGAAAAAGGATTATCGTGAAGAGCCATGAATGTATTTTGTTGCTTAATGAATCTTGAAAGAGGTCTAAGCGTTTGTTGAGATTTTGGAAAGTAAGAGAGATCTTTGAAACGATTGAATAGATTTCATGTGAAGAGTATTTATAGAACTACGGGTTATCTTTTTTGTTTCCTTTTACAATTAGGAATCAGAAACTATATTTTTTAGATTTTCTACGTAAGATTTATCTTTAGACCAATCAAAAAAATTATCTATCCACTTTTTTGTAATATTTTCTTTACAATTAATTGATGATTTAATTATATAAAAATGGAGATTTTATTTGCTTAAGGTGATACTAAATGTAAGGACACACATTGAAGAGTTAGAGATCTCTTTCAAGTTTACAATTAGTAAAATAGACACAAAAAAAAATAAAAAATAAACACTATTATTTCCACTAATGGTAAGATCTAATCAAGAGAACTTGTGGTTTTTCAAAAAAGGAAATAATATTGGGATTGGCCAACGAATTTTAAACACAATTAGAATTCTAAGATGAATATTTGATTTAATACTTGGGAGAGAACTCCTCTTCAAAAGAGAATTATATTAAATGGTTTAGGTTCGTCTTGTGGGAATGTATGAATCTCAGCCTAAAATATTTTGGTCAAAAAAAATAATAATAAATAAAAAAAGTTGCCAAGTATACGAGAAAAATAAGACGATGTAATAATAGAGAGTATTTATGTTGAATAATTCCTTAACTTAAGCTCCAAATTATCTTTAGATAAGAGTTAGTTATTAGAGATAACATCAAATAAAATAGGATGAGATTCATGTAAATACCAATAGATTAGAGAGATTAGCCTAATCTATAAATAAAGTATTTTGGAGAGTTGTTCCATAAGACAAGTGAAAGAGTTTGGTTAAGTTTTGAGCTAGTTTTTTAATCAATAAAGAAAAATAATTCTTTAAAATTCTCTTGCAATTTTGATTTCAGTTTATTGTTAATAAATTGGCGAGGATTTTTGTCATATATATATATATATATATATATATATATATATATATATATATTTTATTTTTTTACCCTAATTCAAAAAATAGTGTTTATTGTTTCTAGATTTGATGTTTCAGGATCATATTATCTTCTGGACTTTTAATCGTTTTGGTTTGTTTTAAAACTCTAGAGCATTCGATTTTTTTTTTCGCAAAAATAAGTAAATATGCTAGAAGAATTTTAATAAGCTATTTCGTGTTTCAAATTATTTAAGTCTTCTTCATAAAAACTACTACCTTGTTTAAAAGAGAAAAAAACTTATATGACGAAACCCATTGTTACAAGAGTTACGTAAATGGAACAATTGAACTAGTTTAAGACATAAACTCATGAATAAAGGAGTCCAAGATGTTGGCGATGTTGGTGGCGTGAGATAGTACGCAAAAGAGGAAGAGAAGGCATGAGTTTATGAACCAAATCCTCAAACAGATTAATCTTAAACCTTTCCCTCGTGAGTCTTAGTGCCTTGCACACCACGACATTCCCAAACTCATTCCTCGCCACTTTTATCAATCTGTCTTCCTTGCATCTCCAGAGCTCCTTACCTACCACAACCATCTTCTTCTCATCTACCTCTACTGCAAGTTTCTCCACGACCAAACTTCCATACTTGTTAAACGAGAGCTCAACGAAGTGGCCACTGAGATTGTATGCAATGTTATACGTGTATTGCAAGTAATTTAGGTCAAGCACGTGTTGGACCACCCAGTTCCCTGACTCACGCTTGCTTAGGATGAGAGCGTTGTGTGTGACAAATTCTAGTACATTATGTCTGTAGTCTTTATCGTCGTCCATGTCGGTTATAATCTCGTTGAGTGCAATGCATCCGTGTTGATCACACGCTATGTCAAGCGCGTTGAAGAGAATGTGCTCGTACATCGCCGTCTTCTTCTCCTTATTGAAAACGATCAAGGCTCGAATAGCTACGTGTGACGCGTATTTATCAGTCATGATGTGGAGGAAGCAGTGCTTGATAGCGTCGCAGAAGAGCGTGTCCAAATCATCTGATTTCCCGAGGAGTTTCTGAACGCGTTCCGATCCAAACTTGTTTGTGACGATCGTCGAGAAGTAATCAGAATCTGACGTTAGTAAAAGTCACCATCCTCTGAAGTTGTGTTATGTCTAAGTCTGAGATGATAGAGTCAAAGACCCAAATAGCTCTCACAATTTCTCTATTCACACACATGGCAAAAGGTTTAAGGACAATAACGGCCCAAGATATACGGCCTAAAACGTCCACAATAAATGGGCCAAAACACTCATTTGAAGCAAAACCTTTTTCTTTTTCTATAAAGATTTTGGTGAAACAACTTTATCTTGCAATTTTAGATTTGCGGTTTATTCATTTCGTCGACGAATTCGTCTGCCAATCTTCTTGCTGGATTCTCGCGATTAATATGTCTAGGAATTATCAGATATTTCCCGTTTGACTTGGTGCGTATATTTGTGATTCAGATTACAGTTTTATCAAGCTACGGATTGCTGGAGAACTAAACTGAACTTCTTTCAGAATTCGCACACATCGAATCAAGGTAATTGATTATTTTTGAGTTCGTATCTTTGTTTTCAATCCATTTTGATTGTTAAATGTAGACCCCTTGGTTGTATCTGTATGTATATATGTTCAAAGCTATTTGATTATGGATCTTTCAAGAATTGTGTATGCTGAATGGAAACTGTTCGACAAAATGCCTGAACGAAGTTATGATATGAAATTAGGTGTTTGTTTACTCTCTGTTTATGTCAACAAGTTGGTTTTTGAATAATAATTTGATTTTCATTTGATGATTACTAGTCTTTATCTTTCAAGAACTTGATATGCAACTCTTATGTTCTTATTTCACTCTGAGTTCTAAATTGGTTCTTCAAATTCCCCAAATGTTAGCAGCTATGTGTAGATTTTTGTGATCCATTTTTCATATATTGTACAATTGGCTTAAGAAATAGTACTTTTATGAATACTGCAGAATTTCAAAGTTCTCCTGTATATTTGAAGCTTATCAGTATACGCTATGGGTAATACTTCGTGTGACGACAAGATTCTCAGCTACAACGATGTTGTCCTCAGGAGATCAGATTTGGACATCCTAGATGGACCCATTTTTCTAAATGATCGTGTTATCGAGTTCTACCTAAGTTTCTTATCAACAGTTCACACTTCCCCTACCGTCTCACTAATCCCACCTTCAATTGCTTTCTGGATCTCAAACTGCCCGGACACTGAAACCCTTAAAGATTTCATGAAGCCCCTTGGATTACACGACAAAGAACTTGTGATATTCCCTGTAAACGACAATCTGAATGTCGAGCTAGCAGGAGGTGGGTTACATTGGAGTTTACTCGTGTACTACAGAGAGTCCAACACTTTTTTCCATCACGATAGCTTCATGGGAGTGAATCGATGGATCGCTAAGCAGCTCTTCAAAGCGGTTTCTCCATTTGTATCTAATCGAAATGCAGCATACAGAGAAATAACTGATACACCCCAGCAAAAGAATGGATATGATTGTGGTGTTTACCTTCTTGCTATCGCTCGGGTTATATGCGAATGGTTTAGCTCTGGTACAACGAAGAACCAGGATGAGTTGTGGTTTACTGATGTGAAGGAGACTGTTCCAGATATAGTTAACCATTTGAGAGAAGAGATATTGGGACTCATCACAAGGTTCATGTCTGAGAGTGTGAGTAAATGAGAGATGGGTTTACTGAATATGGTTAGATATTCCCGTTTTACGATTGTAACTTTTTACCAGAATTAATACAGTTAAATCGTAGATATTTTCACCGGTTAATGGAAAACAACTGTTCTACTCTACTTTTAACCGTTAAGGTAAAAACAAGACTATTTGAGCCCATTAGTGTAGTAAGAGTGGGCTTAATTTCGTTCAGTGTAATAAAGTTAATATAGGCCCACCTCTGAAAAATAACACATATGGATAGTTGAATACTCCATGCGAAGTGCGAACTAGTGAGGCGTCTACATCACAACTTTTTTTTTGATATGACAAATCTAACAAGACATTCAAGACAAACAAATTCTAATCTTTTTGTAATGATGGAGTTCATTTTTTTGTTGTTATTATTAATGCATGAGGGGAATTAAAATTTACAAAATCAAAAATAATATTATAAATAAACGATTTCATAATTATTCTGTTATTTTATGGATTTCCAATCAGAAAACATTTAACTTTTGTGAAACTATTTAGTTATAGAGGGAAAAACAAAAAACTTTGTTATAAAAAAAAGATGATAGCAAAACCCTTTATCAGAAAAAAAAGAAAATGATAGTAGTTAAGCAAGAGCACATTAGAAGAAGTACGAATTGAGTAGATTCGTGAAAACGAATCCAATTTTGTGAAATCGAGAGAAATTGACACTAAAGTAGAAACAAACAAAAGAAAGAGGTGCATGGGAATCTACGCTTTGATGCTTTGCTTGAAGATAGAGGCAAGAATATATGCGGGTCCCTTTGGAAATTGCGCCTCAAATCTCTAATCCAATCTTATAATCTTCTTTTTATTCTATTTTATACACGTTAGTGTTCTCACTATACGTTAAAATAGTCATCCAAATTTTTAATTAGTAAAAACAAAATTAAACTAAAACCAAACAAAAACAATTCTAATTCAAAGTCTAATAAGAGTTATAACATGTAGCTAGAGATTTCTTTATTGTATAACTTATATTTTACAAAACGAAGCTTTTTTATACAACAAGAGTAATTTGAATAGGTTTAATCCTACGGATATATATAAAAGTTTGTCAAACATTTCTAATACTTAATAATTATGTAAAATATATCTAAACTTAAAAGATCATAACTTCCACCGCCATAATAAAAAACTTTGCATGAAAATAAAACTGAAGTACATTATTTATATATATATTTGGCCGACCTAAATTATTTTTACACCAAAAACCAAATTATTTTTTAAAATAACAAAACAACATTTTGAGAAATTCGAACCAATTCATTCAAACCAAAATGACAATATGTCACCACTATTCTGTAGAAAAATCCCAAACATGATATTCCTATAACTGTTTATATATTTTGGAACCTAAAATTTATGTTTTATGTACTTTAACCAAGGACCGATATATATATATATATATATATATAAAGAACTATAAGTGGGTCATATAGCATTTGATCACATTATGTATTACAATAACTCATAACAATAATAATAGTAATACATTAGCTTGAAACATGTATTAGGTAGTAAATTTCTCTGACTAGATGATGATCAGCAGGAGTACCAAACTAGAATAAAATAGAATTGGGTTGAAGTACTGTTTATTTATGTAGGAATCAGTTGGAAATTGATAGATTTTGAAGTCGAATGTTTATATAAAAGAGTAAATAAATAAAAGTGCAAGTTTAAAATTGAAACAATGACTACGAAAGAGACAGCACATGAAAGCAAAGACAATCAGGGATGCCTATGACCACTTGCTTCCTCTTTCCTCGATTTCCTCCATTTTTATTCCTTTCTCATGCGACCACGTGTCATTCCATTACCCGACATCTTGGTCCCACTTTTACTCCCGACGAATCACTCTTCATCAACTCTTGTTTTCTTTTAAATATGTTTTTTTTTCTTTTCTTTCGGAAATTAGGGTTTCTTATTTGCTCCACCTGCCATTTTTGTACGATCTGTATAGTTTAAACATAAGTTTTTTTTTGATAAATAGTTTAAACATAAGTTCTTTTACAAATGTGACTTAAGTTCCCATGACTTACCTTGTTGAAAAAAAATTACAAGGTAAGTACCACAAATGATTTTCTGATATATATATATATAATTCATATTGAACACATTAAACTAAGTACCAAATTTTTTGAAATTTAGGAGGATTTTTTCAGTGTTTAGTTTGAGTTATTAGTTAGAGTTTCTACTATAGTGAAAACAAAAAAAAATTTAGAGGTTCTATTAATAAACTTTCATAAACCTAAATTGTGTGGGATTTTGAGTTAATGGCAATTTTGGAAAATAAAACACAAATTGTAATATTATTGAAATTAGTGAAAAGCAATATTAATCATTATATATGATGCTATAAGTCTTAGATTAACCACTTTACCGTTAACTAAATACTTTTAAAGGAATCCAAATTACTTTCTTGTTAAGGAACTTTTTAACGATAGTCAAAGAAAAAAAAGTTACATCAAGTTTGGTATTTAATTGGGTGATTTAGCCTGAAACCCAACTAATATATATATAAAAGATTTGTCTCCGGAGAAACGGTATTGATAATATAGTTTACCTCCAATTTTTCTAATGAATTTTTTTTTGTTTGGATCGACAAAATTCGATGTATAGCTTAAAGTTTACTTCTATAATTTTTTAAGCTACTATAATACAGCAGGTAGGAATCAAACAATAGTGTCAAGTCATTAGCTGGATCATCCTAACCACCAAACTAAAAGCAATTCGGTAATTTTTCTAATGAAATTTATAACATTATTTTATCTTCGTTTAGCCAAATAACATCATCTTAATTAAAAATAATAATTTATCCAAAAAAAACATCGATCATCTTAATTTCTGACAAAATCAAATTAATATGTGACTGCCGGATTTACGCATGTGCTAAACTATTCAATATAGCTACCACTATTTGGTTACTATAGTTAGTGTTATTATCAGAAATTCAACGATAGCCACTTACTCCGTTAATATTAAAATTTGTAGTATAATTTATATTTACGTGGATAATATTTTCTATATCGTAATTATGAGATGGACCAACTTGATGCTGTCATTGATTTAACAAAGTAGCAATAAAGTCTTTCGACTTCATCATTTACTTAGACTTAATCATTGAAGGCAGATTAAAGACAATAATGAGCATAGCTAATAAAATTCAAAACTGTTATTTTGAGGGTAGATACACACAAAGTACGATAACAGTCAATTTATAAACCACTACCTGTATTCCTAAAAAATATCAATTTTCTAAATTAACTTGTTTTACATTTTATATTGAGTAAAAATGGTATGGATTGATTAAATTTCAAATTTTAATTAAATTGCATGGATTGAAAATTGTTTAATGGTACATACAAACGTACCTTTTTTATATATATGTGAAAATTCTCTTAGATCATGTACAATAGTTTTTCCATTCAATACTCTCATTTTTCTCTTTTTAACACTTCACATAATTTTCTTTTTTTTCCACCTAATTATTCAAGACTCTTAAATGAAGCAAGTCTCATAGAGAATAAAAAATAATGAATTTTGGTATAATTTTTTTCTTAATAACAATAATAAAAAGGAAAATATTATAATTTAAAATTTTGGATAAAAAAATCTACAAAATGAACTGAACAAATAGAAAATGGACATGTGTCCATGTAAAATTTCTCTCATATCTCTTCATGCCTTGTTAACTGACAATCTCTCTCTTTTTATTCATATTTCATTGATTCAACACAGTTGAATAAATTCAAAACCCTAAACTGCCACTTCATCTTTTCATTTATTCAACACCTCCATTGGAAAGGTTCAACTGTTGAATAATGGATTCAACCAACACCTCTATTGTAAGTACTCTTAGAAAGATAAAGGAAAATTCTATGACATATACATCATGCCGAGATCGATTGCAACATGATTCCTATTTATACGAGAGCTCTCTTATCAAGACGATCTGCTTTAACTTCTTTTGATTACCCAAGAAATTCTAATCTTGTCACTTGTCTACTAAACAATTGCTTTTGTTTCCAAAACTCTAAAGCAACTGAAAATATTGCAAGATTGACTGGTCAACCCAAAACTCTATGCTTTTGTTTGCAGTTATATTTTGTGTTCGATGGTCCCACCACTTCCATTAATGTAGACATTATAATGTTCGATTCCTGAACTGTTGATTTTGAATGGAAGATTCATGTTATGTCACTCTTATTCCTGTTTCTTGACCCCATTCATACAGATCTTTCAAATTTGATGATCTATATTAAGTCCAGTGAGAATCCATATAATCAGTATGAAAAAATGAACTATTCTAGACAAAAGAATCCGTTTGAAACTCCTCTGAATAAGTTTTCTCGACGGATTTCCAATAAAAAATGTTTGTTTAGATTATACTGTCGAGAATGAAATTTGTAATCTACACAAATTTTGTATGTGGAAAATATTTAGATAATGACTTTGTATCTACGACCAAAAAAACTAATGATTGGTTCGTATCTACTAATCACTACAAAAAAATATGACAATTTGTAATCAAAGATTTTTGACTAATTTTAAATTATTGTCGATTTTTTTGATTATTTTTATCAAAAATATGTAAAAAATTATTTTTTGACCAACTTTACATTCTTATTATAATCAAAATTCAATTATTTTTTTTAATAGTGAATTATCATGCATTGATATAATTACTTTATAGTTTTTGCCATAAAGTAACAAACATGTTTAATTTGTAGTAGATCAACAAGAAAAATATTACTAGAGAATAACCATTATTAGTGTGAGACTATAACTTACTCGTTCTCAATTTCCCACGATGCAATGTTTTTTTTTTAATATTGGATCACAATTGGTTAGTCCATTAGCCAAATTTTTATATAATATACAATAGAGTTTGATCTTAAATATGTAAATGTATCTGTCTTTAGTAGACTTACCACCTGACACTAGATTAAATAAAAAACCAGATTTAAAAATCATATATATACTCCTATTAAATGAGATTGCATGATGAAAAAGAATTTAAAATATGATTTGGTGTGGATATGGTCCATAGACCAAATCACGGTCTTCATAGAAGTCACTTTTGGGAAAACCAATGTGCATGTAAACGACTGTAGTGTGATTTGTGTCTCTATGAACTTCGAATCCCCACGGGATAATACAACTTCTTCATCATGACACACACATCCTCTGGCCCATTCTTTGCTTTTACGTCGAATAAAAAACAATATTATGTTCACATTTTTTATCCCATTTTTATATTTATATTTTACAGAAATCAACTATATATACTTATATAAATTTTGATGAATAGAAAACCAAAAGTAAACGAATATGCTTTGACAAAAATTGATATGTTTTGTGGTTTCATCAAATAAAGAGTGGTTTTCTCCAAGATGATATTATATATGCTTATTTTGAAATACATGGATAAAAAAAGGTTAAGGCAATGCAAGTTGAGAACTAAATTTGAAATTTATTTATCAAATTTTCCATAAAATAAAGAAAATTTAAGAAATTATTTATCAACCGATCAGAATTGGTATTATGCGGTTCACAATTCACTATTATATTCACGCTAACAAACTAATTACACAAATATAACTTATTATAATATTTTCTTGTATGTAAATATAGTCATATATGACTAATCACGACAAAGAAATCACATAAATACATAAATTTGTCGAGTCATCTGGTAAGAATTGGTCACTTGAAACGGTCGGGCCCAAATGGAAGAATAAGACATTAAGAAGAGAATGGGAGCCAAAGTGGTGAAAACTCAGAGGAACATTGGAACATATAAACAAACGAACAAAAAAAAGATGAGTGCGTGGGATTCAGACGTTACATCATCTCTCTCTCGTACGGTCCACTATTCATCTTACTAATCAAAATTTATCATCTTAGATGGATCTGTTTCACATGACAATGTATTGATGATAACGATTGTAACTCATCATTATTTCTATTCCAGTACCGCTTTAACATTTTGACCGGAACATTGTTGTTGAATATCTATGCCAGGCCGTATCGAATAAATGAAAGGCCATGTGTTTTGGTAAAATAAAATAGTGTTAACCGTAGAAGAGATATTTTGGGGCTAAACTTCGTTAAAATAAAAAATTGGACCCTAAAATTTACTAAGAAAAACAATTATATTGTGTGAGAAAAAAATATATATTTGTAATAAGATATGTATCTTAAAAAAATTTGATTTTTTAGGAAAAGAAAGTAATAATATTTTTATAATACATTTTTAGTTTCTTGGACCATGTGACAGATCCCATGTCCCACGTGCTTATTCACGATCTTGGATAAGAGTATTTATTTTTCTGTTCTTTTATAGGTTTCTTCTAAGTTTTGATGCTGCTTTAATCATATATAAAACTACAATTTGATATGGAGAAAAATGTCGATTTAACAACGAACTTACCAAAAAGTTAAATTGAACACGGAACTCCGATTATTATGGATTAAACAACGTATTTATAGTTAACTTTTAATTAAACCCTCAACTTTAAGTTGACTAAGCCAATTAAACCGACGAAAATCTCAAATCGAAATTGTTTATGAAATCGAAAGCCAAATCGATTTTGGAATTTCGATTCAGTTTTTATCTTCTTTCTCAAGATCTCCTAAGCTTGATTTTTTATTTTTTTCAAGAATGAGTTCAAATTTGTCAGTTTGAAATATCAAAGACAATATTTTAAACTGATGAATTTGAGATAATAACTAGAGTTTCATGTTTAATTTGACTTTTTGGTAAGTTTGTTATTAAATCGATATTTTTTCATTTGATATGAGTAAAGGTTATTGTTTTGTGTGTGATTATATTAATTTTTTTTTTGGTATTCTTAATTAATTAGCCGAGAGGTTTGTAGTCTTGTAGTATTCATGAACGTAAACTTACAGTATATGGATGATAATTTAGATCTCCGATCGTAAACTTACAGTATTAGTTTGATTTCGATCAAAATTTAGAACATTGTTAATAAAAGTCGATTTTAGATGATGTAGAGTCATCATTCACTAGTATGTTATCGAAATTTAATCTATTAAATCTAGAAATGTCTCACAAGTTTTCATACATTAATCCGAATTACCTTCACTATATGTTAGTTGATGAGAAGAATTTAAATTAGAAATTATAATTATGATTTATTTTCGAATTTCAGATATCCAAATATTAAAAAAAACATATAATAATATATGTACCAAACAAAATTTCATATGTTTACGTAAGAATACCTTGAATGTTGTGTAGTTTATATATTTATATATACAGAATACTGTTGAACAGTGAGATATAAATATAAAATTAAGAAATGGCGGCTTTATGGTCTGTCCTAATAACGTTCCGAATTGGTTCACATTATCCTTCAGATAACATTTTAAATATTTATTAAATTATATGAAATCGAGGCTATAGCAATTATGTCTCTCTCCTCCCACATTCTCATGTATATATACAAATGCTTGGTTTTTCCTTTTGCTTCACTTTTAGTTTTTACTCATATCCATCTTTCTTCTTCTTCTTCATCTTAGAAACAATCTCCATCGATCTCTTACACATAAACACTCACACTCATACATAACAATCTTCGAGCAGCTTCTTAGATTTAGCTCTTATGGATCATTTGTTACAGAACCAGGTAAGTTAGAATCTAACATCTTGGTGGGTTATTTTTGTCTGTTTTAAATTAGAATCTTGATGTGAACTGTTTTTGATTTTGAAGGATGTTTTTGGAAATTATAACAAAGCGAGAGAAGCCATGAGAGTATCATGTTCACAATTAGATGACCATCAGAAGAAACCTTCTCAGGGGACTGCAGCGGCGGCGACTAGGCCACAACCACCGGAGTTAGCTTTGAGATGTCCACGTTGTGACTCAACAAACACTAAGTTTTGTTATTACAACAATTACAGTCTATCTCAGCCTCGTTACTTCTGCAAATCATGCCGGAGATATTGGACTAAAGGAGGAACCCTAAGGAACATCCCCGTCGGTGGAGGCTGCCGGAAAAACAAGCGGTCCACATCTTCAGCGACGAGAAGTCTTAGAACCACACCGGAACCAGCTTCTCACGACGGGAAAGTCTTCTCAGCTGCGAGTTTTAATGGGTATAACAACAATGAACAGATTGATCTCAGCTTAGCCTTTGCCTTGCTAAACAAGCAACCTCCGGGAAATTCTTCACAGTTAGGGTTTCCTTTGGATTTTGGTAGCTCTCATCAGTCTGACATGGAGGGTGTCTTTGGGTCAAACCAGCAAAAGGAGACTTCTGGTTATGCGTTTGGAAATGGCAGCAGCGGTTTGGATATCGCAATGGGTACTGATCCAAACAAGGTCTTGTGGGGATTTCCATGGCAAATGAATGGAGAGAGCTTTGGAATGATGAACATTGGAGGAGGAGGTGGTCATGTAGATCAGATTGATTCAGGGAGAGAGATTTGGGCCAATATGAAGTATATTAATTCTGGTGCTTTGATGTAGTTCAAATTAAAACCCCAATTTTATTTTGGGTTTTGATTTAGGGTTTGAATTTCATGTTTTTATAATGAAAATGGGGGAAGGGGTTAAGAAAATATAGATATATTAGGGTTTCTTCAAAGAGTTTTAAAGTTGCAAAATGGGATATTGGGGGTAGTTGTTTATCTTCGTTTGTGATCTATATTGTTGAGTTTCATCTTTTTGTATTGTTCAATATGTTTTAAATGAAACATTTCCTTTGTTGATCTAATTTGGAAAAAAAAAAAATTTTCCCCTAATCAAGTTCACAGAACAGAAAATGAAGAATTTATTAATGAAAGAATAGTTTAAGATGAATGTGAATTGTGTGTTTAAAGTTGATCAAACCCTAATTTGAATCCTAATAATATATTTCTATTAGAAAAATCTGTCGTCTAGAGGCTTCTCAATGGCTCAGTCAATGACATTGATGTTTCTACTAAACTGATTTAGTGACGTAAAGGATCAACTTGGTAATCTTGTTATTATTTGAATAGAATGTGGACTAATTACTACTCTAATCAAATATATTTTTTGTAAGAAAATAAGCTTTAAATAGTTTTAGAATTTATATATTGTTTTTGTTTGGGTGCGAATGCAAGACTCGAAGAGATGACTAAGCAAAGATCTCATCTAACCTAATTTTGCTTATATCGGCTAATTACATACTTAAGAGAATGTTTTTTTTTGTAATGAATATAAAATATCTTTGTTGGTTGGTGGTTACTTACTTTACACACAAAAACACGTTTTTGTGTATTTAGAAACATGCATACATATAATATATATAATCTTTTCTTCCAAAGTTATTATTGTGTCAACTTTTTCTTTTTGAATTTGGCATTGTAAATGTGTAAGTTGTTTCGACCCAAAAAAAAGTGTAAGTTGTAGGATACATGAAAAATGTAATAATAGAAAGAAAAAAACAGTATGATAAAGATAAAAATCATATATATATATATATATGTAATTATTATAGAAAGGCAGTATTTTGTTGGGTAGCCTTTTCTCATTTAGAGTCTAATATTCTATAGGACCAATTGGGCCTCGGCCCATCGATTACTCCAATCTTGCTAAGTGAACCAGAGGCTTTCGTGCCTTTGATATAGACGCACACTAACTGATACACCATGACAGTCATAGTAGTCTATTTCTTAAATTAACATAAAAATAAAATTACCAGAAGACAAATGTTTGGAACATGTATTTTTCAGAGAATAGTTCTCAAACTACTAATTCACATCAATACCGGAGTCACAGGAGTTGCTCTTATATTCCAACCCCAAATCCACAGTACCTGTACAGAGGGAAAGTCAGTTCCTTTGGGAATTTTAAGGAGACATTGATTATAAAGATGTTAACTTTAGAAGAGATTACCCAATCATATCAGTCATGTTCCATCTATTTATTAGGCTTCTTCCACAAAACACCAAACTTCCTAAGCACATTCCCATTTTTCTTCTTTGTCAACTCATCATCAATATCCTCAGAGTAAGGAGAGTTTGTTTGATTATAGTTCTCACTGAATTTTCCATTATTTTCTGCAGAGAGCATAGCAGTAGCTGCTTCAGCAGCTTTCCTCCATTGGTTTGATTGAACTTTGAGCTTCCTGAGTTCTGTTTCCATTTCTGAGTTTGAAACTTGAGTAGCCTCTAGTTGCTCAGTGACTCTAACTGCTCTCTTGCTACTCTTGTCAGCCTCTTCCATTGCAATCCCTAACTTCATGAATGCGTCTTGTGCATCTGTTTCCCTCTTGTGGATATCTGACTTCAATATCTCGTTCTCATCTGAAATGATCTGGAGTTCTGTCTCTTTATCCATCAAATCCGCCTTTAAATTCTCGATCGCCTCCCTTAGTTGCTTCAGCTCAGCCTCAACATCTGTTTCTTTCTGATTCTTCATTAGTTTCAGGTAGAGGTTATCTTTCTCCTCTGAAATAAACTGTAATACATTTTCCTTGTCCATCAACCTCGCCTTTAGCTTGTCTATCTCAGATTTAGCTATCTTTAATTCAGACTGGAGTTCAGCTTGTATCCGTAACCGAGAAGAAGCCTCTACATTCCCCTCCTGGTCTTTTTTATCTGAAGCTTCCAGAGCCGCTCTCAGTTGCTCTACTTCACATCTCAAGGAAGATACTTTTTCCTCCATCTCGTTTGTTTCCTCACGTTTCAAACTATCATAGCCTTTAAGCAGGATTTCGTGGTTTTCCAAATCCTCCGGATTGGTCTGAAGCTTATTTACAATAGCTTCAAGCCATACCATCCTTGATTTTGACTGTTCAAGCTCCACCACCATCTTCTTGTAATTCTCAACTGCTTTCGTGCCATCTGACTTGAGTTCTTCTACTGCTTTTTTTGCATTCTCCAATTGCCTCAGAGTTTCGGTGGCTAAAGCCTCAGTTTCAGCTTCTGATACCTCACAGTCCTTAAGTTGGTTCCTGAAATTCTCAACGAGAAAAAGAGTGTCCATTAAGTTTCCTCTTAAAAGTTGAACCTCCGAGTTATGTAACTCAGCTTGTTTCACATAACCAGCTTCAGAAGAAGCCACCATCTCAATATGTAGCTTGAGTTGTCGGATCTCATGAATAACAGCAGCCAATCCTGCTCTTTCACCAGCAGTAGTAGCTCTGAACTTCAAATCACACTCCTGAGACACACCTTGATGATCGAGAGCACTTGTTTTCTCGGTTTCTTTTTCCAAGGCTGAAACTTCCAAAAACTGATTCTGGGATTTCTCAAGCTTAAAGGAAACTTCTTGCAGCTGTTTTCTGGACTCCTCTGCTTCTTGCTCTGCTAGCTTCTTTGATGTTTCAGACACCGTGACTTGATCTTTTGCCTTCTTCAGCTCCTCCTGAAGCTGTGAGACTAGCGACTCAAGCTCTGTTATTCTACTGGGCCTCTTCTTCTGTTAGCAAAGAAGACATGGCGGCGTTACAGCAATCTCAAAGAGAAGAATATCAGACAACTGAGTGATAATAGTTATATTATCATCTCTCAACTAACCCAAAATAAATGTACCACCTAATTCTACATCTCATTGGCCCCAAAAAATTAAATGTATGCTCTTTTTTTTCCTCTTTAAGATCAATACTGAAACATGTTATGACGGAAAGACTTATCATGGATAATGCAAATAAAAGGAATTTAAGAAATCTAAATACCCCAACAAAGAACAAAACAATAAATAAGATATCTTTCAAGACCCTTAGGTTGAATCTGAAACCAGCTTAGTACAAGAGGCTTATACCTCGGAGACAGGGCTTCGTGGAGACCTACGATCCGGAACTTTTGGACTTTTATCCTTTGGTGTTCTGTTATTAGCTGAAACAGGTGGAGAGGATTCAGATTCTACCGCTGCTATCTTCAGTGGTCGAGCAGCTCGAGGAGACGTCTTCTTAGGAACATCTGGGGATCCATTTCTGCCCCAAAACACAAAAATTTGACATAATGAAAAGTGAAAACCAAAAAGATATCACACTCTAAAGTAGCCAGCAACAAAGTCAGAGAACGAAAGAACTTCTCACTAGTAAAAACAGATCATAAGAGCTCATAACTTGTCGCTACATAGATTGGCAAAAAATTGTTCCTAAGATTTGTTTAAGAAAAAAGTATTGAGGACCACAAGGATGTAAACCTTTAAGATTCAGGATTCAAAAAGTGCAGAACTTCCACAAGGTAATCACAAAAAGATGAGAAGAATCAGCTATAAATGCAAAGAACTACTCAAAAAAAAAGCCATATTTACCTTGCCTTTTGGGTCTGCATACTGTAATTTACAGGATGTATAAAAACCTTGTTTACAGGATAGATATTTCCAGCCTCTTCTTTGCTTCTTCAATGTAGCCTGACCCACCAAGAATTGTAGAGAGATCATGAATATTTAATGCAGAATAATGGAGAGATATTTAAGAATCCACTGGCAGGGAATACATGATAGGAGTTATTCCAGAAAAGATAACTATATGGGTTAATAAATATTTCTTACTTCTGTAAGCAAATCCGTTACCAGAAATTGAACATCCTAAAGAAGAAACAAAATATTTATTGCACTTCTTACTAGTGCTTTATGTCAAACATAGAGATTCGTTGGATTGTGCATTACCTACCGCAAACCACATTAAAATTCAGTGCATGCCCTTGTATTCAGGATTCTTGATCAAACATCTGATTTCACATCAAAAGTTTGGTTCCTTTTTTCCCTTAAGACCATTCTAATAAACCGAATGTGCTCACTCATAACTTTACAACACTACACAAAGGCTTGGTCTTAATTTTGACAATGAAGAATACATAATTTGAGTTAATATTTCAAACTGGGACAGATACAATCAACACAATCAGAGTCAAATCTCAGGTGAACCAGACCCATACTACCAAAAGATGACTCAAAAGATTGCATAGCTAAGCTTTTTTTGGCTTTATCCAAATAAACCCAAAAAGTAACAAAGACCAACTCCTATCATGACATTGTAACCATTGATGTTAAGTACACAAGTTGTTGACTATAAAGTCACATAAAAGGAATCTCCATTTGTTGCCTCTTAACTATGTAATGTTCACAACCTATCATGTAGGCTGGTACCAAGGGTCCTACAACTACATATGCAGCATAATGTGGAAGACTTTACAATAATGTCCCTACCAGAATCACCCTCCTAAATGAAACATAAGAGGGTTAAACTGTCATTTTGTAGACCAAGTTCCATCTTCTCCTCCATTATTGCCGTGAAAGGAGGGGACTTAGACGCTGACGAACTACTATAATTAATCATAATGAGTTTTAAACATTTTCTAAATAACCCACTTAATGTCAAAGTAAGCAGATATCTACTTGGTTTCCTAGATAAACTTTTCCAGGAAAAAGGAGAATCTAATTTTATAAAAACACTTGAGTGCAATGATCATGTTAATCAAAGCAAACAGATAGAGACTTCACACTGCAGCACAGAAAAAGCTTTCAACATTAAACCTTATAAATTACTAAAAAACAAAGAAACAAAACAAAAGGTCCTTTTTTTAATTAAACCAGATATGAAGAAGTGTGATGCAACTTCCATAAAACTATCCCAACATACTGCTTCAAAAGTAAACTAAAAGCTGAAATAATAATAACACACAAATTAGAGGAAGAAAAGAGAGACATTATGACATTTTTAGCTCCATGACAGTTAAAACCCTATATTCAATCTCTTGAAGAATATAACAATCAAGTTTCCAGTTATTCAGCACTTACATGGAGTAAAGAATCAAATTCAGAGGAAATAAAAGGAGTTCCTTACGCTGCGAGGACGGTTCAAGCTTGAAAAAAAGGTTTCTGTGTTAAGCAAAAGTGTGTGGAAACCAAATTGGGAAGAGACATTTGAGAAGCAAAACTTAAGTTTTCTCTTTCTTTTTAGGGACGTTGCAGAGTCCAAGAGTAAACAGTGCGTGAGAGAGAGAAGTGGGTAATGTGTGTTGTGGCTTTGGGCAGTGAGTCTCTGAGAGGAGAGAAGGGAACAAAAGGTAATTCCAAAACGCAGAACGACAAAGCGTACTCACTTGTCGTTTTGACGGTTGCTTTTCATTTAAAAAAATTTAATTTCCGGTTTTAGACAATTTCCTAGCCCTTCAGAAAACCGATCGGTTATTTTAGATTTTTGATTTTTTGATTGTTCTGTTTCAAGGTTTAAAGGTTATTCAGTTATTATTAAGGTTTGGTTCGGTTTCGATTCGGTTTTAGAGTTATATAATATCAATAGATTCGGTTTCAGATTGATTATTTCATCCAAAATACACATATATAACTAGTTTTTTGTTTAAATGATTCGGTTGGATAGGTTCGGGTTCGAGTATGGACTTTATGGCCTACGATTTCAGTTATATTTTGGTTTTAGTTCGGGTTCGGTTAATAACTAAACCCAAAATAACTTATAAAAAAAAATTATTCGGTTATTTGGATATATCTAAAATGTAAATAGTTTAGTTGGATCGGTTCGAATTCGGATTTAGATTTTGAATATGAAATTTATGCCCAAGACTACAATTTCCCAAGTCCAAACCAAACTCGGGGAATCTTTGACATACTAACTATTTCTTATTTTATTTTATTTTCCTCTGCTACCTATTTCTGATTACTTTTATTTAATTAAGTAGTTTTTTTTCTTTTTTTTCTCTGTATTTAGTTATGTAATTATGTATTTAATTAATTTACTCAGACTAACTCTAATGATAACATAATTTTTGGTATTAAAATTATACCAAATTTGGTGTTATAATGTTCTATTTTTATTTTAACTTAAACCACGATACCAAATATTACGTTAAAAATATTATTTTATATTATTATATTATTATATTTAAAATTCTTTTATTTTAACAATTTTAATAAATACAAATTATTCTTATATCTAAGTTAATTAGTAATTATATAAATACAGAATAAAACGTTAAATTAATTACAATTAAATTTTATATAATCAACATTTTATGTTAATTACAATTAATTTTTGATATAACTACAGTTAAAATTAGACATTAATTATAACTAAAGTTTGATATAATTAAAATTTAAAGTTTATATTAATTACAATATTTGATGTGAATAACATTTAACTTATATTCATAAATAAAAATACTAATTTGGTATTATTTGTTGGTGGTCTTTATCTAATGGCAGGTGGTAAATTCACTAAAGGCAGACACACTTGCACATCCAAAGATCGAATCCTACTGCCTATACTACTTACGCTTTAGAGATTACATCAGCACAGAAAATAACATACTCAGTACATGAACTGATCCGATACAACATATTAGATAAAATATAAAACACCCAGGCAGAGTAACTCACACACACATGGGAGTTTGGATAGATGGTGGAATATCGTTTGCGAATTTTGTTAAAATAAATTTTGTTAGAATTTTGAAGCATTCCTAGTTCAGTCGCCATATAGGTCAGTCGAACACATAAGTGAGCTTTTGAACTAATGGTCTTGAGCTTTGGATCTTTTTCGAAGCAGAAGAAATTCAGACATATACTCTCGCATATAAATAAAATTATGGAACTAAAGTAGCCAAATAATATTTGTCTAAGACCCATAAATTTGTGCATGTCCTTAAATGCTTCATTTAATGAATTAATTAAAAAGCAAATTATAAAGTACTTATCTCAAAAGTGGACCACAAAACACGCACAACCATTAAGTATATACACAAGAGCCCATGAAGATGAAGATTGGAGTTCGCCATAATTTTTCTTTATTCAACGGCGGCCGCTGCGTTTAACACTTTCCAACTTCGGATAGCTGGAACCGAGCACACATTGATCTTTTCTCTCGTCCGAAGGCAAAGAGAAGGAGGTGGTGATGAGGCAGACTTACAGTCTAATTTTTTGGGAAAAGGCATTAAAGCCATAAAACTCAGCGAAAGGCAGATTGAAAAGTTGTATTGTCCGGTGGAAGAGATCAGAGATCATCTCTTTAACACGGACTGTGAGGCCGTCTCGGTAGTTTAGAAACACCGAAAGTCTTTGAGGTAACAACAAAACAAACACCAACAACGAAGAGATAGAAGGGGACCAGAAGATCAGAAGAAGAAGCAATAGCCTTAGCTCCGACGAAACAAAATAGTGGAGTAGACTTTGAAGATATCTTCGTCCTCTCAAGAAAGAGCTTCGAGCTTCATCATCTCTGACCATGGTTTCCGGTGGAGGAAGAGAACATAAGAGAAAAACAGAGGAGAGGTAACACATATAAGAACAGAAAGAAAGATAGAGATGTGTAAAATTTTTCACGCCGGCGAGATCCGTTGATATTGGTGTCGCTGCCGTTGGAAGATGAGGAAAGAGTTTCCTCGATATATGGACCCGAGAGAAAACTCGATATTTGAAAGTCACTTTAACTTTGTTCCGAATTACTTTGGTTTAGTATCTCATTTTTTTTTAAATACTAAAAAATACTTAACGACTAGTGAACTTGACGTCTTTAAATTTAATTACCATTACTAGGTCTATAGTGAGGAGGATAATGACCATGTTGATGCTCATATTTAGAGAAGTCTTCTCTCTTAAAACTATGGTTCTGGTTTTAGTATTGGCTTTGATTCTGATTCTGATTTGGATTAAATTCCGGTCTATAATTCATATTGTATTCAAGAAGAAACCCTTGAGAGATATTGCCATGAAAATTGTTTCAAGGGGAAATAGATTATTAGGAGGAATCTGGTTTTGGTTACAGTTGAAAGCATTCACATCTATCATTCTTCTTTGATTAGAGAAGTCCAAATTAGGGTTGATATTAGTACCATCACCAATCCCAAACGCATCATTACTTGAACTTCCGACATAGAAATTCGGAACAGTTGCTTGAAAATATCTGGAAGCTTCAAGTGTAACAACCTTCTTCACATTTTCAGGATGAGTTTTGAAGGCATAGAGATGATATAAGTCAAGTGTTTCAATGGGATTTTCCCACCAATGCCCAAGTTCTTTTGTTTCTCTTCTTATTTTCTTTATGTCTTCATTTCTTTTTTTTCTCCAAATCAAATTGATTTACATTCTGCAAACATCAACCCACTTTAGCCACCTAATAACTACATCTTTTTATTTATTTATTAAAAATCTAACATCAAAAAGCACTAAAAGAAAAGAAAATTATGCAAATCTATTTATTTAAGTTTTAAAATAGAACATATAAAACTCTATCCATGTTTAAAAATAAAAACCCAGTTAGCAACAAATTGTGTTACAAGCATATGGGTATTTAATTATACAACACATGATGATTAGCAATATGGAGAAAAATATACTTTTAGTCTTTAATCTATTAACTATTTACATGCGAAAATTATAATGTATTTATATAGTCAAACCGTTACAGACTATTAACACTAGACCTAAAAGTTTTAATTAATTTATAAAATAATAAATTAATTTATAGGAATCGGTTAATCACAATTTCAATGTTTGGATGACCAAAAGAGAAAACTTTTAGACTAGGAAAAAACACAATTATTATAATTTCTCCAGTACAAAATGTACAAAGTTCACTAGCTTTCTTGAAAATTCCTAATCTTCTTTTCAAAAATAATAATTTGAAGGTTACTTTTATTTTTTATTTTCCCAATTTCTAATTTTTGATGACATTTATTTTTCTTCACCGTTTTTATTGATATTTGAGAGGGAAAAAATATAGATTGATATTTGCAAAAATGAAAATTTCATGTATTTATAGCTGAATGCTACATCCAATAGATAATACTTTGAGTTGTATAAAGAATAAATTCCAACTTACTTTTATTATATTGTATATTTAAATTTTATTTTTTAACCATATTTGTAACATTACATAATCTCTATATTCTATCAATATAAGGTATGCAATTCATACTAATTTGACTATAATACTGTCATTTCGTTTGTTACAATGTATCAAAATCTGCCAAAAAGATGCGTCTTTTGAGTATTTTTCATCTTTGGCAAATCTGATAAAAAAAATGTGTAAATTAATTGGGATAAAGCAAAAATAATTTCTGGAAATTAATTGGGATATAGAGATACATATGGCAGCTTTAAACTAAGAATGAGCGTTTATTATGGTGCAGAAATTTGTAGCCATTTATATTATTAAAAAATATTTCGCATGTTGGTATTCATTTTGGTCGCAAACCATGAAAGTCAAGAAAAATATAATTAGTTCCAATTAAATTAACAAAAATATGTAATTTACTTAAAAATACTGAGACATGCACACTTGCATAATTAGGGATTGAGTCCTATCGCATACATTATATAGGAATTTGACTAATGGACCGACCACTTGTGGTTCAATATTAAAAAAAAAACTAAGAACATAATGTTTTGGTGTCACAATACTGATTGAAAATATTTTTAATGAGATGGTTACGTCATATAATAATGAGAAAGTTTGAGTATTGCCATTTTCGTTGTATCCTTTTGCAAAATGCTCATGTGATTTTGTTTTTGTAAAACATGCCCTTCTAACTTTTATCATCATTTTTTCGTCATTTTTAAGTTCTTCGTTGATTTTTGAAAAAAATTTTGATTCAAAAATTTCAAGTCATCGATTCCAAGTTAACTTCCAAATCCAGCGACTCGCAATTCATATCTTAAGTGTTGAAGTTTTCAGCAAAATAAAAAAAAAATCTCGATTGTCTCTACGATTTTCAATTTCAGATGTAAGATTTTCAGGTTTGTGATTTTCAATTTCATATATGAGATTATCATATTTAAGTTTGTGATTTTCAATTGCAGATCTGAGATTATCAGATTTAAGTTTGCGATTTTTGTTATATGATTTCTCGATATGTGATTTGCGTAATCTATTAAGTAATTTTCATCTAGATTCATTTTTTCTTTTTCGCGATTCAGAGATCATCATTTTCAAGTTCTTCCTCAAAAAAATTTCAGCACTTTTATAACTTGTCTTATAAAATCTTATAATTTTTTTTGGCTCTTTAAATTTGTTTCCTCTCCTATCTCTATGTTATATTTTCATTTGTCATAACCTCGTACCTTTTTTAAAAAAACTACAACGAATTATATGTATAATTCAGTAGCAAGCAATATAGCATGTGAAATTTGACCGTTTAAGTTTGGTGAGGTTGCTCATCAAATGTAATAAATAATACATTAGTGTAATCAAATATATGAACTGTCTTCAATCAATGTTTTATACTTTACAGATGTTTAATCTTTCCAGATTCAACACGTGTTACTCAATTCCGACATTTTGCAAAACTAATTAAAAACAACTTGTAATTTGAATTGACTTCTGTCCGGGAAAAAAAAGAAGAGTAATTAAAGTGACATCAAACCAAAAACAGAAAACTCTCTTTCTCCACCAAATGTTTGATTGCTCATCCTTTCCGTCACGACACACACGACACATGTCGATCATTCGATCCAAATCATTTTAATTTTAATTTTCTAATTTTATATGCTTAAGCGACTAAAAGCATAGATTTATAGCTTATTTATAAAATCTTATAAATTATTTTTTTAAATCTTTTAAATGTTTGTTTCTATCTCTATGTTATATTTCTTTATAAGGTTTTATAACTACACTTATAAAAACTACGTAAAATATTTCTTTATATGTTTTCATAAGATTTTATAAGTACATTTATAAAATTACGTCAAACATTTTCTTATGCGTTTTTATAAACTATCTTATAAAATGTTATAAATATTGCTTTTGAAACCCTAAGTAAGAACTATCTTAGCCTATTTCGACATCATGTTTTTTTTTTTTGTCAACATTGGACCACAACATACCGGTCCATTAGTCAAGTTCCTACATAATGTAGGCGGTGGGACTCGATCCCTGGTTGTGCAAGTGTGCATGTCTTATGTAGACTTACCGTCTGCCACTAGACTAAAAGCCACTTGCTCATGTTTCTCTATTTGTCCGATTTCGAATTCATTTTCAGAAATTTTTAGTTATTTTAGTTTTGTTTTGCCATTTGATTGTCTCGTTTATCCTTCTTTCATTTTTATCCATTAAATTTTTCTTTCTTTTTGTTCTTTGTTTTTCTTCCTTGTTTCCATGATATCTTTTTCCATTTTTGATTCGTGATAAAATGTCATAGCTTTTGAAAACCCTGAAATTTTGAATTTTTCAAAATCTAAACTCAAATTGTTGAAAATCGAAGAAAAATGATCAAAATTAAAGAAAAATAATCAAAATTCAAGAAGAATAATAAATTTATGGCAAAATAAAAAAAAGTTTGAAGAGACAAGAAAAAAGTTCAGATATATGACCTTGCCAAGATAGATCAATGAACTACCAAAATAGATGAAGAAATTTCAGAGATCCAAGAAGAAAATTGCAGAGATCGAAGAGGAATTGTGGAATAGAAAAAATGAAGATCAAAAAAGAAAAGTGAAGATAGAAGGAATCGTTGTTTGCTACCTAAAACATAAGAGAATATTTTAGTCATATGAAAGATATTTTTTGAAAATGTCAAACCAAACGGAGATAGTGTTAAAAATGTGCTATCTTAGGAAGCATGCATTTGCCCCTATAACAAATATATTCCATTACATTGATTCCGCAATGATATTTTGTTGTTAGTATTTAAATAAGAACATTTTATACGTTATTGATGATTGATTCGTTATCGACAATGAAATATTTTTTTTAATAAAATGGTTATGTGGTTTTATTATTACATAAAACTTATGTGTGTGTAAATACAAATAATAATTAAACTCTATAAAACATAATTGTAAAGAAAAATAGTATATATTTGTTTGTTTCAAGAGAATAGATTTTGAAAGAATTAGTTATTGTTTCGATATATTATTAATTTCATAATATTTATAATAAATAATATGCTTTTATAAATATAGGAAACTTAGTTATTCAAGTCAAATAGATACCATAAAATTATACTCTAGTATAACCTCTATAAAAAAATACTTTGATAAGTTAATACGTTTTTGGTCCCGAATTAATTTTATTGGTTAATTTCATATATCAATAAATTAGTAAAAAAATATTATCTCGACATAACTAATTTATAGAAATTTGACAGTGTATTATTGGAAGTTTTATGATAACTTGGAGCAATACCGGACCACACCCGGTTTTTGTTTAATCTAAAATCCAAATTAACAAACCAAATAAATATTTTTTATCCAAGCATCCTCAACACTGCTCTACAATTATTTTTTTCTTTGTTAAAGGCGCTCTACAATTGTTCTGCGTTCTCAAATGTAACAAAGCCAACCATCATTCCTGAAGAAATGAGTATTTGTCACTTACGTTGAACTCTCTGCATAATGAAATGAATGATACAGTCAATGAATTTACAAACTTTTTCCAACCAATTCCCAAAAGTAAAATAATAATAAAACTATCTAATATTTAGCACTATAACCTAAAAAAGACTTAAACTATTAGCTATTTTTCAAGGTAAATGCACCAATTATTTACTTTGCAAAATATCTGAAACTGAATCTAGCCGTTAGCTTCCACTGAACGGATAATTTAACTGAGAACTAACATTTATTCCTGTAGGCAATTTGCAATCGGTAATTGTATACTACCCTCAAGGTTGTATGGAAGACAAACTGCATAGTTTCATTTATAAATTAGAAGTCCTAGTCGTTTTTTTCAATGTCCATGATCACATTCTTCTCCAAATGATTCGCACTATAAGCTCTTTCATCTTATCCTTTGATGTGTCATCACTTTTTTTTTTTTTTTGATAAAATGTGAATTTATTACCAAAAGGAAAGGGATTAATTACAAAAGATCCTAGTTAAGAATAACTGATTAGTTTTAGTGCCCCAAAAAAAGATAAAAAGCCTCCAAAACTAAAAGACAACTAAGCTAAATATACAACACTTAGTTGTTAACCGTTAGTTAACCATAACGATAACAGATTATGATTCCTTTAAAAGAGATCCTGGCGAGGAGAATATCCTAAATTAACCTGTCCAGCTGGCTGAAAAAAGAATCAGGAGTTGAAGAGATTGAGTTGTGTAACCGATTATTTTTTTCCTTCCAGATGAGGAAGAGAAGTGCCTGTGAGCAGAGTTTGCGGAGAAGAGAAGCCTGTTTGTTCCTGCCAGACTGCATCCAATTTAGTAGAATCGACCAATCAACAAATATTCATGGTTCATGACCAAGCCGAGTGAGTAGCTTAGACCATAACTCTGACGTAAAATCACACCATACGAAGAGATGGTCCCTAGATTCAACATAGTTATTACAGACACAACACGAGGAAGGAACATCTAGGCCCCAGTTTACAAGCCTTAACCGGACCGGCAAACGATTTAGATTAACTGTCCAAAATGTTAAGGAGTGCTTAGGGACAGAGAATCTAAACCATGTAAACCTTATTTGCTGCCAAGTTTTATTTGCCACAAAATGCGTCGTTTTAGAACTGTTAGTTTTCCATTGAAATTTATCAATCCCTGCTTCAGGCAATGGCAATGGCGTGTTTTGGAGTAGCTGAACAAATTCTTGAGCTCTTGGTATTCGAGACCTGGAGTTTGGGATCCGCCAAGTGTTACCAAAAAGAGCTTGAGAAACAGTTGCTAACCTGAGAATTCCAAAATTCTGTGGAGCTGAGATGCCAAATATAAAGATGAGGGATCCATTTCCTAGCCAGTTATCAAACTAGAAGCTTGCTGCTTCACCATTTCGAATCTGACAAGATACAAATTGAGAAGCAAGAGGTCTAATATTCAATAAGGCCTTCCAAATTGAATCAGGCTGATTGCCGGAGACAGACCAGATTAGCTTTAGACTTAGGACCTTGTTCCATTGGATGAAGTCCCTAAGGCCTAATCGTCCCTCATCTTTAGGAAGACAGAGAGTTGTCCAAGCAACTTTAGGAGTAGTTTTCCTGGCACAATCACCTCCCCAAAGAAACCTGCTACACAACTGAGAGATCCTCTTCAAACAAGTTTTTGGGAGTGAGAAGACACTCATCCAGAAGTTGGTAAGGCTATAGATGACAAACTTAATGAACTCAAGTCTACCCGCGAATGACAGAACCTTTGTTGTCCAATGATTAAGTTTCTGCGAAATTTTGTCCATTAATGGAGAGTAGTCGCAGATTCTGAGCTTCCTGTCATAAGAGGCAAACCAAGGTACCTTACCGGGAATTGACCTTCAGAGAAACCAAAAGAACCAACACCAGCTCGTAGCTGGGCACTTAAACCCGCAGTGAATAAAACCGTTTTATCTCTATTGATCGCCAACCCTGATAAAGAGTTAAAGAGATCCAGGGCTTCCGTAACACCTTGAAGAGAGTGAATGGTACCATAAAAAAAAACCATAAGGTCATCCGCAAAAGCAAAGTGTGTAATCTCCGGGGTACGACATAGAGGGTGGAATCCAATGTGTTGATTCTAAAATCGTGACTTAAGGATGTTCCCGAAAACCTCCATTGCAATAATGAAGAGCGAAAGAGAAAGCGGATCTCTCTGCCTTTATCATCTATGTCCTTTAAAATATCCTTTCAAAACTCCATTAATACAGATGGAAAAGGTTGGAGTCGAAATGCATTCTGCAATCCACTGGGTGAAAATCGGTGGGAAGCGAGCCACTTTAAGAATTTGAAGTAAGAATTCCCACCTGACAGTGTCAAACGCCTTCTTAAAGTCCACTTTGAGCATTCCACGTGGAGAGACATGATCAGAGTTGAAACCATGGACGAGTTCAGTTGCTAACAAGATGTTTTCCACCAGTAATCTACCTTTAACAAAGGCAGACTGTGAATTCCCTATCATATCAGGAAACTGTGAATTCCCTATCATATCAGGAAGGAGTAATTGAAGACGCTTTGCAATCAGGCGTGAATTAACCTTATACAATGAGTTACACAAAGAGATAGGCCTGAAATCCTTACCATATTTGCACCAATCTTCTTAGGAACGAAGGCAATAATAGTTGAATTCCACTGTTTCAATAATTTCCCCGAGTTAAAGAACTTATGAATAGCATTTGTCACATCTTGCCCAATAATAGTCCAAGAGGCCTTGAAAAAATCTCCAGAGTATCCGTCAAGACCAGCAGCCTTATTAGGAAGAAGACTAAAGAACTCAGCTTTAATATCTTAATCTAATACTGGTGATTCAAGGAACGCTCCTGTTCATCAGAACATCTGAAGGTAGTAAAAGAGGAGATTAAGTCCAAATCCTCCTGTAACAAAGATGGTATTTGCTCTCCAAATAAAGATGTGAAATAGTTCACGCATTCAATCCCAATCTGATCAATGGTGTCTAACTTCACGCCATCCTCATTTTTAAGGTAATGGATCTGGTTTTTGGAGCGACTAGCTGCGATAACTCTGAAAATAAGCAGTATTAGAATCCCCTTGCTTGATCCACTTGACTCTGGCCTGTTGAGAAAGGAATTTCTTCTCCGCTAGAGCAAGATTTTGCCATTTCCTGTGGGCAACTCTCTCCACTGAGGCATTGGAAGCAATTGGTCGAACTCTGAATGCGTGTTGGCGGGCTATTAGGGCATCATGTGCATCCTTAACCCTGCATTCCAGGTCTGAGTATTGGTCCCAATTTATATCCTTAAATAAACCCTTGAGTAGCTTAAGCTTCTTGGACAGAACAAACATAGTTGAACCCGCGAAGTGATTTGAAGACCAAAAGTGCTCCAAACGCGATAAGAGTCTTCATTATGCAGAACGAAGTTCGAAACTTTAAAAGGTTTTTTATCTAACACCTCAGTCCCAAGCGATAGATAGCTAATTGAATGGTCAGAGAAGTCCATTTCACCAAAATGGCTAAAGGATAATGGGAAGCTAACATGCCACTTATCATTC
The DNA here is from genome assembly GCA_963920545.1 of Lepidium didymum. NCBI lineage: Eukaryota > Viridiplantae > Streptophyta > Magnoliopsida > Brassicales > Brassicaceae > Lepidium > Lepidium didymum. The sequence continues at coordinate 14,112,760 of OY986986.1, read as the reverse complement.
ACTAGAACTCTATCGATTTTCTTTGCAATTGGGTAAGTATCTTGACTGTTCCACCGTGTGAAAGCTGGCCCTTGGAGTTGAAGATCCGATAGGTTACCTACAGAGAGACAATTCCGAAATTTTCTCATCCCAGAAGTAACTCTACCACTACCAACCGAACTATCAGATGGATTTAATGACTGGTTGAAGTTGAAGTCACCTAGAACAACCCAAGGAGCAGAGAGAACATGCTGAGATCTCGACAGAGTGATGAGCTCCTCCCAAGAGAAAGTCTAGCAGATTGATGATTGAAAGCATAGACAAAGGACACTACAAACGGTTGAAGACCTCCCGGAAGAGTGATCATAGCAGTAATCATCTGTGCAGAGTTTGAAATAATATTTATAGAAACTGAATCCTTCCAAAGCAGCCAAATGTGTCCAAGGTCTGCAAAATCATAGTTTCCCTCAAAATTCCAGTCGGAGAAAGATTTATTTAAGAGATCACGAGCTTTCTCCTTTCTAACTCGAGTCTCAATAACACAACAAAATAACGGCTTCACAATAGAAATCCAAGCACGTAATTTTCTCCGTTTAATACTATTATTTAACCTCCTAACATTCCAAAAAAAGGTAGTTACTAACATAATTAATGGGATGAGGATGGAAGAAGACCTCGTCCCTTCCTGAGATGTTCAAAACGGTTCTTGTGTCTAACGACAATAGGACTTAGTAAATCATTGTCATCTGGAACAGCAGCCTTGCTGTCGTCAACAATTTCACCTTCCTCCTCATAAGAGCTATAAGCACTATCAGAGTAGTCGCTTTATGAGCCAGTGTCATTTTCACTTTCATTCCGTGAATCAGAATCTGAATATGGAGGATCCGGTTCAGGCTCAATGACAATTTTTTTACCCTGCTTTTTAGAGATTTTAGGAGCCTGCTCTTTACACTTAGGAGGAGGATTCTCTGAAGGTTCCTTTATCTGAAGAGAAGATTTTCTTTTAGGAGGGGGCGACATAGATCTACTTCTAGCTTACTTCTTAGAAACAGTAGACTTGGACTTTTCCTTACGAGAAGCGGGTGTATTTCCCTTTACTCGTACATCCACATACTAACATGATGTATTTCCCTTTGGCTGAGGAATGAACACTTTGTCTCACTTTTTTGACTAACCTGAGAACGTATAATCAAGAAAAACAAAAACAAAAAATAAGTGGAGCTGAATTTGCTTGAAATAAAGGCATTGAACTCAATTCCTCCATATAAAGAAAGCGATTTAAAACTTACACTGTAGCTTCTTCTGTAAATGTAAGTGGAACGCGTTACATTCAAATCAAATGAGTTTTATATATTCCGATCACATTATGATAAAATGAACTAAATAATTGCTGGAGTAGTGAATTTTCAAGCCTTATATCCTATTCTTAAAACCATGTAGTCCCAGTTAATATGAACAATGTGATGAAAGAGAACAGTCACCTTGCAGTGAGACTCAACGATCACAAGTATAAACACAGAGCAACCTTAATTTGAACTATGTGCATTAACACTTGTTGCACCAATCCTTCTAGTTTGTATGTATGTTTTGAGACTTTTTAAGTAGAAACGGAATAGTTTCAATATAGAAACATGAAATGAGAGAATATCACAAACTTTTATCAGAAGCTTTGAAAAATCTTTCACATTTTTCACGTATTCTGCTGTCAGATTTTCGACATCTTCTGTTATCTAGTGTAATATTCAAAAGAAGTGTTAATCCGAGGTTCTTTCTTTTTAAAATTGCGAAAAAATAAAGTGGCAAGTTCCTTTCACCATCAGTTTTTTTTGCTTGTATCAAAAAGTTTGTTATTTTCTTGTTGTATACCTGCAATGTAACATGGAAGTGAATTATTATGTTAATACTATATATGGATCCGTGCGATATACAAGTTTTGTGAAACTTTTTCGATATATATATATATATGATATTTTAAATAATATTTTTGGAATTTATATGTTTTTTTTTCAAAACCGACTTTTAGAAAGTAATAATATATTTAAATTAATATTTACATATCTCAAATTATGTTGACATATGGAACCATGTTTATTACTAATTTTTAAAACCCAACCTTTTATAGTAAAATATAATAGGTTAGATTTTGAGAAAAAAAATATTTTATATAATAGGATTATGAAAGAGATAAATAGTAATAGTGGTTTTATTTTTTAAGATATATATATATATATATATATATATATATATAGAAATACTGCAAAATCTATGATAGTTTTTAATAAATAAGATTTGAGAAAAAAATATTTTCCATATTAGAATTAGAAAAATAAATAAATACTAATAGATTTTTTTTAATATATGTTTTATTTCTTTTTTAAATACAAAAATACAGCAAAATATATGATTGTTAGATTTGACATATGGAAATATTTCATTAAAACCAACTTTATATAATAGGAGATGATAGTTTTTTCTTTCTTTAATGTGTATATATATATATATATATATAATTTTCATTAATGTATATATATATACACACAATTTTCTTTAAAATACATATATATATATATATATTGCCGATAACTGATGGTTCAATGGCAGTGGTTACTTTACAAATCTTTAAGCATCGGGTTTTGATCCCTCCCTGATGTAAGTGGAAGAAAAAAAATAGATTTTCGATTGTGAGTTTTGGAATTTAAAATTTCCAAATTTGCTTGAACTAGATCTGCATAGAATTCAAACTCACCATCTAGTACCAAACTAGATCAATGGCAAGCCAATTGGGCCATCTGCATCTTCGCAATTACATCCTTTTATTTATTTATTAAAAATCTAACATTAAAAAACACTAAAGACAAACAAAATAAAAATATGAGAATGTATTTGGTTTAGTTTTAAAACTGTTTAAAACCCCAATTAATAACGTTAAAACTATGATTGACCGATTACTAAACAATAACCCTCCACAACGTTACCAACACAACAACATGCACCTTAATGAAGCCCATCGAATACGGAACATATATACAAGACCACTAATATATAATACCTTAGTAAAATAAACATTTAGATCTTGAACGATAGAATTTTGACGGACTTCATTAAGGTGTATATTGTTGTGCTGGATAAGAGGTAGAGGGTTGTTGTTTAGGAGTCGATCGATCATAGTTTCAACATTTGGATGACCAAAAAAGTAACTTGAAGGTTACTTATGTTTTTAATCTTCACCATCTCTATAATCTGACGATCTTTACTTTTCTTCGCTATTTTTAGTGATATTTGAGAGAGAAATATATATAGATTGATGCATACCGAATGAAAATTTCATGTATTTATAGCAAAATAATACATCCAATAAATATTATTTTGAGTTGTCTAAAATAAATTCCAACTTAATTTTATTATATTTTTCATTTAAGTTTCATTTTTACTATATTTGTAACATTACATAATCTCCACATTCGCAATTCATACTAATTTAACTATAATACTGTCATTTCGTTTGGTACAATGTATCAAAATCTGGTGCAGCATAAACCAGCACTATTGGCGCGGAGCTTGTCCAAGCCTTGGATTGCCTTAGGTGGGCTTTTCTCTAAGCCTAATTCACGTGGGAAACTAGGGTTTAAACATGTCTTCTATTTATTTCCTTTTTTATTATGATTTAATCTGGCCCAAATGTTCAGGCCTTATTTTGTAGTTAACTAATTGAGTTTGTAAAATTAAGTCTATTAGGATTAGGAAAACTAGACTAATGATTAGGTTTTCTAATATTTGGCACACTGTTTAGGTCCATTAAGATTAGGGTTTACTAAGATTCCTATATAAGTTGTAACCTCTTGCAACATGTTTGTTGGCCGTTTTTATTGGATGAAATAGAACGAGAGTTTTCTCTCAAAGAATTTCATGTACCATTTGTTTAGGTCATTGTTTGAAGATCGATTCAATTCTCTTCAAGGAAGAAGATGGACCATTAAGAGCATAACCATCAAATACTATTTTCAAATATCTATACAATGTACCTTTTCTATTTAATTAATAATTTTTTTATTATTTTATCTTTTAAATTTCTCGTATTCTCCTCTATTTTATTTTTACATAATATTTTCTAATAAAAAAAATTCAAATATAATTTTCTACTAAAATTAATTTTTTTAAAATGACCAAAAATTACTTAAAAACGAACATATTATTATTTAGTTTTATATAAAACACTATTGTGTTCTATTTAATATAAAACTTTTATTTCTTTACATTATGTGGTGAAAAATCAATTTGTTTTTGTTTTTGTTATTCTCCCTACTATATTATATAGAGAATCTATACTATATAGATATTTTATACTTGTGAAAGGCAAATCAATCGGTGGTAACAAGCACAATAAATTTTTGGAGCTCAACATTTAGGCTCCTAGCTCGTTGTCTTTAGGAGATTGAAAAGCTATGCAGCAAATTCCTATGGTCTGGCTCTCCAACAGGTTGTAATAAAGCAAAATTTCCCTAGGAAGAGGTTTGCCTTCCCAAAGATGGAGGTTTGGGTATAAGGAGATTGCAGGATTCATCAAGGGTCTTTGCATATAATCTCATCTAGAAACTTCTTTCATCCTCAGGTTCTTTATGAGTTGCATGGACTAGATATTATCTTCTACGCTATGGATATTATCTTCTACGCTATGGATCATTCTGGGACACTCGAGATAGTACCAAAGAATCCAAGATTTGGTGGAAATTGCTTAAACAAAGGATCAGAGCCCTATATCAAAATGGCTATACAAAGTGGACATGAGACATTCTTTTGGACTGACAATTGGTGTTCTCATGGAAGTTAATTGACTTGTTAGGGCCTGAAGGGACTCGCTATTGGGGCATTCCACGACAGGCAAAGGTCGTTGAAGCTTTTGTGAATGGTAATTGGCTTCTTCAAGCGAACTACGGGAGGTTCAACACTGTTTTGTCTGAAATTCGTGCACTCCCACCACTTTCCTTGAGCGCTAGTCGAGATGTCATCTTGTGGAAGCATTTCCCTGATGACTACAAAGACCATTTCTCTGCCAAACATACTTAGAGTTCGATTCGAGCACCGCATTTGAAAGTCTTTTGGTCTCAACTAGTTTGGTTCTTACAGTCTATCCTGCGGTATTCCTTTGTTAATTGGTTGGCTATTCGTAATAGATTATCCACATGGAACAATGTTGTGTCCTCTGCGGAGAAAGGGACAAAACACGCAATCATCTCTTCTTTGCATATCCGTTCACATTCACGATCTGTTATGACCTTGCAGGGTCACTTATAGGTCCAACTATCTCTCCAGACCGGGATGATACACTCGCAGATCTAACCGGTACAAGACGTCATAAGCTTGACATGACTTTACTACGGATGCTATTTCAGACCATCATCTACCATACATGGCGAGAACGTAATTCACGGATCCACAACAAACTATGGCGGTATCGAGCAATTCTAACACGTATTATTGATAAAGCAATTCGGAATCGAATAATCTACTTAAGATATCTTTCTCCACATAGTTTGGAGGGACTCTTACGAAGATAGTTTGAGGATAGATTAAATTGATTCGTTCATTCAATTATTGTTTCAGGTTTGTAAATAACTCTTTTTGTTGATTAATAAATTTAACATTTCAAAAAAAAAGAAAAAACAAATCGATCATTACTACATGAGTGATGAGTGGAATAGTGAATATTGTTAGTTTTTTTTTGTTTTAATTTTGCTATGGCTCTATTCTTAATTTTAACTCAAAAAATATTTTTCCAGCAAAAGTTAATTGGGAGAAAGCAAAAATAGTTATTGAAAATAAATTGGAATATAGCAACACATATAGCGGCGTAAAACTAAGAAAGAGCATAATTTTTCATGAAATTTGGTCACTAATTTTATAAGTAAAAAATATTTCCAATGTTGGTATTCATTGTGGTCACCAGTCATGAAAGTCAAAAAAAATGCATTTCGTGCATGTGGTTTTACTTTAGTAATATAGTAAGTTTATTACAGGCAGACACATTTGTATATTTAGGAATCGAGTCTCACAATCTACATTATGTAAGAATTTTGATTAATAGACCGGTTAGTTATACTGCTGACGAAAAAAAGTAATTGGTAATAGTAATACCAATTATATCATTTATATTAGCAAAAGTTATATAATTGACTTAAGAAAGATCCGAATATTTTGGTCTCACTAGTTACTGATTTAAGATAATTTTAATGAAATTGTTAAATCATATAACAAAATAGATATTGACCCACGCGCAGGCGGCGTAGTTGTTTGATAGTGATTTATGAAATATAAAAATAATATTTCAGAGAAATTTATTAATTTTAAAAAGATTAAAACCAAATAAGAATTTAGTAGTATTTATAATAGATTACAGAGATATATATATATATAGAGCTTCTTTTCGAAATGTTTTATCGTTATTACATATTTTCTCAAACTCTTGCATTTATTTATTTTTAATCCAGTTCCTCATAACATTTCTTTTGATATTATCACTCATATAAAATTTATCTAATTATTTTCCTCTATATTAAGGAGCTGTTATTGATTTATATATTTAGATAGAGTTAAACTACAAGAAATTAATCAAAATATGATCACCATAATAATAATAAAATGTCAAAAACAACCTTTTTGACATATTTTTATCAAAATTAAGTCGTCAACTTTTCAGATTGGTCAAAAAATTATCAAATTTTTCCGACCAAAACACGTGGTTAAATAAAATTGATCAAATATAATCATCACAAATTCTTAACCAAAATTCCTGACAAATATGAGTGATTAAGAATATTTAGGTCAAAAGTAATTCATCAAAATTTGGTGAAAATAAATTTGGTCAAAAATACTACTTCAAAAATGATCAAAAAAAAATGGACAAAAATATTTCATCAAAACATTGTCAATATTCACCAAAAACAAACTGGTATTGACCAAAATTGGTCAAATAATTTGTTAGATAAACTTTTAGTTATTATTGATAATGCTTGAATCAGCCTCTTTGCTGCTTGTGTTGGTGTTTTAGGGAAGTTTGGTTTAGTGCTCCAGCTTTGAAGAGATCATTTTTTCATCTCTTCTTTCCAATGTATGGTGTCTTATAGGTTCTCTCCACTAATTGCAAGTTTGCATTGGTTCGCTCATCTTGTAATGCTGCATTTGAAAGTATTTGGTCTCGTTGTTTGCTATGAGGATGATGAGGTTTGGTTAGTTTTGAAACTTTTAAGTTTTGCTTGCCTATCTTCTCTTAGTACTTGGAATGATTTCCCTCTAGTTAGCTCTTCATAAATAAGTTTCTTCTTAAACAAAAAGAGCCTAGTTTTTACTGAATTTTTTCGGTAGTACTGATTTTTTAATGAATTTTTTTCACTCGTCTTAAAATTCAATTTAGTAATTAATTTTTTTTTAAAATTACATGAACGTCCTAATTGTAACCAATTTCTACATTGATTGTTTACCCCGTCAATCAACGGTTAATTTTTTGTCATTTTCTTGTTAGGCGACACGTGTACGGCCGATTTAAACGATACGTGTACGACCGAATAAAAAAGAAATTTTTTTACCCTATGCCCCTTTTATGTTTTAAATTATACGAAATGTCTTTTTTTAAAATTGTATGCGAAGAGAAGCATTTGACGTTTCAAAATATACTTGATTCGTTGAACATTTCTAGGATTCATGACGAATTTTGAATTAGAGTTTTAGAGTTGAATTTTTTTTAATCGGGTGGATTATGATTGTAGTTAGGTTGTAATGAGTTGTATTTAATTAATTTATTTTTTATTTTAAAAAAAAATTCTAAATTTTTAAAAAAAATTTTGTTTAACGCATGTTGCTTAAATCGGTCGTAGATATGTCGTCTAACAATAGAATGACGGAAACTTAACCATTGACTGACAATGTTAGTGCTCAATGTAGAAATGACCACAATTAAAAAGTTTCTATAAATTTTATAAATTTTTATGCACCAAATTAAAATTTAAAATGAGTGAAAAATTTTATTAAAAAATAGGTACTACCGAAAAAGTTCATTGCCGTTTTACCTTCTTCTTAACCCATTTTCCCTTCGGATAAAAGTTGGCTTGCGTGGAACAGACCGTTTTATATGCTCACTATCCTTTTCTTTCTCGTCTTTAGCTTCTGTTGTTCTTTAGTAATTATAAGTTTCGTTGTATGTTCATCACCATGTATACTTTTCATTCACATTAGTAGATAGCTTTTTATCAAAATAAAATTATTAAAACTGATTCAAATAACTAAAATAAATGACATTGTCCAGGAAAAAAAAGAAAAATGTCAATCAAACACAAAACTTATTAAAAATGTCAAATTTTGCATTGACCGAATCAATTTATCCTGACGATAGATCATTTAACAAAAATAATTAACTCTGCTTAAAATTGTTGAACGTTTCAACTAATTGAAGATATTAACGTTTTTAAACAAGATTAACTATTTTCGTTAAATAACCTAATATTAGTGATAATTAGTTTAGTCAACACAGTTTATTAGAAATTAACTATAAATATATTATTTAATTTGGAATTATGATAGTTTGATATTTGATAAGTTTGGTGCTGGATTGACATTTTAGAGACATGTATAAACACACCTTACCTTTACCTAATCACATGTATAAACGCACCTTACCTTTAGAAACATAAGTCCAAGTATAAGTAAGAACCAAACAAAGAAAACTAGTTACCGTCACTTGACACACGTGTCCAAATCAGACAACATGAGCATGTAAATTCATGTAATTCACATTTCATCATCACCGCTATTTCATTAACAGAATTACACAAGAAACAGAGCAACACAAATTCAACAACAACCAAAAACAAAAAATAACGCCATGAGATCAAGTAATAACCTTATAGGTCTCGTAAACTTCATCACTTTTCTTCTCTCAATTCCAATCCTCGGAGGTGGAATATGGTTAAGCAGTCGAGCTAACTCCACCGACTGCTTGAGATTTCTTCAATGTCCACTCATAGTCATAGGAATCTCGATCATGGTAGTCTCTTTAGCTGGATTCGCTGGAGCTTGTTATCGTAACAAATTCCTCATGTGGCTTTACCTCTGCGTCATGTTCTTTGTAATTGCTGCTCTTATCGGATTCATCATCTTTGCTTACGCAGTTACTGATAAAGGCTCAGGCCGGTTTGTGATGAACCACCGGTATCTCGATTACTATCTCAGTGATTATTCGGGTTGGTTGAAGGATCGGGTCACGGATAATGATCAACATTGTGGTTTTGATCATACTTGTTATCTTCTATGTCATTGCTTATGCGGCTTATCGGAATGTTAAGAGGATTGATAATGATGAACCAGCTGGTGAGGCTAGGATGACCAAATCTCATCCTAGCCATTTTGACATATGACCAGATTTTAGTTTTTTTCTTCGGATTTGTGTTTTTATTACTAGATGTTATGGTTCATGTTGTAATAATGGTAAATTTGCTTTGGTTCTTTTTTTGTTGTTTTGTAGATTCTTTGTGTTGCAATTAGTATAGCAATCGTTAACATTTCTTTAGTATTTTCGTGGCACCATCAAGTTTTGAAGAAGTATGAGTAATATAAAATGCTTATAAAATAAAATAAAGATAACTATGATGTGTGTAAGAATTTGAGAAATCATTTATGAAAAAATAGAAGATATCTAAATAAGATTACAATTCAAAGTATAACAGTTTTCCCTTTACTAAGATTGGTAGGATTTGAATTTGTAATTTCATCTTCACGACTGAGTTCTGGGCTCCACCTACTTATTGTCTGTTCTTCTACTGTGAAGTTCTCCAAACACACAGGTCGATTCAAATCCTCTCCTTTAAAGTTACCATTGACGTTGAGAGTCAACAACGTTTTTGCAACACTCCCACTTAACCGAACAGCACAATGAATATCTGACCACACTCTTAACCGGTCACTGTCACTGGACTGAACCAAAACCGAGTATTCAGAGTGGACGAGAGATGGATGGTGACGGTATGCCACGAAATCCACACCGTATTGCAAACCGGATCTCAAAACCCAGTTCTTGGATCGTAAATGTGAATAAGCTTTAAAAAACAGTGGGAAGTCGGGTCTTTTTGATTTCATGTAGTGCCATGTGTCTACTTCATTCTCCAAGAAACGACCTTGAAGGTAGATTTTGATGCATTTGAGGTTGTAGAGCAAATAGAAAGCTTCTTCAAAGGTTAATTGAATCCACTTCTTGACTTTCTCAGCGGATATAATGAGTCTGCCAAAACAACAACGGTCGAGAAGTTCAGCTTGCTCTGGTTCAACCGCTAGAAGTACATTGCAACTCGAGAGGGAACCTGAGGACTCTGTTTTTGCCAGAGAAAGTTTGAGCTCTGCGACTGATTTTGAAATAGGATCTGCAAGAGCTTTTGCTTCAGCACCTTTCCATTTCCATCTCGGTGCCATGGAATTGAGCTGTATATAATAGCACTTACGATCAAATCTCTTCACCATATTAAAAAAATATATACAAAATTGAACAAAAGATTATGTAATTGCTCATAAACTTTTTCCTATGTCACATGTAAGACGCAATTCCTAAAGCCACGAACTCAGAAAACATTGGTCTCTATAAATACAGTGATTAACATTTGTGGTATCTTTAAGAACCAAATTGAAACTGATAAAACAAAAACAAAAACCAATAAGTATAATTACTTATTATTTATTGTTTCTTCCAGTTTCTGTGTAGTTGAAGTACAAATGCAAATCTGATCATAATGAATTGAGACTAAACCAGCTGTCCATATAAATACCGATACCAATTGCATCTCATACATCAGCGAACGGAAATTATCTTGAAGCAACAATCCTACGCCTAATAGATATATAAGCTCTAGTGTTCTACGAAAAAGTCTTCTTTCAGGAATTTTGTCGAACAGTTTATGTGCACTAACAGTTTTTTAAGAAGATGAGATCTCATATTGCTCACAACATACACACCCAAAAATCAAACCCGTCTTTTAGAGGTGTAACTCAACAGATTAGTTTTAAAAAATGAACTCTATCCCAAAGCCAAACTTCCTGGAGATTCACTCACAACATGCTGAATTTATGCTAATCAAACGAACAAAAGGGCATTAAATTACCTGAACTCTAGTTATAGATGTCACGTAATTTCTCCGATAAACCGCAGTGTATATCGTCGAAGCCTTCGATAATTGGAACTGAGCTAAAGTAATGTCAACGCCGGAGTGGGAGAATCCAACGTTGATCTCTCTAAATTAACAAACGAATACAAATGGCAAATGACGATTATACCTTTATTTTATATGGGGAATTATGTTTTAAGGATCCGAATTTACGTGTCCCTAACCTTTCAAGGGTTTGATAAGCAGTGAAAATCTAAATTGTATTTTTTTTGTTTCTCCAAAAAAAAATGTAAAGAAGTTTTCGTCTTAAAAATTATTTTCTTTTGTTTTATTAGTTATAATAATCCAAATCTTTTTTCACAACAAAAAAAAACCAATCCACATCCAAATAGGAATAGGATTAAAACTTTTATAAACTCCTATATATAATAGTTTTTAACCATGGAACGAGACAAAAAAAAAAGAAAATACTCTGCTAATAAATAGTATCAAACACATTAGACAACTATTCCGATCTAGAAGCAAACCGTTCACGTCTTTTAATCATCATCAAGCCAATGAAGCTAAGAAATACCCTTGCTTTATCTGTTTCGAAGACATTGATCCTACTCATGTGTACTGTTGATGATTGTGGTCATCGATTTTGCTTAACTTGTGTGAAACAACATATCGAGGTTAAGCTTTCTGATCATTCAATACCCTATTGTCCTCACTATCGTTGTAAGTCTAAGCTATGTGTTGTTAGACTTGGCAACTTGTTGACTCAAGAGCTGTATTTAAAGTGGAGAATGATGTCTATAGAGGATAAAATTCCTGTTGGGCAAAGAATTTATTGCCCTAACCAAAGATGCTCATATTTGATGTCTAAATCCGAGCTTTCTTCATCTGATTACTCTGGATTTAAGAGCAGAAGATGTTTCAAATGCCGTCAAATTTTCTGTATTCGATGTAAAGTTCCATGGCATAATGAATTATCGTGTTTAGATTACAAGAAGCTACAACGTAATTCTCGAAGTGATTTGGTTAAGCTTAAAGCTATGGCTCGTTCTAATGGATGGAAACAATGTCGTAAATGTGGACAGATGGTTGAACTTTCTTCTCGATGCATCCACATAACTTGCAAGTATCTAATTAAGTTTAATCGCTTTGATTGGATGGTGTTATGAAACGATTTTGATGCGATTATTGGATAATGTTTGTAGGTGTGGGAATTTGTTTTGTTACAAGTGTGGAGAGACTGGAGGCGAATGGGACGTAACAAATAACCATTTTGATTGCATTTTTGGCGACGAAAACTTATTTTTGATGATGGGAGGCGATGAGACTTTGGTTACTGTGTTTTTTCTCGTAATTTTGATTGTTGTTTTGGTTTGGTGTGTTAAAACTTTTATTTTCCAAATTTAGTTTATAGAAATCTCTCTCTTTTTTTCTTTTCCGCATGTTTATGTGAGGATTATGAACTTATGTACAATCAGAACCGGTCTGACGTTGTTAAGGGTTATATATATTCGAAATTAATTTTTTTCGGTTTCAAGTAAAAAGAAAACATCAATTTGAAGGTATATAAAACATTTAAACCAAACAAAAACTACAAAAAATAAACAAAGAGAAACCATCTCAATTACGACTTAAACACAACTTTGATTAAATATGATATTTTTACATTTTTACATGTTTTTTTAATAAGATAGAAAAAATTGAAGATTGAACAAGTTAAAAAGCAAATAAATTATTAATTCTGATTGAAAAATATATGTAAAGTGAGAATTACTTTAATTTTTTTTTCAAAAGACAATAAACTCTAAAATAAGTATCAATTTAATATGGAAGGAGAGATTAATAATTTTTTTAACCTAAAAAAGCTATTAGCTTTAAAATTTTTAGGCCCTAAATGTTTTTGAACTGTTTATGTTGCCTATGCTACGAACTGAGGTGTATAAGACCCTTAAAACAATGAAAGTTTTCTTAATTTTGACACATAAATATGATTATCTTGGTTTCCTAGCGATATTTATTAAATTTAAGCACTAAAAAAGAAAACTGATCAATGTAAACACACATTATCTTTAAAAGCTTATAAAAAGTTGAAGAACGTAATAGCTTGATCTTGTAGATCCAATGATTATTTGTTGACAAAAAAAATCTACAAAAAAATAAAAATAAAAATAATGATTGACATTATTATGATTTTTTTCTTTTTTATTCGGATGAAATTTCAAATTAATTGATTATCAAAAAAGGTTATGTACAAAGCATAAGATATGTTTATAAAGGGACCTAGCAAAGAATAAGGAATTAGGTATTTCTAATCTTAAATGAACGACAAAGCAATCCCTCTAATCTATAAGGAGCTTTGTAACAAAGAGTTTGTCCAGAAAGCCAGATAAACTGGAGGAGTTAGTCCATATTCGACCATGAATCTTTGAGTTCCTTTCTCTCCAAATATAGTAGATACAAGTTTGGAAAACCATCTTCAGCAAAGTGCAATCTAAGAGACCACGAAAGCTCAAAGAAAGAGACGAGACGATGGCATTCCAGTCAAGATAGATGGAGTGAGAAAGCATACTAGCACATAAATCCATCCAAACTATGAAGATATAGGGACATGCGAAAAACAAATGATCTTTGGATTCATTACGTTCTCCACACAAAACACAACATTGTTCAAGTCCCCAAGATCTCATATGAACTCCTTCGGATAGTCTATCATTCATAGCAAGCCATGAAATGAAAGAAAAACGTGGAATACTTTGAGGAAACCAGATGATGCAATGCCAATGAACCTTGTTTTTGGAGATACGAATATGTTGCCAAGTCTTTTTAGTCGAGAAAGAGTATATGGAAATATCGGGAGCATGGCGCCAAAGAGTTATATCACAACCATTATGAGGAATAGGATGTTGGACTCCTCGAAGAATGGGAATAATAGAAGGAAACAATTTCTCAATTGATGAACGAGACAACCAGCTCAGATCAGAAAATGTATTATTATTATGATTATTATTAATTTTTCAACAAAAAATGAAAAATAAAAAGCCTATAAAAGACTTTAAAAATAACCAAAACTCTCCTTATAATCTCTGGACGTTAAAAATTACAATAACCACCAAACCTTGATAGGTTTTTTCTTGGTCTAACCAAACTATGATGAGTTTGGTTACCGTTCATTTTTAAAAATAATTTTTGGTTATATATTCTCAATAATTACGAAAGATTTTGAATTTGATTTAACAATATCTCACGTATTTGCAATAATTTCCTTAGATTTAGCCCTGGGATTTCGGCAATAACCGAATAAACCGAAGCTGACCGAACCGAGAAAGTGGTAAACCGAAACCGAATTAATTTGAGCAATAAACCGATCGGCTAATTTATAAATTGATTTTGGTTTGCAGTTATTTCAGTTCGGTATTCGGGTTAATGTTCATTAACCCTAATTTCATTAACCCTCACCGAAAGAAACGTGCCTCTCGTCTCTTCATTCTTCATTTCTTCATCTTCTCCTCTCCCTTTTGCGATTTTCTGCTTCTCCTCTCTCTTTGTCTTCTCTCGATCTTCAATCTCTTCTTTGATTACTTCGTTCCTTCGCACACTCTTCTTCTCTCATTCATCAAATCGTTGAGCGTTCAGGTAATTTTCGATGTCTACTGTCTAGGGTTTTTTTTTCTCCGATAAGAGTTTTGAAAAATTTGGGGTTTTCGATTTTCGGCTTTCCAAATCAATTTTTTAACTTGTTCTTGTTATTTTATAATATCAATTGAGTCAATTGGGGGATCAATGGCTGGATTGACTTAATTGGTAAAGCAGAGTGCCCAAATGACCTAAAAAAAATTAGAATTTTGTTTATAAGCAAAATGACCAAAATACTATGAAAGGTCTTCATATTTACAATCCAGCCATTGAATAATCCGACCCAAATCCACTTACCCACCCGATCCAACTTTCTTATTGGATCCCCAATTAATTAAAAAAAAATTGGAACCGTCGACGGTTTCTCCTCTCTCAACCAAGCCGACGATTTCTCCTCCTTTCATTTCTCCTCCTTCCATTTCTCCTTTATCTTCCTTCTTACCTTCCGTCATCTCCTTCATCTTCCTTCTTACCTTCTCCTTCATCTTCCTTCCTTCCTTCTTGTTTGATTCTCACAAAATCTAGGGTTCCCGTGGAGCTCTCCTTCATCTTCTTTCCTTCCTGTTTGATTCTCACAAAATTTAGGGTTTCCGTGGAGCTCTCCTTCATCTTCCTTCCTTCCATTCCCTTTTGTAAGTTATTCTTCCACATCGCTTCCTTTTTTTAATTTTAACGAATCATCAACTACAGAGTCTGTAACTCATGTTAAAGTAATTGGGTTCTTTTGTCAGAGTCTGGAACGAGTTTTGATATTCAGTTAGACGATCCTTGATTCTTCTAAAGTTTCTATAGAAATTTGACTGCTGAGCATATTTATGAGAAGCTGGTGTCGATGAAGGATTCGTCGAGAGATAGATTGAGGATATGTGTTCTCTGGTTCTTGGAGTCAGTGATCAAAGGTAAGTCGAAGGTGCAAGGCTCCATAGACCCCTTCTTGATAAGGAGCGTCAATAACTTAGAGTTGTGTGAGACGTTCCCGTGGGGACGTCTAACATTTGATGATGCTTTATATAACATCCATTCTATATTATCGCGGATGAAAGGTGTTGTGAAACCTACCACCACTATTCCTGGATTTATCTTGCCATTAGAGTAACTTGTTAATTCTAGTAGGTTTTACAGTTTAACCAGTTTAACTAGTTTAACAAGTTTAACCAGTTTAACATCTTATAATTGCATGTGTAGGTTTTGGCGTTTGAAGCTAATGATGCCCTTAAAAGCACCTACAGAGAGATGGTGGTTACTGATGACTTTTGCCCTAGGCTGTGTAGGGGCAAGTTCAAAGAATCCAAGACAACAAGTTACAGATTAGGGGAGATATATGACTCTTCCTGGTGCTACTGATCTTCCTGTTCCTCATGCTGCCCCTCATGATGCTCCTCATGGTGCTTCGTCTTCTAGACCTCCATCTGATTTTGATGTTCTAGACCTTCGTCTTCTAATTCAGGATGAGTTCCGAAAGCTGAATGAGAAGGTTGATCTTCTGGACAAAAAAATTGAAAACCTCCAGAAGGAGCTTAACACCCGTGGAGAAAACCTTGATAAGGAGCATAACACTCATGAGGATTCTCCTCGTCATACATGGGATTCTCCTCTACATCCTGCCACTTTTCATGTGGATGTTCCTACCGGAGGTACTTTAACTAGTTTAACTATTTCTTGATGTGTAGTTTAACTAGTTTAACTGTATCTTGATGTGTAGTAACTGCTACTGATCCGGAGGGTGGTTCCTCTTCTCCAGAGGATCTTCCTACTGGGGGTATTGCAGCTCCTCCTGGTACTATTGATGATGACTTTGGTAAGTAGTTTAACTGTGTAGTATAACCAGTTTAATGTAGTTTAACCAGTTTAATGTAGTTTAACGAGTTTAACCAGTTTAATGTAGTTTAACCAGTTTAACCAATTGACCCGCCATTAAAATAAATTTTTTTGTTTTCCACGTGGCACCAAAAATGATTGCCACGTGGCGCTAAGAATGATTGCCACGTGGCGCCGTCATTTCTAGGCGCTGTCAGTTCTTAGCGCAATTATTTTATTACATGTAGTTTAACCACATGTCTAAATCAATTTAACTAGTTTAACCACAGTTTAACAAAAAGTTAATTAGTTTAACTTAAGAAAATAGTTGTTTAACATATATTTAACAACTTATTATGACGTAATATATGATTATAACTATGTTTATCTAATTGACATTTTTATTTGGTGAACATTAGTAAGTGACCTTAAAAGTATAAGGAAGATTAGTGGAAGTGTAAAGGTTTCATGCAATAATCACTTAAATCATATAAAATGTTTTTTTAGGCCAAAATCATGTTGTTATATACGATTACCTATACAATTTATTGAAATACGTACGTTTAACAAGTTTAGGGTTTAGGGTTTAACCAGTTTAACCAGTTTAACAAGTTTAGGGTTTAGGGTTTAGGGTTTAACAAGTTTAACAAGTTTAAGGTTTAGAGTTTAGGGTTTGACCAGTTTAACAAGTTTAACAAGTTTAAGGTTTAGGGTTTAACCAGTTTACCAAGTTTAACAAGTTTAACTATATTTAATCAGTTTGACGTAGTTTCACCAGTTTAACATGTGTAGTACATGAAATAAACACACATACAACAACAAAACAAAAAACAATTTGCGAGTTTTAGTCCTTCTTCTCCTTTCTCCAACCGATGGGAAGCTAACCTCTTGGTTTCTTCCCTTCGTCTTTTCATAATCCAGAGGTAAGACACACATATCTGCAAAACTAACACAATGTCTACTTTCTTAACCTCTACTTGCTTCATCCTCTCTTAATAATTGGGAACCATCCGGGTTTTCTTTTACACCTTCCACTACCTCCACGTGCAAACCAGGTATAGACGCATCCTTTTTACATGCCATAATATATCCGACGGTATCTTCGTCATCTTCGATATAAGATATCATCTTAGGTTTCACCCATCGACGTTGAAAATAACTTATCTTCAGCAACTTCGATTCACTTACCTTCACCTTTCTGCATATTTTACCAACCAAAGATGAATAACTCACTTGTTTCCAATTTCTATCCATATATATGGTATAACACCGATGTTCTCTAGGATTCCATTGTATATCATCCCCGTCATGTGAGTAATGTCCCCCGTAATTAAAAGATATGTCAATCATCGCCATCTGAAAAATAAAATAAACGACATCAATATATAGCAATTGCACGTAGTTTAACTAGTTTAACCAGTTTAACCAGTATAACTATCAGTACATAGTTTAACCAGTTTCACTAGTTCAACTGTCTGTATATAGTTTAACTAGTTTAACCAGTTTCACTAGTTCAACTGTCTGTATATAGTTTAACTAGTTGTACTATCTGCAGATCTAGTTTTCCCAGATTCAGATATGAACCAACAAATTCCGATATTCACTTCTCAATCCATACCCATAATCCACAATAACATTAAACCTTCAATCGACACAAGAATAGGAAGCACAAGTTACAACAATCAAAATAGAATAAAATCAAATTGAAATTCTTTACCAATTCAAATACGGCTACAGGGAGCGGCCCTTGGCGAGAGGCGACAGAGGCGGAGGCAGCGGCGGAATCGACGGTGGGTCGAAATCGACGATGGTGGTGTGAGGTTCCCGGCAACGTCGGTCGAGCTGTGCTTTTTTTTCGCGATGAGCTCACAGACAGAAGAAAAGAAGAAGATGATGTTGTTTTTAATTTTTTAATTTTAATTATTGTATAAAGGGTAAAATGGGAATTTTATGTTTGTTAGTATAATGAAGGTTAGATAGAAATAAGTAAGGTTAGATAGATTTTTGTTTCTCCAATTAAGTCATTCTAGCACTTCTCTCTCAATTGGGTCTATACGTGTTAAGGTTAGTTAGATTTAGTGTCGGCCATACGAATTAAAAAAGATCAGTTTTGACTCTTTGAGTGTTGATTTCAGGTGATATACATCGCGTAGTTCTCTAATAATGGCGGAAGAAATCGGATTTTTTGAGCTCAACACCGGAGCGAAGATACCATCTGTTGGTCTCGGAACGTGGCAGTCCGATCCTGGTCTCGTCGGAGTGGCCGTCGACGCTGCTATTAAGGTCATGAAGTATTGTTTTCCGATTCCATTGGTGATTGATCAGTCACTAATTTGTGTTTATTGAGTTGGTCAATCACCTTAATTGATTTACCCTTTTTATCGGGAAGATACTGAAGATTATTTCTACTTATGCAGATCGGTTATCGCCACATTGATTGTGCTCAAGTCTATGGCAATGAAAAGGAGGTAATCAAACTCCTCTTTTGTTTCAAGAAGCTAGTAGATTTCGTGAGAGATTTGTGGTTCTCGTTCCTGTTTTAGTTTGGAAATTTATAGGTTAAGCTCTATTGGTACAAGAAAAGTGTCCTTTAGTTCAATTTGGTACTTTGGTTAGTCTGCTTGATTATCATGAGGCTTGGAGCCAAAAAGAGTATGTTCTGTGTATCACAATGCGTTGCTTAACTCTGCTTATCCTTAACTTGTTCATGATGGTATGTTATGCACTCGTTTAGTGACTTATGTATTCATTTGCAGAGACAAGAAGATTTGTATATTACAGTATCGTACGCATGTTTTTAAGTGAAGAGGTTAGTGTTGTACAATTTCTTTGAATGTATAAACTTGTATGTATGTGGTTAAAGTTGTTTTTGAGTCTTGAACTGGTTCTTGTGACTAACAATTGTTTTAATCTTCTCAATCCACGCAGGTTTTGTTTTAACATTTGGTTTATTTTGGTTCAAATCGGGTTTTTTGGTTTGAACTACTTGTATACATTCAGTTTATCCGGTTTATGTACTTCTAATTTCAGATTGTTACCATTTTTGGTTTAAATCGCGTTAAAAACCCGAATTTTTATTTAAATTCGGTTTGTTTCGGCCATTATATTTTGCTAGAAAACCGAACCGATTAAACGGACTACCGAACCGATCCCAACCGAATTCTAATTCGGTTTAATTCGACCATTTTGTTAAAATCCGAATAAACCAAAAAACCGATTAAACCGATTAAATCGAACCGATTAAACCGAAATCCCATGCCTACTTTGATTTGTTATGATATTATCCTTTGATATTATTTTCCTACTCCAGTATACTAAAGATACGACGAATCAATAAAAGAAATTAGAATGAAAAAAAATCAAGAACTTTTGGTTCTTTTGACTTAAAGTCAACGTAAAAGCGTCCCAAGTAAGCCAATTATATGACATTTTTACCCTTATAGTGATCGTTAAATTACAACTATAATAGCCCCTTCCTTGCCCTCTGTGTATTTAAAAGAGAACAACGTAAAGCTTCACTCACAGGAAAGAAAACAAAAAGAAACAGACGCATACGCATAGCTTGAGTAATTATGGGATTCTCTGGTCAAGATTCAGATTCTGAGTTTGCATTTCGGTTACAAATGGAGGAAGAACTTGCAGCTTCTCTTTCTTCTTCATCGAATACTCCTCAACGGCCACCGTCGCCGCCGATTGTGGCTAGGTGTGGTCTCGCTATCGGCATGGAAAACGATCGGAACCGTGGTAAAACTGACTCGGCGGATGTGCGTCCAAGAGAGAGAGGTTATGGTTTCGATTTTAGAAGAGCTCTCGGCGAAAGAAACAAAGGAAAAGGAAAGATCGACGAGACATTCACTGGTGTACATAGAGATGACCAAAACCCTTACTTTGGGCTCGGTAACTCAGGAAATACTTTCGAAAGACCCTCGCTGGTAACTCGATCGCAAGAAACTGTTCCTCCGCCACACTCAGTCGGCGAGGGTAGCTCGAATATCAACGCTAATGCTGGGAAATTCCAGGGAAATGTTTTGTATAGGCTTTATTTTAAGGGCTTAGTTAGCGAAGAGACTGGGAAGGGGAAGATGATTGATGTATTGGCTGGATTTGGGGTTGCTATTTGCGACCAGAGGGATAATCTGTTGTTTGAGATGAAGGGACCATTCACCAAGCACGGAGCGAATCGTCAGGGAGCGGAGATCAAGGCATTGATACAAGGACTTACCGAAGCCTTGAAGTTGGGGATCAAACATATCGCTATTTATTGCGATTCTTTTCCGACTTTTCAATTCGTAAGTTTCCTTTATGTTCTTTATTTCTACGATTCACTTTCAGAATGTTCTTTTTGTTCTTATTTCTGTTGTTGAATCTGAATTAAAGGTTTGTTCTTTTTACTTGTGAATTTTCTCGAGGCTTTATATAGTAATAGTGATAGGTATTGGAATAGTTTATTACGCTTATGGGGGACCAGTTGCTTGAATTTTAAATTAAACAACTCAAGAAACTAGGAAGACTAGAAAGAAAAACAGTCAAGATTAAGAAATATGATAAATTTGAGTAGCTATGGATTTTCTAGCGTTTTATGTTGTTACCATTTTCTGAAGCCATATTATCTCTCTTTGGTTTGCATTGTCAAGATGTGACTGCGTTAGTCTTCTAAAGTTCTATGCTTGTGTTTTGTGAGATAGTTTAAATTCCAACGAGTTATGCTTATATACCTTGCTTTTCCTGTCACATGTTTCATAAGATTGTAGTTTACTTGTATGTAGGTCAGGGGAAAATGGGCGGCTAAGCAAAAAAAGATTGCCCTGCTGTTAGATGATGTGCGAAGGATCATGCAAGAATTTTCATCTAGTCGTCCTGTTCTGGTGGCTGGCAATGATGTTAAATTTGCCTATAGACTTGCAAGGGAATCAATAATTTCTAAGGTCCACCCTCATGAAGATCTTCGCCAAGCAAAAGCAGCTCGGAAAGAAGAGTGTGTTATCTGTTACAACGATATCGATGCTGAGCGTATGTTTTCTGTTGATAAATGCCGTCACCGCTTTTGCTGTCATTGTGTGAAACAACATGTAGAGGTGAAGCTGCTTCAGGGAATGGTTCCAAAATGTCCTCACCTTGGCTGCAAGTCTGTACTGGCTATTGATGTCTGTGGCAAGCTTCTGACTCCAAAACTGACTGAATTGTGGAAACAAAAAAATAAAGAGAACGCAATACCCATCACGGATAGAGTTTACTGTCCATACCCGAAGTGCTCGGCTTTGATGTCCAAATCCAAGATTTCTGAAGCTGCCAAGAGCTTACTGTCTCTTTACCCTAGTTCTGGAGTTAGGAGATGTGTTGAATGTCGTGGCCTCTTCTGTGTGGACTGTAAAGTTCCGTGGCATGGGAAGCTGTCATGCACCGAGTATAAGAAATTGCATCCTAACCCTCTGGCAGATGATGTGAAGCTGAAATCTCTTGCAAATAACAAAATGTGGCGCCAATGTGGCAAGTGCCAACACATGATTGAACTTACACATGGGTGCAATCACATGACGTGCAGGTATCTATCTATTATCTATACTCATTAATCCTCATATAAACCTTATTGAATAATATCATGTAATCTAAAGCATTTACGATAAATTGCAATATTTCAGTGTCTAACCATTTCACTTTCCTTTTGATATTCTCGTTAGATGTGGGCATGAGTTTTGCTACAACTGCGGTGGTAAATGGAACAAGAACATGGGCACTTGTATTAAACGGTGCCCGACCTGGAATGAAGCATCTCTCATACGTCAAGATCCAGCGCATGGTTATGTGGCTCCCGCCCATGTTTATGTGGCGCCTGACAACTACGCTTATTATGATGTAGATGATGATTTTGACTATGACTATGACTACTATCATGAAAACCATCTTCATCTAGGGAATGATATGAGACATGCTTTTTATGGAGAAACTCAACCAGATCTTGATCCTTTCTACGACCTGCCAGATGGTAATGTGCCCCTTTTAAATCTCTCTACAAGCTTTGAATCTCGTACTGAAATCACTCTCTGTTAATCCTGTAGGTGTGCTCCTTACCCCTGATATGTTGTCTCCTAGGACTCTTCAGCAACTGTACTTGTCGGATGATGATTCAGATGATATGGATTTACACCAGGAGTTCCATTATCCCGTGCCAGGCAATGCGTCTGTAAGTAGAGAAGGTGAAGATGAGAAGATGGATCAATCTCATCTCCCACACAGTAATGCTCCGTCTTCTAGTAAAACAGTTAACTATCCTTCTGCAGATGAGCAAGACGACTTGTTTGGATTCTTTGGAAAGTACCAAACATTCTATGACTCCGACGGCTATGAGATCGAGGATTACACGAACCCTTTCAATCCGGAATACTATCCTCAGTATTGAGGTTTGGTTTGGAAACCAAAGTTTGTCTCTTTTCCTTTCTATTTCCCAGATCCAAACTCTTTGCTGGATGTTCTTTTGTCTCTAATCTTTTTCTAGGTTCATGCATTTTCAAGGACTTGTTTTGTTTTAAGTTTAGATTGACTCAGAAAAGGGCAATCTTAGAATATGTTAAAACAATATCTTGGATTGAAAGTTAGGGCTTTGTTTTTTTTCCATATTTCGTCTTTTGTGATTGGTCCCAGCTTGCTCTTCTTTTTGACGTACGTTTTTCATTTCGTCAAATTGGGCCACAAATATATCCACATTTTATTGACGGATCGTGATGGACCACTAAAGTCTTACAAAAGTTTGTGCCCACCTCAGCGACGTACGTAACTCAGATTCCAAAACTCACATGTGATGTCCAATCCGGTTTTATCAAAACCAAATCGAACCGAAACTATTGCAAATTGGAATAATAGATTTGAAACCAAAAGACAAGCACTTCAATTTGATTTCTTTTACCTCATATCCATACTATAATCACAATCAGACTATCAAACCTGAATTTTCTAAAACAACATAGAATTTTAAAGTATCGTGTCAACAATAATATATACTTCAGTGGAATTGTCCTTAATTTTAGAGTTGTGAATCACATACGCAACAACAGATAAAGAAAAGTTCTTTGGAAAATATTTTGTATTGAACTAAGCAAGCTTCTTACGTATAATTCTAATTATGAGTATAGAATTAAGGACAGCAAGAGAAGATTTGTTTGTTAGGTAGGAGATTTATGTTTCATCGTACAAAAGGAGATTTGGTGGATCTTCTTTCAGAGCGCTTGACCTTTAAACCTAAAATGTAATAAAATCTGTTGTGAATCACATTTGTAGCCATAAAATATTAAGAAAAATGATGGAAATTATGCGTGAAGCGTGTGGATATGGCATTCTTTCTGAGTTTGAAATGGTCATTGCTCAATTAAGCTGACTTATGACATTATAATGGATAATGTACATATTGTATTGATCAACTTCCTATTTTCCTATATTATCTTTAAAGTCAATGAGAAGAATTTTGAGAATCATAAAGACGCAAGGAGTGATAACAGTTAACTTGACAGTTTATTGATTTGACTTTAATAGTCACATTTCAATTCTAGTTTACTAATTGGAAGTCTGATATTTATCTTTACCCTTTTTTTGGCATTTTCCTCTTAATTAATGTTAGAGCAATGTCTTTAACCGCTTTGATCAATCTAATTCTCAGCTTCTACTTGACGATGGTGCTAGAATCATTCCTCGTGATGGTGTCTTGCAATTGACAAATGCAACTCTTCGTCAAAAGGGTCATGCTTTCTTTGAAAAGACGATTGATTTTGCACCATCTGAATCAGTCTCGTTCTCGACATATTTCGTTTGTGCACTTCTCCCTGAAGGTGATAAGAGTGGTCATGGAATGGCCTTTGTTGTGTCTCATTCTATGGATTTCAGTACCGCCGAGCCAACTCGATTCATGGGTCTTTTCAATACAACTTCAAATGGAGCTAATTCCACACGTGTGTTGGCTGTTGAGCTTGACACTTCTCTAGCTCCAGAGTTTAATGACATCAGTGATAATCATGTTGGGATTGATGTAAACAGCGCAATTTCTGTCAAATCTGCCAACGCTTCTTTGATGAGGACATGGCTGCTACGGATAAATTGATTGTACCTGATGTGCCTCAAGGAGCCATTACTAGGAGTCGTGCCAAAGCCTTGAAGAACAAATTCAATGCGTTTGTGCAATCCTACATGGAAGACATACTTGCTGGACCTGAAGACACATATTCGGATGCCATAGTAGAAGAGGGTGTTTGGACACTGCTCAGCCGTGGAAATGATGCTCCCGGCGTCTTCCCCATTTCCATGAGGTGAGGACACTTTGAAGACCTTGAATAGACATGTACTCTTTCCTACCCTAGGTTTTTCCCATTAGGTTTACTAGGAAGGTTTTAATGAGGCAGCTAAGTTCAGGGCATTCTACCTACTCCAATCAGTTCCACAACTTAGAAACATAATGATAAGTTGTGAAACTGAAGGTAAGATTTTATCCCAAGAGACAACTATCTTATGAGTCTTTTATTGCATTTTGCTGGGTTTGTTTTAGTTCTTTTACTTGTAAGTTGTTGGGCTGGACTTGTGCAAAAGCCATATGGTTGTTTCATATTTATGGACTTTGGGCTATTGTGTGTAAAGCCCAAGTCTCTTATTATAAATCCTTGTAAGTCTCCAGCAAAGAAGAATAGAATGAACTTTTACAAAATGCATCTAGCACTTATCCTAGAGATTAGGATTTTCTCTCTTCAGCCTTGAAGCCTAGCTCGGCCAGAGGAGATCTCGAGTTGTATCAAGGGCTTCCACCCCCCTTGTGGTACTCATCGCTCCACCACCATCCACCGGAAGAGCTCAGCTGAGCCTCTCGCCACTCTTCCCCACCCCCACAGCTGAATCAAGAAGTGTAGCTTGGAATCCGTGGTTCATATCATTCTTATTTTTCAGATAAAGAAGGTAGGAATACAGACATCAAGCTCTTGAGTGGAGATCCTATCCAGGTTTGGGTGGATTATGAAGGAACAACACTCAATGTTTCATTGGCTCCTCTTCATACCCAGAAACCAAGTCGACCTCTTTTGTCATCAACATCCATCAATCTGACTGAAATTTTGCAAGGTCGAAGAATGTTTGTTGGATTTTCTGGTGCAACCGGGTCAATCATGAGCTATCAGTACATACTTGGCTGGAGTTTTAGCAAAAGGATGACGTTGCTGCAAAACATTGACATCTCAAAACTTCCAAAAGTTCCTCATATTGGCACTAAAAAGAAGTCTACATCATCCTTGACGCTTGATGCTCTGCTTGGTTTGATAGCTTTCATAGTTTTGGGGATTCTTGTTGCAGCTTGTTGGTATGGGAGAAATTTGTATGCTGAAGTAAAAGAAGAATGGGAAAAGGAGTATGGTCCACATAGGTACTCTTACAATTCTCTGTACAAAGCAGCAAAAGGATTTTTAACAGGAATGGATTTCTTGGGAGAGGAGGTTTTGGTGAAGTCTACAGAGGAACTCTTCCTCGGAGCAGTGTACTTAGAGAAGTGGCTGTGAAGAAAGTCTCGCGTGATGGTGAACATCGTATGAAGCAGTTTGTTGCTGAGATCGTGAGCATGGGAAGTTTGAAACACCGGAGCTTGGTTCCACTTCTTGGGTATTGCAGGAGAAAACACGAGTTACTACTGGTTTCTGAGTACATGCCAAATGGTAGTCTTGATCTTTATTTGTTTAATACTGATAGATCAACTCTCCCTTGGTGGAGAAGATTTGCAATTCTTAAAGACATTGCGTCAGCTCTTAGTTACTTACATACAGAAGCTGACCAAGTGGTTATACACAGAGATATCAAAGCTGCAAACGTTATGTTGGACACATATTTCAATGGAAGGTCGGGAGATTTTGGTATGTCCAGGTTATATGACAGAGGGACTGATCCAAGCACAACAGCCGCAGTGGGAACTGTTGGTTACATGGCACCCGAGATTACAACAATGGGAGCTTCCACTGCAACTGATGTGTATGCGTTTGGTATTTTCTTGCTTGAAGTAACTTGTGGAAGGAGACCTGTGGAATCTGGATTGTCGGTGGTATAGCGTTTTCTGATCAAATGGGTTAGTGAATGCTGGAAAAGGTCTTCCTTGGTTGATGCTAAAGATCCAAGGTTGACAGAATTCTCATTCCAGGAGGTCGAAAAGGTCCTGGAAACTCGGTTTGCTATGCGCAAACCTTGTTCCAGATTCAAGACCAACCATGGAACAAGTAGTGCAATACTTAAACGGAAATCTAGCTTTACCTGAGTTTTGGCCAGACTCTCCAGGAATTGGAGTTCTCACTCCAATGGCGCTTTCGCTGGTACCACTCGTGATTCCTTCAGTATCAATGTCATCTTCCTCCTCCGGAAACTCTATGTTTATTATTCACTCAGTCCTCTACGGGAGTGGACGATGAAAGTTTAAAACAACTTCCCTCTTTTGTGGTCTCTTAAGTATTTACTGATTTTGAACCACTTTTACTCTTTTTTTACTTCATAGATGTATATACTCACACCATATTCATTCTTGACATTTGCCATCAAGCCTCACTTGTAGAACTAATGACTGATCTTTTGAGTAAATTCTTGCAATTACTTTGCCAATTATTTGTAAAAGTTGTTGTCACTCTTTTGAGTCAACCAATTACCAAATGTTTAGTAACATGAAAGATTATAATAAATCTGACAATACTATAAACCAATTTATCCGAAACTTAACTCTAAAGAAGAAAAATATCAATTGTTGTGGATAATGATAATACTAATAAGAAGAAAATATCATTTGTGGTGGATACTGATAATACTAATAAGAAGAAAATATCAATTGTTGTGGATAATGATAATACTAATATGGGATGGTAATTTCATACAATATTCATAGAGGTGATGAGATTTGGTGCATCTTCTTTGAAAATGCTTGGCCTTTAAACCTTGAAATGTTATAAAATTTGATGCCAATCACACTTGTAGGATACTTTGGATATTTGAAATAGGCATAAAATATCAAAAAAAAAATGGTGGAAATTTTGCATGAGTCTCACAGTCTTTTGAGTTTGAAGTAGTCGTTGCTCAATTAAGTTGAATGAGACATATTATAATGTTTTTATTTTTATTGGCTATCAACATATTATAATGTTATAATATAAACCTTGTAATAAACTAGCGATTAATAAGAGTTGTAGCTTTGAGGTTTTTGCTATAGAATTTTGACTGTAGACTTTTTTGCTGTAAGAATTTATTTTTGTAAATCTCATAAATTTTGGTTCTAAATTTTTAGCTTTCAACCGTTCTATAAATAAAAAATTGGCTTTCTAGAAAAGCGAAAGCAACAAATAAACCTAAAGCACGATTGGTTAAATTTCAGCGCTCTGAAAAGAAATTTGTTTTCAGAGCACGAAAACCGTTGCTAATCACACCAAAAATAACGGTTTATCTGCCATTTTTCTATAGTCAATGAGTATTTTGAGCCCATAAAGATGCAAGGAGTGATAACCGTTAACTTGACGTTTAATGGCCTCTTACGTGTTTACTGATTTCATCCACTTTTACTCGATTTTGTTTCATAAATGTATATACCCACACCATGTTCATTCTTGACATTTTCCATCAAGCCTCACTTGTAGAACGAAAGACTATTCTTTCGAGTAAACTCTTGCAATTACTTTGCTCATTATCTGTAGAGTTATTGTCACCCTTTTGGGTCAACCATATATCAATCGTCCTGCAATAAGAAAGCTTATAATGATTTAGTTATAAAAGTGATCATAGACATCAAAGACACAACAGTTCAGTCTTTAACCTTGTTCATGCTAAATCCCAAGTACCTGCAATATATTATTGTAACGAAAATTCATGTTTCAGCCAATTTGAGTAGTCACTCGGCCTTTAAAGAGTTGAAATATTCAAAGGTAGTGACAGTTCAGATCTCTGAATTGTTTAAGAAAAATAATACCTGATAATGACAATTAGAGAGAATCTTGTCTTTGAGTATTGTTAAATTACAAGGAAGTTCTATTATGTGGAATTTGTGTATTGATTTAACAGAAAATACCAAAATGTGACAGCTGTCTTTGGAAATGATCATATTGTTGAAGTCAACTCTTGTAAATTCTCTTGAAATTGTAAAATGCAGAATGTTCTTCTTATGAACTAATGATGTGACCTGGTTTTGCAGATGGAGAGGATAGTTATTTACCATACCATTACCTCAAAGACGAGATTTTTCTCAGAATAGAAAACATTTTGTTGTATTTTACAATGGCTCAAGGATTGGATCTAATCTGGATGCTGATCTCCCTTCTTCTCCTTATTCATCTCTCAAGTCAACAAGAAGATGGGTTTATCTTCAACGGCTTCCGTCAAGGAGATCTTTCTGTTGATGGGGTTGCTGAAATTCTTCCCGGTGGACTATTGCAGCTGACGAACACTTCAGAGAATATAATGGGTCATGCTTTCTTCAAGCAGCCTTTTGAGTTCAATCTATCTGAACCTCTCTCGTTCTCAACGCACTTTGTGTGTGCAATGGTGCGTAAACCAGGAGTTACTGGCGGAAATGGGATTACTTTCTTTCTGTCTCCTACCATGGATCTTTCACACGCAGATGAAACTCAATATTTGGGTCTTTTCAACACCACAACCAACTTATCTCCCTCATCTCATATCTTTGCTATTGAGCTTGATACAGTTCAAAGTGCAGAATTCGACGACATCGATAATAATCATGTTGGTATCGATGTAAACAGCCTGACCTCGGCCAACTCTACTCCAGCTTCTTACTTTTCAGACAAAGATGGTCTGAACAAAAAGATATATCTACTGAGTGGAGATTCCATACAGGTCTGGGTGGACTTTGATGGAACTGTACTAAACGTTTCACTAGCACCTCTTGGGATTCAGAAGCCAAGTCAGAGTCTTTTATCAACGTCCATCGATCTTTCAAAAGTAATCCAGGATAGAATGTTTGTCGGATTCTCTGCAGCAACAGGACAATTGGCAAATTACCATTACATACTTGGTTGGAGTTTTAGCAGAAGCAAGGCGTCATTACAAAACCTGGACATCTCAAAACTTCCCCATGTTCCTCATCCTAAAACTAATAAAAAACCTTCTCTCGTGCTGATTCTCCTCTTGATTGTACTTGGAGTCATACTCATGGCACTTGTAGGAGGAGCTTATGCATACAGGAGAAATAAGTATGCAGAAGTAAGAGAAGAATGGGAGAAAGAGTATGGTCCACATCGATACTCCTTCAAATCCATCTACAAAGCAACAAAAGGATTCCACAAAGATGGTTTTCTCGGAAAAGGAGGATTTGGAGAAGTCTGCAAAGGAAATCTGCCTGGTGATGGGGATATAGCCGTGAAAAGATTCTCCCATGATGGAGATAGAGGGATGAAGCAATTTGTAGCTGAAATCGCAAGCATGGGTCGTTTGGATCACAGAAACTTAGTTCCACTTCTCGGTTATTGCAGGAGAAAAGGCGAGTTTCTTCTCATCTCCAAGTACATGCCTAATGGAAGTCTTGATCAATTCCTGTTTCATAACAGAGAACCATCTCTTCATTGGTCAAAAAGGCTTGTGATTCTAAAGGGAATAGCTTCAGCTCTTCACTACTTGCACACAGGAGCCACACAAGTTGTTCTACACCGAGATATCAAAGCTTCTAATGTGATGTTGGACGCAGAGTTCAATG